>CM042159.1:31543111-31583111 GCA_023376005.1 Doryteuthis pealeii | reverse complement strand
CTATTTTGTTGTATATATAAACATAATTGTATGTTGTTAGTATGTAGATATGGTTAACAGTATTAATAATGTAAAACAATTTTATTAATAATAGAGGTTAAAATAAAAATACAATCATTGAGAATGTGATGTCAATAACTAAGGGAATTGTAACTTTGAGTAGTGATATAGTTTATAATGCGTAGATCCCGTCGGCACTCCCCCTCAGGCACTAGGCATTAAACACCGCTCTGCCCCTTTATATCAAGAGGACAGGTGTTGCCAGGTGGGATAGTACCCTGGTATCTACGCTATTAATTACGTAATCGATCCAGGGCCGAAGCCACTGTCAAAATCTGGTTGTTTGTTAGGGGTTAAGGTTAGGGGTTAGTTTATAATAAAAAAAACCCTAAAAATCGTCTGTTAACAAACAACCGGATTTTGACGGTGTAAATGGAAAAAATGTCCCCACGAATTGAGATCGCAAAAGGGGTGCCAAAAGGTCATATGGCCCCAAAACCTCTAAAAATCGCCTGTTAACAAACAACCGGATTTTGACAGTGTAAATGAAAAACATGTCCTTCTGTATAGAGATCGCAGATGGGGTGCTTAAATTTGGGGGAAATTTGGTAGGCAAATAGTGAAAGATTAAGCGAGAGACTTTGACACATCTGCCAAAATCAGATGTTGGATCTTAGGATCATCAATTACACGGCATTTAAACAATTGCCTTATTATGAAAACAATATACAATTTCCTCAAAATAATGCAAATGCCCTCCCCAGGGCCATACTTGGCTCAAAAGTAAATAAAATATTATTCTTTTTCTCCTTGTCTAATTATCTTTAGATCTACCGTTTGATCTATTCACTTACATGGGGTGGATTCTTGTTTTATTGTGCAGAAAGGATGCTTAAATGCCTCATTCATTTATTTTTGTGTTTATTTTAACATTGTATTGCACCTGAAGAAACACATTAAACTGTTGTTAAAACCTTCAAGCTTAAACCTTTACCAATAAGAATACATTTGCATTCCTCACAAACTGGCATGATCAAAAAAATTCATCATATATACATATACATGTAAAGGCGCGTGCTGGAATCGTTAGAGTCATAGAAAATGGGGGTAATTATAAACTTTTGTTGTATAGTAAGTTAGGGTGTCCCAGAAAAAACAGAACCCAAAAATTTTGTAATAAAACTGTTAATTTTCACTAGGGGGATTTAGGGTTAGGGTTTGGGTTGGGGTTAGGGTTAGGTTTATTGTTCTGTTTCTTCAGGGTCACCCTGTACAGGTTGACCCAGAAAAAAAAACAGAACCCAAATTATTTATTTATTTTCCCATTAAACTAACCCTAAACCCTATTCCTAAACCTAACCCCCTAGTTAAAAATTAACAGTTTTATTACAAAATGTGTTTTTTTCTGGGATACCCTAATTTACTAAACAAAAGTTCATAATTACCAAAATGGGCACATCAACCCGAGTTCAAATCCTAGTTGAGGCTGTTTGCCTTTCCATAGTGCTAATACCCTTGGGAAAGGTATGCATACAACTACTTTCCCTCCAGCTATCAGCTCTTTAACCTTGACTTGCTAACCTGTCTATGGGGAGGAAAAGTCCGAATTCAAACATGTTAAACCAGCTTAAGATTTTGACCGTGTGTCACATCCTGCTCGTGAGAAAGGGGTTAGTAGTTGTATGTTGTGTGTGTGTGTGTGTACATACATACCATAGCTTAACACTTGTACCCGGTAATGGTTAATGGAATGATAGTAGTCTACCCCTGGATTGAATAAAGAGTTCGGGTCGAAGTTCTGTGTAGGTTACCTATTACGATATGAAATCTTCAGAGTTCAAAGAAAAGGTTCCTGAATTCGAAAAGTTTCCAGAGTTCGACAAGAAAGACCTTTTATAAGAAAAATATACTTCAGTAGTTATTTTTTTATTAGATAGTTAGTAATCGCCAGGAACAGTGTTTGAATGAACAATCGATTTTTATGTTTAAGCGAGTTATGACTTAGTTAAAATATTTCCCAGTGTAATCAGTTGATATATCTGCATGTACAACATTATATAAAAGAGGAAATTATGTTTCATTTTCTTTATCGTTAAATATGAATATTACAAAAAAATTCGATAGATTTTTGCTACTTCTTTGGCGCGCTTGGCATGTGTAAAAAGATTCAACGTAAAATGCAAGTAGTTTTTCTTTTGTTTTTTTTTTCTTTTAGTCTTTTGAAGTCAAGATCTTCGTGTTAATTTCTTTGCCCAACAATTTCTTCTCAAAAAGAATTTATTTTCTTTTGTATTATATTCTTTTTTTTTTTTTTTGCAGGAAAAGCAAAAATCATTTACTTTCCTATTTATTTGTGTACGGCCGATCAATGGAAGAAAAATAATGAAATAAATTATTTTCTTTACAAAAGATTTATAAACGCTTTCAAGAGAATTTTTCATTTAATTAGAAGAAACAATATTTTCCTTTCAGGAATGGTGAAAAGCGACAATTACAATTATATATAATTATTGCTCATTATTGCTCAGTTCATTCAAACAACTATCTATCTATCATAGCTTGTTACTCTCTCTGTCTCTCTATCTCTCTCTACCTCTCTCTCAATATATATATATATATATATATATATATATATATATATATATAATAAACTAAAATAAAAAGAACGATCAGACACACAGACATAAGCACGCACGCACACACACACACACACTTACACACACAAGCACGCACACATACACACTTACACACACAATACGCACATAAACAAGCACCCCCAACTACACACACATACAGACAGAATTTGGAAGACCCAGACAGAACAAGTTGAGCAAATGCTAGCACCACTTCAGTTCGAGTATTCTTCTGATGATGGGATTTTCATCCCGAAATATTAAGAATAAAGTGACAGGCTAACAAACAACATCATAGTTACCTTCTTTTTTCTTTACACTTGCATTGTGACAGCCTTCAAAACCAACCAACAAACCAATATAAACACAATGCTCCAAGCAAATTACAAAACCCTTTTATACATATATATATATATATATATATATATATATATATATATATATATATATATGAGTTAAGAGTAAGGAAATTAATCTGAGGGTATATGCATATATAAAATTATATGAAAACACACAATATTGTTCAAATGAAAATATTTTATATCATATTCATAGCTAATATTGAACAATATTTCGATTCATAAAAAATCATTATCAGGGCATGTTCTTCTCTCTCGATGAGTCCGGAGTAAAAACATGCTCTGATGATGATTTTTTTATAAATCGAAATATTGTTCAATATTAGCTAGGAAAATGATATAAATATTTTCATTTAAAAAATATTGTATGTTTTCATACCCTTTTATCTATCTATGCATCTATATATATATATATATATATATATATATATATATATATATATATATATATATATATATATCAATACCAGTCAAGAATTAATCCTCCAAAAAGCCGCGGGCATGAAATAACCCAAAAAGGGTTGACATACCATACAGACCAAACAACCACCCAAAGAAAGAAAGAATGAAAATTGTAAGTAGACACAGCTAATTGCTTTGCAAACTCGCATAAAAGTTTCTGGCCAGGTGAATATTCATCGAGATAAATCTGATGACCCAATCCCGGCCATAAGACCTGATCTGGTTTTAATTAACCAGAAGAAAATAACTTGTCATCTCGTGGACTTCGCCGTTTCAGCGAACGATAGAGTGAAAAGAAAAGAAAACGAAAAGATTGAGAAATATCTGCATCTTAACGGGGGGCTGTAGAAACTGTGGAACATGAAGGTGGTGTAGATGCCAATTATAGTCAGTGCCCTTAGAACGTTCCCGAATGTCCTGGAAAAGAGACCAGGGTAATTGGAGATCAGACGAAGACTCGAGACCATCCAGACTATAACTGATTAGTGAAGACCTTGCAAACACACGCTACATCTAGAAATGGTATTCATCGTCTACATAATAACGATAAACGCATGTGCAAAAGTCTATAACATTTCTTTTTAATAATAAGAAAACGTTTATAAAATAGAATTATCTTTTAAGTAAGTAAAAAAAAGTGTTGTACCGGCCGTTCCTACAGTGGAGAATATACACCGGTTCTCACTATAAATAGTGAGACACCGAGTGAAAAGGTTGTACTGTTACCGTTAACGACAAGCTAGTCGTTCCTGTACCATTATTGTAAATACACTTGTCTTATTTTACCCTATCTCGACTTGACTTCTTTTTTACTGTTGGATTAACATCACAACAAAAAGTAAAGTCGACCGAGTAGCCTATTGTCGGTGTCAGCTGAACAGTGAGAGAGTCTATCCCCTTTCCACTAGCCCTATACCAAGGAGATTTTTTTGCTGAAATGCAGCGCTACACATACCGTCATATCAGATTAACACATTCTGTGCTACTCGTGTGCTGAGTTAATGGGGACCGGTATCGAACTCTGAAGCTTGGGATTCCTAGACGGGTTCGCTACCGACTGAGCTAAGCCGGCCACTATACAGAAAATAATAAAACACGTAAAATAAGCTTATTCCTGGTGGTGAAGTCGATATTTTAATATTTCGTGTTTTTTTTAACAATCAGCAGGACTTGAGGTGGGTGAAATGTTAAGTGATGAGTGTGGGTGACTCGAGTAGATTTTCAAGGAGTGGTGATAGATGCGAAGGGCTTCGTAGAGGCACATGGATATAATACGAGAAGGGTCTAATCTGACAAAAATATTTTCATTAAACTATAGCGCGTGAAGTTTACGGTATGATTTATGCCAATATGTTGTATGTCTAAACTGTCTCGTGTATTAATGCATTTTACTTTGGCAAATATTTGCATGCCCTAAAAATCTAAATATGTAAATGATCTAAAGGGCATCAACCAGTGTCGGTCTAGCGTTATTTCTGGGACGCGGGGAGATTGTCAAGAAAGGGTGAAAGTAGGGAGCGCTTCATAAGGGGATATGGATATGAAATGAGAAGGATTTAATTTGATAGAAATTATTATCATTAGACTACAGTGTTTAAGGTAGGATTCATGCCAATATGGCGTAGAGGTGTCTATTTTGTGTATTGATGTATTTTACTTTGGTAAGAATGTGTTGCACCAAAAAGAAAATATTTGTTTGCCCCAAAATCGACACCATAAATGATCGAATTTTTTAAAAGTATGGGTCTGAAAAAAGAAAAGGTAAGTAATTTGGAGATAAGAGAAAAACACGAGAGAGAGAGAGAGAGAGACAGACAGACAGACAGACAGACAGACAGACAGACAGACAGGGACAGAAAGAGAGACATACAGATAGAGGGTGAGAGAAAATAGGGAAATAAATAAAGATAGAAATGCAAGAGAATGAAAAATAAATGTAACTCAGAATATGATATTACTTCGGGAAGAGAGTGTAGCGCCAAAAATTATAAATTTGGTTGTCCTGAAAATCGGCATTATAAATGGTCAAATTTTTACGCTGGTTCAAATACTGTTTAAATTGAAGCATCATTTTTGTTGGTGGGGTCTTTCCTTAGTACCGGGAAACCAGAGAGAAAGAGTGTGTGAGTGAATGAGTGAGTGAGTGAGAGAGAGAGAGAGTGAGAGTGAGAGAGTGAGTGAGTGAGTGTGAGCGAGAGAGCGAGAGAGCGAGAGAGAGAGAGAGAGAGAGAGAGAGAGAGAGAAATAAATAAATAAGATAGAAATGCAAGAGTATGACAAAATAAAGTCAAATAGGATTTTACATTGATAAGAAAGTGCTACACCAAAACAAAAAAACAAATGTTTGCTTGCCCCAAAAATCGGCATTGTAAATGCTCGCAGTTTTACACTGGTTTGGACACTGATTATTGGCGTCAGAATAAATTCAGAATTACCGCAGGTTCCCCTGTCAAATATGTAGGCTTGTATCCATTAAGAAACAAGTTTTGTAATGATGATTGAGCAAATCCGATTCATAAAGCAAAGCCTAAGACATTACCAAGTTTGTAGAAGAAGGGACTAATGCATACATACTGAAACAATTAATTTAAACCTACATTTGTGCGCACGATCGGAAAGTTAAGAGAACATAATTAATTTCCAGAACACTTTGCCTTATATTCGAAATCAAGTTTATACAAGTCGATAACTTCATTTATATATATATATACATACATATATATATACATACATATACATATATACATACATACATATATATATACATACATATACATATATACATACATACATATACATATACATACATATACATATATACATACATACATATACATATATACATACATACATATACATATATATATATATATATATATATATATATATATAAATTTACTCAAGTTATTGTACATGTTTCCAAATATGATTCAAATACTGTCTACAAAGCTAAAGTAATCTTGATTTAATTTCTTGACTTCTAACATTAACTCTAAAATGCTGTGCGCCGATATTACATTAGATTATATAAATGCCGACATTTATTATTATCATAATTATTATCTCTCTCTGTCTCTGTCTCTCTCTGTCTGTCTGTCTGTCTGTCTCTCTCTCTCTATATATATATATATATATACATACACACACACATACATATATCATGGGTTTTTCACGCTAGATTTAGCTGTTGATCTCTCACTGGCATCTAAGTAACAGTAAGTATGCTCATGTTTCCAGAACTCTTCTGAGTATTCTAGCCTGATATTTATGCGAGTGTTTTTTTTTGTTACACCAGCATTAGCTGATTGTCTTTTTTCTGGTGTCTGAGTGACAACAAGTCTCGTCAACTCTCCAGGTCTCTTTTGAGTGTTTTAGTCGATTGCAGCAATGCAGTTGTCTGGATGGTTTCAATTCTTCCTCCGATTTCCTGTTCCTCAAGTCTTTTATCGAAGCTTTTTGGGACCGTTCCAAGTGCACCAACTACAATTGGTATCACTTTCACCCTCATATTCCACAGCTTTTTCAATTCTCTCTCCAGATCATTATTATTATTATCATTATTATTATCATTATTATTATTATCATTATTATTATCATTATTATTATTATTATTATTATTATTATTATTATTATTATTATTATTATTATTCTTTTGAGTTTTCACACCAGTGTTAGCTGATGGTATTTCACTGGGGACTGAGTGACAGCAGTCTCCTCAGGTCTCCAGGACTCTTCTGAGTATTCTGGCAGATTGCAGCAGTGCAGTGTTCTGAATGGTTTCAATCCTTCCTTTGAATCTTTTCAAACCCTTTCTAATCCTTTTGGGACTGTTCCAAGTGCACCAACTACAATTGGTATCACCTTCACTTTCATGTTCATAACTTTTTCACTTCTCTGGCAAGGTCCAGATATTTGTCCATTTTTTCATTTTCCTTTAGCTTCACCCTGTTATTTGCTGGCACTGCAAAATCCACCAGTTGACAAGTTCTTTCATTTTTGTCAATCAACACTAGGTCTGGTCTTCTTGCTGGGATAAGGTGATCCGTTTTTATTCCAAAGTCCCAGATTGTGAGTTTTTCACACCAGCATGGAATCTGAGTGACAGCAAGACTTCTCAGGTCGTCAACACTCTTCCAAGAATTCACACCAATCTTAACAAAGCTGGTATACTGGCCTTGATTCTCCCCCCGATTTCAAACTCCTCCAGTCTTTTTACAAACCTTTCAATACCGTTCCAAGTGCCCCAAATACAGTTGGTACCACCGTTACTTTACAAATTTTGCAAACAAGCCCTAACTAGATATATATTTCTAAATGAGTAAAATATAACATTGTATAGCTTCATTATAGGATTTCATTTTAAATAATATAATGTATGTTATTAGAGATGATACAGTTAGAATAAACAATAATGACGAAGTTGATGATTTGTATTGTAAAAACGTTGAAAATGGTAAATGGTCATCTCTAAAGAATGTCTGAAGTGAGATAAAAGGCAGAGTAAAGAGAAATTCATTATGGAAGCCAGAAAGTGTGGCAGATATTGACAAATAGACGGATTTAGCATTGAACAATTAGAAGCCAAAGAAAATTACAAGTTCCAAGTGATAAAGAAATCATTTGATATGTTGCACTGTGAGTACTTGGATCAGGAAAAATATATCAACCGAAATTTACAAAAAGAGCATTAAAACAAATTATAATTCATCTAAAAGAAACAAGTAAATGTTAACTGTGAATAGGATGCTGTTTACTTGTCAAAAATACAATTCGTAAAAAGGGAAAAGGAAAGAGTACAATTCAGTTGAGAGAGAGAGAGAGAGAGAGAGAGAGAGAGAGAGAGAGAGAGAGAGAGAGAGAGAGAGAGAGAGAGAGAGAGAGAGAGAGAGAGAGAGAGAGAGATTACTTCTCTCGTTTCTTTTTAAAAAAACAACTGTATCTGTAAGGAATACGTCACACCCTTTCAACATCTTCCGTGGACCAATCACGTCTTGGCTTTCGACTTCACGTGTTCCTTTCTCATCTTCACTTTCATATTCGCATGAACCTATCACGCCATTAACATTTAATTGTGAATGCTGATCAACAAACGAGTTGGAATCTGTTCTACATATTTTCCAGCGAGAGAGAGAGAGAGAGAGAGAGAGAGAGAGAGAGAGAGAGAGAGAGAGAGAGAGATTTGCATATATATATATATATATATATATAATATATATATATATATATATATATATAAGTCTATGAAACTAGAATTCATACGGATCACTGACTCAAGCCCAATAAATTAAGTTCCAACAAATTTAGGTAAAATTTTGTCAGCGAATAAAAATGGTTGTTTTTCAAATGGAACACACGGTGAAAGGAGAAGAAAAAAAGTACACCTGAAAACTATCTTGGAATTGTCTGAAAAATGGTAAGAATTGTGCGATTGGTACCAATCCAGACTTGGAATTGCTAACAATATACTAATAGTACGCATTAATATGAGAATTTCTGTTTTGTTTCAAAGACTCTTGGGAAATTAGTGGCAAAACAGAAGATTAACTGAATTTCCTCAGATAATATTAAGATTGGAATTGGCAAAAATACGCAGCGTAAGTGAAATAATGGTATCCTATTCATCATATCACATAGCCGTTCGAAGCGGTATCTTGTCGAGTTTTTCATGGTACGTATAGAACATTGACAGCAAATAATCTGTCCCACCAAAATATCATCAATTCGGAGTGCTCGACTATGCAAAGTATATCACTAATCCTACGATTGCGCGTTACAACAGATCACAGGTAAACATGAAGGAAAACGAAAAGATAGACGAATACCTGGACCTTGCTAGAGAATCGAAAAAGCTGTGGAATATGAGGGTGAAGGTGATACCAATTGTAGTTGGTGCACTTGGAACGGTCCCAAAGTGTTTTGAGAATAGACTCGTATAATTGAACTTCAGGGGAAGGAACGAGACCACCCAGACAGCAGCCTTGTTGGAATTGGCTAGAATACTAAGAAGAGCCATGTGAAATTGAGGAAAGTTGTTGTCACTCAGCCTCCAGGGGACCACTAGCTAAAAGCTCTCACGGAGAGAATAATAATAATAATAATAATAATAATAATAATAATAATAATAATAATAATAATAATATGACCAGACCTAGAGCTGATTAACAAAAAAGAAAGCACTTGTCAACTGGTGGATTTTGCAGTTCCAGTAGATCACAGGGTGAAGCTGAATGAAAATGAAAAAATGGACAAATACCTGGACGTTGCCAGAGAACAGAAAAAGTTATGGAATATAAAAGTCAAAGTGATACCAATTGTAGTTGGTGCACTTGGAACGGTCCCAAAGTGATTGGAAAAGGATTGGAAAATCTGGACATCAGAGGAAAGATTGAGACCATCCAAAATAATGCACTACAGCAATCGGCTAGAATACTCAGACGAGTCCCTGAGACCTGAGTAGACTTGTTGTCACTCGGACTCCAGTGAAATACCATCAGCTAACGCTGATTTGAAAAACTCAAAAGGAGTGAAAATAATAATCATGTAATCAAATACTACTACTACTACTACTACTACTACTAATAATAATAATAATAATAATAATAATAATGATATTTTTAATTGCATGAATATTTGACACTTGCATATAATTATTTATTTTGATATTGCTTTAATCTCGTGTATTTTATTAATCTTTCTTTTCGTGCCATTCATAATCCATTAAATAAAGAGCGATTGTTTTGGAAAGATTAATTCTGAATCGATAATAAAGCAAAAGATAATCTTGTTGATTTTTTGTTTTTTTCGGGTTTCGTTTAAATTGCTAAACAAGGGAAATTTTTCAATGAATAAATTAAACGAAATCAGAAAGGCTGACATGAAGTTGAGAGAAAACGATAATTGATGACAGTTTGATATTTCCGCTTTTATATTTAGAAATCGTAGATTAATCCCCCACTTGGGCGATAATCAACGACAGCGCATTGCAACTTTATAGTTTTCCCGCCACAAACACTCCCAACTGTGCGAACACGTGCACGTACACATACGGGTACATGTAGTGAGACGCACACATAAATCCCCTGATACATTCATATATACCGTCTTTTTCTCGTTTATATATATATATATGTGTGTGTGTGTGTGTGTGTGTGTGTGTGTGTGTATTAATATTAATCATTTATTAATATATATATATATATATATATATATATATATATATATATATATATATATATATTCTCGCCATACACACAACTGAGACATAGGCACACAATTACCCTCACACACTCATGTATACTGGTTTTTGACATATATATATATATATATATATATATATATATATATATATATATGCTTTTTCCCTTGTTTTCTTTATATTTTATCAAACACCCATTTGCTAACGCTTTTTGTCATGAACGTGCGTGCGCACGCGAGAGAGAGAGAGAGGGGGGAGGGAGAGAGAGAAGAGAGAGAGAGAGAGAGAGAGAGAGAGAGAGAGAGAGAGAGAGAGAGGGCCATGAGTATATACATCCCAGAAATACTCGAATATAATGGCCCTCTGTATTAGCTTATAGTATGCTAACTATATGCCCTGCAGAGGGATAAAATCTCCCCAAAAGGGGTGCCCGCTGGCCACGGCTTGGAGTACTCTTACTACCGGTCAACTATATCATACATGTTATGGGTCAATACAAGTGTTTTTCAATATCATTGGGTTATTTAGTTCTGTAGGGAGACAAACATAGTATAAGGTGTTCTGTTGCCCACCACTTAAATTTATAGACTCTTCGTGGCCGCGTGGATACAATCAGCCAATCAACATACTCAAATACGTGGTTAGTTAATTATTCAAGGCCGATCTTGAAATGCGTTCAGTTGCTCGTGCTTAACACGGACGAACGGATCAACAACCAAGGATTCTGCTTAACACTGACGAACTGAAGGATTCTGCTTAACACTGAAGAACACAAGGATTCTGCTTAACACTGACGAACACAAGGATTCTGCTTAACACTGACGAACACAAGGATTCTGCTTAACACTGACGAACACAAGGATTCTGCTTAACACCGAAGAACACAGAAATTCCACTCGAAACGGATCAAACTTTGTCACAAGGTATCTTCACTGTAAAGTGCTCTCACCTACAGCCTAAATTGGCCACAGGTTCGTAAAAACTTGGGCTTCTTTGGTGCGCGATTTCATGCACTAATCTTCAACAAGGTTAAATTTTCAAGCAAAAATTTTGTTCGTAGTTTTTATGGTAAAGCACTCGTTACAAAGCAATTTCCCCGGACAGTGTTCAACACTTGTTAACTATAACTAGACTTTGAAATATTTCACGGAGTAGCTTTTTTTTAATTTTCGAAGCATTACTATGAGAAAATTATCTATTTAGTTATCATATCTGCATTATCGTTTCCTTGTATGTATCGCTTTTATACATGCAGTACATTTTTTTTTGTTACCTGACATTTTTAGGGAATATTTCAATATTTTTGTCTCTTCATTGGTGAGTATTGTGAAGCAAGTTAGCCCGTTTTGAGTTCAATCGTCAAAGGAAACATTCGATTCGTTAACCTGTATTGTAAAGCTTACAGGCGCATATATATAATCTTTTAATATTTCTATTTCCAGTAACATTTCACAGCATACCTTTACATATACCATAATTATACGTCTGAATATCTAAGATTCAATTTTAACCTAAAATTTTAACATTTTGCTGCTCACTCTTGATTAGCTGATATTCAATAGAAATGGTTTAAAAAATGTAGAATTTTAAAGAAAGGATTGAAATAAAGGGGAAAAGAAAGAAAAATTAGAAATGGACAGGTGTTAAAAAATATGAAGAAGAAGACGAAAAAGGAAAATAAGGAGGAAGAGAAAGTAAAAGGAGGTGGTTTAGGGAATAAGATTAAGAAACAGAAAGGGCTAAGAAAAATAGGAATGTGAACAAATAATAATAATAATAATAATAATAATAATAATAAATAATAATAACGGCCACAAGGGGTTTGGAAAGGGATAGGAAAATCTGGACCTCATAGGAAAGATTGAGACCATCCAGAATACTGCACTGCTGTAATCTGCTAGAATACTTAGAAGAGTCCTGGAGAAGTGAGGAGACTTGCTGACACCCAGACTCCAGTGAAAGACCATCAGCTAACGCTGATGTGAAAACTCAAAAGGAGTGAATAATAATAATAATAATAATAATAATTGTGGTGGTGAGTGTCAGGTCGTGTCAAGAAGAAGAAGAAGAAAGTATAAGACATGATAATAATAAGAATATGAGAGTGAAAGTGATACCAATTGTAGTTGGTGCACTTGGAATGATCCCAATAAATTTGGAAAAAAAGACTGGAGGATCTGGAAATCAGAGGAAGAATTGAGGCCATCCTGACTACTGCACTGCTGCAATCGGCTAGAATACACAGAATAGTCTTGGAGAACCGAGGAGACTTGTTGTCACTCAGACCCCAGTGAAATACCATCAGCTAACGATGATGTGAAAAACTCAAAAGGAGTGAAAATGATGATGATAATAATAATACTGGAGTGAGATCAATGTTCACCACGTAACGTCCTCTTTAATCTTTTGTGACATTCTGAACAAAACTTGTTATATTTAAGTCAAGGGAATTACTTATGGTAATTCATATTCGGTTAATGGTAAGGAAAAATAGAAAGGGTCATCTATACACTAAATATATCAATGTCAGACATTTTGTTAAAAAATGGACATGATCGACACGTACACAAGAATTTGTAGGAAGATGATCTCTTTATTTTTATAGTTTCGGTTTAAAAGGTCAATCAGGCTGAATGTAAATATAAAAGGAAGCTTTTAAGACAGAAAGAATATAGGAAAGAAGGAAGTAAAGAAAGTAAGAAAAAATAAGATTTGAAGAAAGAAAGAAAGAAAGAAAGAAAGAAAGAATGAAACAAATTGTAAGTTTTGAAGAAAGAAGAAATGTAAGTTTCTTCAAAAAAGAAAGAAAAAATAAGCTTGAAGAAAGAAAGAAAGAAAGAAAGAAAGACAGAAAGAAAGAAAGGAAATAAGCTTTGAAGAAAGAAAGAAAGAAAGAAAGAAAGAAAGGAATAGCAAGAAAGAAAGAAAGACAGACAGAAAGAAAGGAAATAAGCTTTGAAGAAAGAAAGAAGAAAGAAGAAGAAAAGAAAGAAAGAAAGAAAAATAGCTTTGAAGAAAGAAAGAAGAAAGAAAGAAAGAAGAAAGGAAAATAAGCTTTGAAGAGAAGAAAGAAAGAAAGAAAGAAAGAGAATAAGCTTTGAAGAAAGAAAGAAAGAAAGAAAGAAGAAAGAAAGAAGAAAAAGCTTGAAGAAGAAAGAAAGAAAGAAAGAAAGAAAGCTTTGAGAAGAAAGAAAGAAAGAAGAAGAAAGAAATAAGCTTTGGAAGAAGAAAGAAAGAAAGAAAGAAAATAAGCTTTGAAGAAAGAAAGAAAGAAAGAGCAAATGTAAGTTTGGAAGAAGGAAGGAATGTTTTGAAATAAAGAAAGAAAGAAAAAATAGCTTTCAAGAAAAAATGAAAGAAAGAAAGAATAAGCTTCGAAGAGAAAGAAAGAAAATAAGCTTTGAAGAAGAAAGAAAATAAGCTTTGAAGAAAGAAAAGAAAGAAAGAAAAGAAAAATGTAAGTTTTGGAAGAAGGAAGGAATGCTTTGTATAAAAAAAGAAAGAATGAACCAACAGAAAGAACCAAATAAAGAAACTGAAAGCAATACAGGGAACGTTAATATATTTGTTCATTTTACATAAAACCATATTTCAAAAAAAGTAACCTTAAATTTGAAAAGAAAAATAAAACAAATGGGCAGTAAACATAGTAAGCATATGACACGTTGTAATAATTGAATCATCATAGTGTGCTATATCTACAGGTCCTGTTAGTCAACAATAATTTGTTGAAATTTAAATGAATACAACGCAAGAAGAATAATTGAAAATGTGCCGACAAGGAAAGACATTACCAAACATGAAAGATAAGAAGGAAGACATTTTAGAGGTTAAAATATATTTGGCTTCAGTAAATGGATAAAAAGCAATATGCTAATTTCAATTCATATGGAGAAAATAAGAAACATACGAAGTAAAATATCAGAGAAAAAAGAGTGGGAGATGTGGAAGAGAAATTCAATCAAAAGAAAGAATCAATGAAAGGAAGAAAAAGATGAGGAGAACGATTAGTAAAAGAAATGAATGATAGGAAAAGAAGAAACAAAATTAAAAAAGGGAAATAGAAACTCTAATTGAAAAAAAGAAAGAAAATAAAGGAAAGAAAGAAAGAAAGAAAAGAAGGAAGGAAAGAAAGAAAGAAAAAGATTATAGGGACATGTTTAAATGAAAGAGAGTATGACATGACAATTAATAAGAAAGTGAAGTAGAGAGTGGAATAGAAAAAGGAGAATAGAAATTAAAGCGAAAGAAAGAAAAAAAGAAAGAAAGAAATAATAGGAGAAAAGGATAAAGACAGGATTAAATGAAATGAACAATTAAATATTATTGTAAACAACATAAGAAAGTGGAATATAAAAAGAGAGAATGAAAATTAAATGGAAAGAAAGAAAGAATCGAAAGAAAAAGAAGAATGAAAGAAAGAAAGAAAGAATCGAAGAAAGAAAGAAGAGAAGAAAAGAATCAAAAGAAGAATCGGAAGAAGAATCGAAAGAAAGAAAGATCGAAAGAATCGAAAGAATCGAATCGAAGAAATCGAATGAATCGAAAGAATCGAAAGAATCGAAAGAAAGAAATCGAAAGAAGAAAGAATCGAAAGAAAGAAGAATCGAAAGAAAGAATCGAAAGAAAGAATAAAAAGAATCGAAAGAAAGAATAAAAAGAATCGAAAGAAGAAAAAGAATCGAAAGAAAGAATCGAAAGAGAAGAAAAAGAAGAATCGAAGAAAGAATCGAAAGAAAAAAGAACCGAAAGAAAGAAAGAAAGAACCGAAAGAAAGAATCGAAAGAAGAAGAAAGAAAGAAATAATCGAAAGAATGAAAGAATCGAAAGAATCGAAAGAAAGAATCGAAAGAAAGATCGAAGAAAGAAAGAAAGAAAGAATCAAAGAAAGAATCGAAAGAAAGAAAAAGAAGAAGAAAAGAATCAAAGAATCGAAAGAAGAAAGATCAAAAGAAAGAAAGAAAAGAAGAAAGAATCGAAAGAAAAAGAAAGAAAAAAGAAAAAAGAAAGAATTAAAGAAAGAATTAAAAGAAAGAATCGAAGAAAGAAAGAATCGAAAGAAGAAAGAAAGAAAGAATCGAAAGAATCGAAAAAAAAAGAAAGAAAGAAACGAAGAAAGAAAGAAAAGAATCGAGAAAAGAAAAGAAAGAAAGAAATCGAAAGAATCGAAGAAGAAAGAAAGAAACGAAAGAAAGAAAGAAAGAAAGAAATTGAAAGAAGAAGAAGAAAGAAGAAGAATCAAATGAAGGAAAGAATCGGAAGAATGAAAACTTGCAATCACTGTAATGCTAATTCATTTTCGGGGCAAAGGAAATGCGAAGACGGAGAGAGAAAAAAAAGACAGAATTCAACACGAGAATGGTAATTTGAGATGAAGATCCGACCGACTAATGGAACTCTGAAAAAAGTTCAAAAAGGGAAACCAAACAAACCTCAAAGAGCAATGTACCATTCTAGGAACCCTGAAGAATGCCAAAAGTGTATGTTATTCAAAGGAATGCGGCTTCGGTTTGGCAGTTTCAAAGACGCGATGTTTTCGCGGAAGACAAAGAATTCAACAAAGTCCGTGTCAGACTCTGAATTATTCATGGCTTCTTTGAAAAGACCACAAATTGGCACTGAATTCTCACAAAAGGAACCATTTTGTGGTGGTCAGGGAAAGCAGGGGGATTGAGTAGGGATAACGGAATGCTTAGACTGAATGGAGTTTTTGTATATTACTCAGTGTTTTGTTTGTTAAAAGATTTGATGGTCCTTCTTATTGGATATATGCCGAGTAAATCTGATATCTTTGAAGGAATTTGTCTTGTACGTTTAACTCCTTGTAAACGGTCATTGCTTCTACGTGAATTCCTTAAAATATTTCTGAAACAACAAATAAAAAGCCATAAACAGGCGAACTTGTGAATAAAACTCACTATTTTCACTTATATGATAGACATTTATAAGTTTGTTAAGGCAGTTATTGTTAAATACCACAGGATATTTTTTTTTATTTATGATCTTAAAGTGAAATTGTCCCATATTTTTTACTCAAGCGCTTTCAACCATTTCGCTGGTCGTTCTCAGGGGATTGTCGGTTGTAGTTCTTGTTTGTTTTCTATTCATTTGGATTTATTTATCTATTTATTCATTGTTTATTTAATTAGGGGAGTCTATTTTTAGATTATTGCTAAGGCTAATTTGTTAATTATAATTAACACAGATTAACATCTTAAATAATTATTAAATAATAGTTTTTAACATTATCATCTTTAATAATCATTAAAGATGTTTAATACGTCATTGCCAGAGTTAAGTGTTATTTAATTTATGTTATTCTAGCAGTGGCTACCCGGCGTCGCCTGAGTAGAGGGGGATTTTTAAAGTTAGTCCTTCAGATCCATTATTACTGAATCGTGAGTTGAATCCTCGTGGGATGTCCCATTTAAATCCCTATGTAAAGAAATAGACCTTGCATTGATCCCGCTATTCTGAAAAGAAATGTTAATGTCTACTCTCTAAAATATTAAATTAAAACAGAAATCCATGCTGTCATCTTTTAAATTTAATCTTTTAATTATCTTCACGAATATAAATCAATTCTCCATTATTTTTGCTCAAAAACCAAACCCTGGTGATATTTAATGTGTATTTATATTTACTTTGTCGTTAATTTTTTTTCGAAGTTTCCTCCGGACATAAATATACACACAACTGCCTTTTATATATGTATAGATTTATATGTTTCCATGAATGTAACATCGTCGTAAGCGAGTTTGAGCTCCTGTTCCGCTATTACGTTCACTTTCAAACTAATACCTTAGGAAAGATATGAACCATCACAATACACCAGTTATGGATTAAATAGCACCACACTTATAATTAAATAAACTAGCAAACAAACACCATCTGTGTGGTGTAAAAATTAATTTTTGAAAGATATTGCTTGAAGGTTTTGGAAGTTAAAAATTCAATGTCTAAGGGTTTGTAAAGTAAAGGGTTTGAAATAAGTAAAATCATCAAATTAATTAATGGAGTAAAAAAAATAAAAGAATTTGAAATGGAAACTTAGTTCTGATAACTAATTAAATATATACTGAAATAAAACAAACTTATATAAATATATAATACCGGGCATGTATTTATCAAAACTTTTTTTAAACTGTTTTTAAAACCTATGAGGACGTATAAGGTTTCATGCTCAAAAACTACTAAAGATGAAAAAAATAAAAAATAAAAAATAAAAGATAGACAAATACCTGGAACTAGCCAGAGTACTGAAAAACTATGGAACATGAGCTTCACGCTGATGCAAATTGTAGTTGGTGATCTTAGAATGATCCCTAAGCGTTTAGAAAAAAAAACTGAAGGGATAGGTAATTAAATGAAGAATCGAGACTCTCCAGAACACCCCATTGTTAAGAATAACAAGGATAATCCTGGTTGATTAGTAAACTTTGCTTAGTTTAGCGAAAGTCCTGAAGTATGAGACGCGAAGTGAGAATTTATTTAATTTAGAATTATTTGCGAACCATTTGAGTGTATTTAAACTATGTTATGACGATTTTGAGCATTGTGTCGTAAGCAATGACGTAGTTTCGGTTACAATTGAATAGAGACTCAATCTCCATTATTAATTATTATCATTATTAATAGAAGCACATAATTATTCCTTTAGAATGTTCACAAATCTGTACCATTTACACAGGCTACTTTAGCGTAGGGGATAAGTTCCGAATTGCAACATGGTAGTAAGTGATTTTGAAATCCTGTCACGCTGCTGCGTTCACTTTAAAAGATAACCTTGGGAAGGTTACGAATAATCTAAACACTCCAGAATGGGTTAAATAACACCATAATAGTTTCTTTTACAGGGGTGGCTTTGGTAATAAATAACCTACGAAGTTTGACATGTCCTTTAAACAAAGTAACCAAACAAAACATAAATGAGACAAGATAAAAGGAAGGTCCTTTTCCCTTAATATCAATTTATCCTTGGTATTTACTAATCTTTGACAAGGCTGGTTGACAAACAATAGCTAACTGCTGTTCAGTGCTGATTATCAATTTCCAAACTAAACGAGTCCATTGCGACATCGTAGTAAGCAAGTTCTAACTCCATTCGCATTATTACTTTCACTTTCGAATCAATACCCTTGGGAAAGGTATGAACCCCCAAACCACTAGCTATTGGTTAAAAATCACCACAACTGTTCAACAATGAATAAAGACGAGGACAATAGTCAGAATAATACAAATAATAAAATGCCCCGTTATTATTTACTAAATTTGTTGGTCAACAAACTATAGATTGATAACGGTTCCAGCTTGTTCCAGATCCGGAGGTTTATGGAATATGGAGTACACCTTCATCACCATAGCTCTCAGGTTTACTTTGACCCGGAGTGGTAGTACGTGTTAGAGTACGATCAATGGGTTAAATAGAAAAATATGATTATAAAAAAAAATGAGTATCCATTGAATGAATTTATTTCAAAACTTTGTCAGCATTAAATGACCCACCGAGTTTGATATGCCGCAAAAACAACCCAAACCAAACAATAGGTTGATAACGGTTCCTGCTGTTTATTGGTGGTCATCTATTTCCAAACTAAACGAATTCATTGCTACTTAACTTCGATTTCCTGTCGGAAACTGATGCTTTTAGCATGACTTGACCGGATGTCATTTATCAATCTGTTGTTGATATACATTTTTTTTAAATACCAGTGGGCACCACCCGTAGTGCAATGGTTAAAGAGATAGGGGAACAGATAATTAATGGAGAGCGCTTTTATATTTGAAGAACAGGTATTTTTTATCGTGCGCTGAATTAAATAAACTTAGTAAAACATTGCTACCGAACATATATTCATTTTATATACTTATATAACGGAAGACATTGGTCAAAAGAGAAATAATAATATGTAGTGAATGAAAAAAAACATAAAATTACGCATATATATATTATATATATATATTATATATATATATATATATATATATATATATATATATGGGGGAGAATAGAAAACCAAGAGGTATTCCAAAAGAAATTATTTATTCTTGATGTTAATATTGACGCTATAATGTTTCGGTTTATGAAACCTTCATCAGGACATCTGATGAACACTTATATGAAGATTTTAGAAGCCTTCTTGTGAGATATCGTCGAATATGGTGAGCGGGTAATCAGTATCATGTAGCCGTTTGGATTAATAGTTGATTTTGTGGTAGTGCACAGAAATATATATATATATATATATATATATATATATATATATATATATATATATATATATATGTGTGTGTGTGTGTGTGTGTGTGTTTGTATTAATATGGTGTGAGGGTGTTTATATAAATATGTGTATACTAATGGGGTGTTTATGCGTGTGTGTGTTAATATAGGTGCATATATATGTTAAAAATATTGTATATATATGTATATATATATATGTGAAATAGAATGGAAATTAATCACAGTGTGAATATGATATATTGAAAAACAAAGGATGTTTACAAATGCATGGGCTCATCAGGAGAGAATGTGCCCCGAACGGTTTGCACATTCTCTCCTGATGAATGCATTTGTAAAATCCTTTGTTTTCAATATATCATATTCTATATATATTATATATATATATATATATATATATTATATATGGGTTTAAATAGTAGGGCAGACAAGGCCCTTCATCTTTGGGTAGGTAACCAATCTAGGAGAGGGATAACTCCTGAATTCAAAATTCCTGAGGTCGGTCGTGATTGGGTTTGTGGCAACCTTGATGCACCAATATCGACTGTGCCAAAAGTGTGATGGTCCAACACTAGCCTTCACTAGTATAAACAAATCACTGTGTGGGGTGTTCATTGTATGTATGAACCCCATGCGTCGAAAATCGACGAGAGAGTCCATAAATATATATATATATATATATATATATATATATATATATATATATATATATATATATATATGTCTGTATTTTGTAGAACGTATTTCCTGCTATATTTCAATGCAAAGTCAACTCATCGAGTACCTTGACCAGCAGAGGACCACTCTACCACTCCGGGTCAGAGATGACCAGTGAGTAATGACAACAACATGGTTGGTCTCGTTACTGTCTTCTGTTTATAGTCCATCTTCGGAAAAATAAAAATGAACGGCTTCAACTCGTTTCTTTATATATTGTAGATGTTTAGACCGCATTAACAGAAATACTTAAGAATATATTCGTTAGAGAGAGTTGTCAAGGTAATTGATGGGTCTCTTAATATTTATAAATGGAACATAATTAAAATGTTTTCAACGAAGCTGTCGACCAGAGGAGTGGAAGTAATAAAAAAAGTAAAGTAATATATAAATTGAACAGAAAAAAAAAGAAACTACTTACAGTTGTGGAAAACAACTCATTTGATTTCGTAAACATTTCAAAAGAATGTGCAAACAGGAACTTACCTAAAAAATAAGAAAGACAAAGAACATTAAAATTTCCTCTGTAGCGATAAAATATTTTTTTATTTAGATAAAAACAAGAAACGAAATAATAATTTTAAATGGAACTTGATAAAGTAACCAGATGGACACACGACTTTTATATCTTAATCCCCCCTCTCTCTCTCTCTCTCTCTCTCTCTTTCTCTCTCAAACACACACACATTCATGTGTGCGTCCATGCCCGCACACGTACGAACAGAACAGGAGCATCCGACCTTATACATAACACGCAAACACGTAAACAAACAAGTGATACGCGGATACACTTAAAGAAACACACAATAAATTTGAGCATATTTTTATCATTTTCAAAACATCTTTCGCTGCCCGACGGTTGCTCCGCTTAAACAATTAAGTTTAGATAGCATGAAACCAATGGTAGCAGACTTGTTTCCATACAAATAAAAATATACTGAAATATATATTTATCATTTATTTATTGAAGCTCTATCACAGCAGTTTCTTAATAACAATGTACTAAGTGTAATAGTGCCAACAATACACAGTGATATATATATATATATATATATATATATATATATATATATATATATATATATATATGGTGTTTGTGAAAAAATGCAACTTCCGCCTCTTTTTGAATTTCAAACCAGCGTTCTTACCGCGGACCTATAATCAACCATTTATCGCGAAAAAAAACACACACGTGAAATCGACTGCAATTAATCAATATCTTGATTAATCCAGTGGATTTAATCCAGAAGATCCTTACGGTGAAACTCGAGTAGGCTATTACCGTGTACCTTTATGATAATATATATATATATATATAGGGCCGGTTTAGCTCAGTCGGTAGAGCGTTCGGCTAGGAATCAAAAGTTCTTGGTTCGATACCGGCCCTCGCCAACTGAGCGTATGAGTAGCACTGGGATATCCAGAACTGGAACATTATCAGATAGATTTAACATCATCCACCGCCTTATTATATGCTATGGGTTGCTATGAGGACAATAGTGTTGGGAAAATCGTGTATGTACTAGGGCTTGACGTGACTAGCCGATTGATCGGTGGGGACATCTCCGATAGCCCGTCTAACCCAAGTAAGGGCCAAAGTAGAGTGCTGCATTAGATAGACTGCTCAACCACCAGTATTCTGACCTTAAGAATCACGTGTCATCACCCACGGCTATCAGGCATCCCCTGGTATTCAATCATGATTGAATGTTTCAGGATTTTTCATAATTATATTTTAAACAATGGCATGCGTTCGAATGTTTAGTTCTTGTCAAGTTTCTTACTTTATCTGTACGTAACAAAAAAAAAGTATCGATATGATCATTTTTTTTTTTTACCGCCCATTGAAAATCAAAGCAAAATTGACGTAACGGAATGTTTTGTTAGTATTTCTCGCCTGAATTGAAACATTTCTTAAAAAAAGAACCTGAGTCACAAATAGAGAGAGACATAAGCAGGGAGAGAGAGAGAGAGAGAGAGAGAGAGAGAGAGAGAGAGAGAGAGAGAGAGAGAGAGAGAGATCACATAGAAAGAGGGATAAGCAGAGAGTTAGAGAGAGAAATAGATAGATAGAGATAGAGAGAGAGAGAGAGAAAGAGAGAGAGAGAGAGAGGGGATATGTAAGGAAGAAAACTTCTGATCACAAATAGAGAGAAAGATAAGCAGAGAGAGATAAATAGCGTTAGATGAGAGAGAGGGGTAGAGAGTCGAGAGAGGGGATAGAGAGTAGAGAGAGAGGGTAGAGCGTGAAGGAGAGAGAGAGGGGGTAGAGCGGAAGGAGAGAGAGAGGGGGTAGAGAGTGAAGGAGAGAGAGAGAGAGAGAGGGGGGAGTGAAGGAGAGAGAGTGGGGTAGAGAGTGAAGAAGACAGAGAGGTGCGATGGAAAGAACACTACTTGTCACAAATAAAGAGGGGGTAAACAGGGAGAGAGATATAGAGACAGAGAGTGTAGAGAGAGAAGGGGAGAAAAAAGCTTCTTGTCATTGGACTAGAAATAGAGATAGGTATAAGTAGAGAGAGAGAGAGAGAGAGAGAGAGAGAGAGAGGGGGAGAGAGGGAGGGGGGGATGGGGAAAGTGAAGTACTTGTCATAGGACTGACATTTCTGCCGGCTGTACAACCATTGAAGCAGTAACAGTAACAGCTGCTATATTACTTGAATACCATTTTTTTGTTTTGTTTGTTTGTTTTCTTTTTTGTTATTCATACTTTTTAAAACTGCTATTTTTCTTTACTATTTCTTGTGTCTGATTGGCCGAGTCGTTCAATAAGTGAGTATCACTAAAAACGTAAAGTAAAAAGAGATTGATAAATAAACAGACAGACAAGAAGAAAAAATTTCCAATCGATAAAAAAAAACGCCCAATTCTTTGAATATATAAATAAATAAATAACCTGAGTGAATGTGAACAATCTAGCCGTATTTTTGCTCGAACGCTACCCAACTTCAGGTGCCTACTCCAGCGTTTAAGCCGTATCATCAAAATGAAGCCAAACCCGGTGAAATCTGTGCAAAGCCGATGGACGCTGGTCAAGTAGCAGAAATATATATCCACAGATGCCAAAAATAAAGGACAAAAGAAAAGTATCCGTCTGACGCAAAAGGCAGACCCCAAAGCGAAACAATTCAGTAGCAGAATGGATTTGGACATTCTTGAATGTACACAGCGAGACGAGTTCAAATCTTAGCTGTTTGCAGTCAACATAGCGTTAATACTCTTAGGAAAGGTACGAATCCAGCTATGGATAAAATAGTATTACAGACTGGGCTCTTGAATATGGGTATTGCAACTGAACTAGGTGAAGGAAAACTGAATTCAAATCAAAGAAGCTCTCTTTCCGTTAGTCAAAGTTATTTGAGAGCTACTCTACCAAAAAATGAAGTAAAGGTGATCCGTCTTCATCTAAAAGTCCCAGATTATTATTATTATTATTATTATTATTATTATTATTATTTCACTACTTGAAAAATGTTCACATTAGTGTAAGCTGGTGGTTTTCCCTGGAGGCTGAGTGACAACAAGTCTTCTCAGGTTTCTGGGAAGCTTCTGGGTATTCTCGCAGATTGCAGCAGTGCAGTGTTCTGAATGGTTTCAATCCTTCCTTTGATATCCAAACTTTCCAAACCCTTTTCTAATACTTTTGGGACCGTTCCAAGTGCACCAACTACAATTGGTATCACTTTCACTTTCATATTCCATAACTTTTTCAGTTCTCTGGCAAGATCTAGATATTTGTCCATTTTTTCATTTTCCTTTAGTTTCACCCTGTGATCTGCTGGCACTGCAAAATCCACCAGTTGACAAGTTCTTTCTTTTTTGTTTATCAACACTAGTTCTGGTCTTCTTGCTGGGATAAGGTGATCCGTTTTTATTTCAAAGTCCCAGAGAATTTTATGCGTTTCGTTCTCAAGAACAGATTCTGGTTTATGCATATACCATTTTGTTGTATGGTCAAAATTAATTTTTTTGCATAATTCCCAGTGGATCACCTTCCCAACCCAGTCGTGTCTAGTTTTGTATTCTCGTTATGCTAGTTTGCTACATTCGCAAAGTATATGGTTTACAGTCTCATCTCTATCACCGCAAAGTCTACATTTACTATTTTCTTGGGTCTTATCAATTTTCACTTTGATATAGTTTGTCCTTATGGCATTATTTTGTGCAGCAATTATTAATGATTCTGTTTCTCTTTTGAGGTTTACTTTTCTTATCTTAACCATATTATTTATTATTATTATTATTATTATTATTATTACTATTTCACTACTTGAAAAGTTTTCACATTAGTGTAAGCTGATGGTTTTCACTTAAGTCTGAGTGACAACAAGTCTTCTCAGGTCTCTGGGAAGCTTCTGAGTATTCTCGCTGATTTCAACAATGCTGTTGTCTGGATGGTGTCAATTCTTCCTCTGAATTTCATTTCCACTTGTCCCTAAGCTTTTGCGGACCGTTATTATTATACTTATCCTTTTTATTATCCTTATCATCATTATTATTATCATTATTATCATTATTATTATCATTATTCACTCCTTTTGAGTTTTCACACCAGTGTTAGCTGATGGTATTTCACTGGAGTCTGAGTGACAGCAAGTCTCCTCAGGTCCCCAGGACTCTTCTGAGTATTCTGGCAGATTGCAGCAGTGCAGTGTTCTGAATGGTTTTAATCCTTCCTTTGATATCCAAACTTTCCAAACCCTTTTCCAATCCTTTTGGGACTGTTCCAAGTGCACCAACTACAATTTTGTTTATCAACACTAGGTCTGGTCTTCTTGCTGGGATAAGGTGATCCGTGTTTATTTCAAAGTCCCAGAGGATTTTATGCGTTTCGTTCTCAAGAACAGATTCTGGTTTATGCATATACCATTTTGTCTAGTCGTGTCTAGTTTTGTATTCTTGTTGTGCTAGTTTGCTACATTTATTATTATTATTATTATTATTATTATTATTATTATTATTATTAGTAGTAGTAGTAGTAGTAGTAGTAGTAGGATTGATTTTTGAAAAAGTTATTCTATGTATTCATTCAGTAGATTTTAAAATATGACACTAAGAAATGTTTCACAGGTGCATTGTAATAAATGTGATCGTCGAGCGAAACTTTTGGTCTTGTTTTGTCTGCTTTCTTTGTTTATTCCTTTCACAAAACGGAAACGAGACAATTTCAATTAAACAGAAAATATTGATTAATATTAAGCTTTTCAATTTCCTTTAAATTTCTAAAGAAGCAGGAACTCATAAATTGAATTCTTGGAGACGATAAACAAAACGAAAATAGACCAATAAAACGTCAAAACATTTTCATATTTCTTTCGTGGACTTTGTCAAGTCTGGTATTAAGGAATAACAAGTTCTTTGATTCCTGTGTCTGGAACTGAGATACAGTTAGTATAGAATAGTTTAACCAATCGTTCATCCACCCTGTTGGCTGAGTCAGAAGAATACACCGACAACGCGTCTGCAATGAGGCTACCCGGTGGCTGAGAAGTAGGGTAGGTCGATTTTTCACTTTTTTAAGATATCAAATTGTCCATCTATGCGAAAATGGGATAGACTCCCTCGCTGATAGGTTGATACCGACTTTAGGCCACCCCGACGACTTTACGTAGATAGTACTCAAATGCCCGGGAAATTAAAGCAACGAACCGAATGTACCAATACTTTGGAATTTAACATCGTGAGCTAAGCATTGGTTTCCACCATATCTATCGAAGTACTACTCCCAGACAACATGTTCTTATTCTGTGAATATTTTGACAGCACCTCGTATAATAAAATGTAATATTGCTATTTCATTATATTGACAACTCTTATCCGACCAAGCAAATCCTGGAGAGCCGCCTCAAATTAAGATCATAGCAAATGCACCTGCTGCATTCTACTCAGAAATCTAGAGAGAGAGGGGGGGGAGAAAGAAAGAAAGAGAGGGGAGAGGGGGAGAGAGAGAAAGAAAGAAAGAGAGAGAGAAAAGAAAGAGAGAGGGAGAGAGAAAGAAAGAGAGAAAGAAAGAGAAAGAGAGAGAAAGAAAGAGAGAGAAAGAAAGAGAAAGAGAGAGAAAGAGAGAGAAAGAGAGAGAAAGAGAGAGAGAAAGAAAAAGAGTGAGAGAGACATACAGAAAGAGAGAGAGAGAGAAAGAGAGAGAGAGAAAGAGAGAGCGAGAAAGAAAGAGGGAGAGAGAAAGAAAAAGATAGAAAGACGGACAGAAAGAGAGAAAGAAAGAGAAAGAGAGAGAAAGAAAGAGAGAGAAAGAAAGAGAAAGAGAGAGAAAGAAAGAGAAAGAGAGAGAGAAAGAAAAAGAGAGAGAGAAAGAGAGAAAGAAAGAGAGAGAGAAAGAGAGAGGGAGAGAAAGAGAGAGAAGGGAAGAGAGACAGAAAGAGAGAGGAGAAAGAAAGAGAGAGAGAGAAAGAAAGAAAGAGACAGACAGACAGACAGAAAGAGAGACAGAAAGAGAGAGAGAGAAAAAGAGAGACAGACAGACAGAAAGAGAGAGAGAGAGAGAGACAGACAGACAGACAGAGAGGGAGAGAGGGAGAGAGAGAGAGAAAGAGAGGGGGTATTATATTATAGCTTACAGGAGGAGAAATAAGTGAAGTATGGATAATAGAGAGCTATCTGGAGAAGTATGGAAAATAGAGAGAGAGGGAGAGAGAGAAAGAGGAAGAGAGAGACAGAAAGAGAGAGAGAGAGAGACAGAAAGAGAGAGAAAGAAAGAAGAGAGACAGAAAGAGAGAGAGAGAGGGCCGTATATTATAGCGAACAGGAGGAGAAATAAGTGAAGTATGGATAATAGAGAGTCATCTGGAGGATATCGAGAGCCTCGTTTGTTCAATTCATCTTTTTCGAGCGGTTTCTACTAGAAGAACATGCACTGTTATTTACTATGATTTGATCATTAACTTCCATTCGTATCTTATGGCATTTGGTTGCAATCGTCAACTGAAAGATTCAAAACCGTTTATGAATATAGGCCACTGATACAAACATCAACACTTTGAATATGAAAGAACGATAATGATATGAATGTTGGCCGAATGGTGAACACAAAAATTAATGCATTATCCTAATGACGTACACAAATTGTTCTCAATGAAATACTGGCACCTGCACCATCCCATTTCTTATTTGCAGAGAAACTGTCAGAATCTGGCTTTGTAAACGAAGTCCTTTTTTTGTTGTTAGTGTTAAGTTTCTGGCCGCCATCGTTGGCCAGTCGAAAAGGACTTAAAGTAACTAAGTCCTGAACTAGAGAATCCTTTGGCAAGTGAATAAGTCCTAAGTTTTGGAATCCTACATAGTGTCAAAGGTCCAGTGATATAATCCTATGTTCCGTCGTCCACGAAGGTTCAAAGCAATATGTGCAGGTATAACCAGAACAGCCAGTATCAATAATAATATCAGCAGCAGAGTACTGCCAGTGATTGGCCAGGAATATGGTCACATGATTATCGCCCAGTCTATAAATAAGAGCACACACCTTATATACAGAAAAAATCTCAACAGTTAGTTCATTGGTTTTTACGGCATGTCAACCCATTGGGTCATTTTATGCCGAAGACGTTTTGTTTTATTCATTTTTGATGGGAACTCAGTTTTTTTTAGCTAATTTTTAAAAACAAATTTTAAACACCTACCACTTTCATTATTCTCGATTGAAATGCATTAGCGTTATCGCTTCGGCGTCCTCACCCCTCTCTATCTGTCCCCTACTTACTCTTTCTTTCTTATATCTTTCTGTGTAACATGTCCTTTTTCTTTCCTTTCTTTCTTTATAATAAGAAATCAATGGTTCCTTATTGAGCTGAGGTGACGACACTCATAAAAAATAAAAAGATTCGCGTATAAGCAATGCCAGATAATAAGGATTTACATTTTTGCTTTTTATCTTGTACGATTTGAACAGTCTCATTTTAAAGCAGGGGGTGTTCCAAGATGATAACGGTCATGCAATTAAGGAACAAGGGTATTAATATATAGATGGTATGGTTAGAACGATAGAGTATAATTGTAAAAACAAAATCTTATTTACTCAGTGTCAACTTAGTCTGAGAGAGGATTATAAGTTGAAATAGTAATTTTAATCTGGACTATAATACCGATCACGATATTCAAGTTGGCTAAATCTATTTCAGCAAGCACTAAGTAAATATTGTTGCGGAAATTCATATATAGAGGAGTCATTGTGGCGTAATGGTTAACCTGCTAGACATTGTTGTCAGTGAGTTCAAACCTCAGTGGCGCTATCAAGATCAGACTACTATTGCATATTATTTCAAGTTACCAATTTTAATCATTAGGCTTACTTTATATACATAAATAAAGAAATAACAAAAGACTTAGAGATTTAGCATTATAGTCTATTTCAGGGAGCTTAGACTATAATGCTAAATCTCTAAGTCTTTTTGTATTTCTTTACTTATATATTTGCTCTGTGACTCTAACATTAACAGCACACATTAAGCTCTCAAACTGCGACAGGTTTTTTAAATAAAACTCTTGTGTCTTAATGAAGATTTCTTCTCTGGACTTTTGGATTATATATATATATATATATATATATATATATTTTCATCGCCTGTCATCTATAAAACATCCATCAATTTCTTCACCCCATAATACATCCTGATGTAGGTTTAAAGAAACCGAAACGTTTAAACGTCGATAAATAAATTCATCTTATTTTTGGAACACTTGTTTTTTCAAATGTCTATATATATATATATATATATATATATATATATATATAATATATAATATATATATATATATATAAAATAAAAGGTAATATTGCTATTTCATTATATTGACAACTCTTATTCGCCCAAGCAAATCATGGAGAGCCGCCTCAAATTAAGATCATAGCAAATGCACCTGCTTAATATATAAATAAAGTAAGCCTAATAAGTCAGAGACTACCTATCTAGGTTTCTCCCAATGGATCATCAGAATATATATATATATATATATATATATATATAATTTAGATTTTTCGGACCCTTGCTCTAGATCTTTATTCTTACATACACTTTTCGTTTGTTGTTTCCTCCAGACTTCTTCTTCAGGTGTTTCTTTTGGAGATACGGAACTTTCTGGTCCAACTTGAGAGAGGCTTTATGTCATAAACGGGAGCCTTCACAGAACCTCGAACCACAAGCCAAAATTATATATTATCCTTAACATAGCTTTACACTGTACTCGGTCATGGTAAATGAAATGAAGACAATGGATTAAATAAAGGGTTCGGTTTGAAGTTCCGTGATAACTCCCATCTTCGAAATGAAGGCACCTGAATCTGACAAGAAACACATGCAGAAGGCCGTAGGACATATCGGTTGAAACGTTGTGTATATTACAATAATGAGGACACCAGTCCGAAAAATCTACATGATACAAATTGTCAAGCCTCAAGTAAAAAATTCAGTAAATTCAAATAAGGATACACGTCATTTATTAAGTGAAATATTTACACAACCCCTTCTCAATGCTCAGAATGTGACACAAGGTCAATTTTTCAGCGAACTAATAAATGAAACCGAAATCACAAAATTCAAAGAAACTTTTATCTGCGATATATACATGCAGAATGAGAGACATGACTGGATGAAGCAATGCGTTCCATGCGTCTTATGCCCCAGCGCCACCTGTCGCCAACTTAATGGACCGTCTAAGCCAGTTAAATCTTGGTAACTGAACGGATTACTAAAGCATGGTTAATCCAGTTTGATTCACTTGGACTGCAGAAGATGATTTGGGCAGAAGTTTCAGTAAAAAAAAATGTGTGTGGGTCAGAGTTGAGGTTAAGGGTGATTGTTGAATTCGGAGGAGGCGGGGGTATGATAGATTGAAAGGAGAAGGAGATATACTTAAAAATGAGAGAGTGTAAATAAAAAAAGAAAGAAAGAAAGAAAAGAAAGAGAGACAGACACACACATAGAAAGAAAGAAAAAAAGACACACAAAAAAGAGTAAGAACAAGAAAGAAAGAAAAAGAAAAAGGAATAGACACATAGAATCAGAGAAGAAAAAGAAAAAAAAGAAAGAAAGAAAGAAAGAAAGAAAGAAAGAAACACAGAAAGAAAGAAAGAAACACAGAAAGAAAGAAAGACACATAGAAAGAAAGAAAAAGAAATATTCAAATGATAAAATATAATTAGAAGCCAAAGAGTTTGAGGAAAAGAAGGAAAGAAAGAAAGAAAGAAAGAAAGAAAGAAAGAACAAAAGAACGAACGAAAGAACAAAAGAAAGAAAGAACGAATGAACGAAAGAACGAAAGAACGAACGAAAACACGAACGAAAAAAATAAACAACGAAAAGGAGAACGAAAGAAAGAAAGAGAGAGAGAAAGAAAGAGAGAAAGAAAGACATACACGGAGAGAAAGAAAAAAGAATATCGAAAGATGAAAAAAATATACTTATAAACGAGAGGGTGTAAAAGAAGAAAAGAAAGAAGGAAGGACACTGAAAAAAAACAAGATTTTCCTTCTAGACCGGTTGCCATGCCAAGGGTTGTAGACCCCAGTCTGTCTTATTATTTGCTTATATCTAGGAGAAGACTAATTGAATTCATTCATTTGGTTGGTTGGTTGGTTTTGAGGGTATATCAAACCTTGGGTTATTTTATGCTGAAAACTTTCGATTTATTCATTTTTATTGGGTATTCAATTCTTTAAACCAATCTTTTTCAAACTTATTTTTATATATTTAACCCATAGATATTTCTACCTTTCCCAAGAGTATTAGCACGATGTAAAATCCGAACAGCCTCTTCCAGGATTTGAACCCGGGTCACCGATTTTCATTTCCTACTTTTACAGATACGCCACGAGCGCCTATCAAAGTACCCATGTTGTGTTGAGCTAGACACATTTCCTAAATATCGTTCATGGGGATTTTATATTGGAAATATGTATTCATCTAAGATGTGTATAAGCCTTCGGCACAACACAGACATAGGCGCGTCATCATCAGCATTATCAACAGCAACATCAGTTGCATTAACAAATGTGTTTTTTGTGATACATCTTGTGGAGAAAAAAAAACACTTCTTAGAATGGATAGTGTCTACATCGATAACTGATCACCTGAAAATGTCTTCGATCCGAATGGAAAAAAAAAAGAATAGGCATGAATATTTCCACACGCAAAGATCCACTCAAGTTCTATCATCAGAAGAAAAAAGAAAAGCGAAAGAAATGAAATAACATTAAATTTGTAAAATTCAAAAGGCTTGCCGACAAAAAAAAACGTAGCCAATGGGGAATAGGAAAACTGAAATGTGTGGTGAAATTCTTGAAATTGGACAGAAGTCTAAAGAAATGCAAATAAAGAAATATCGGCAATAACAAGCAATTTATTACACACACACACACATATATAGTATATAGTATATATATATATGTATATATAATACTCTTTTGGTTTGGCTTCGAGATAAACAGGAAAAAACAACAACAATACCAAAACCAAATGAAAATATGATAATGGCAAAAAGTTTAAAATACTTAGAAAAAAAACTAGAATGAATATAGTGAAAAGAAAAATTCAAGAACGAATGATTAAATAAAGGAGAAATAGAGATAGAGGGAATATATTTTCGAGAAAAGAAGAAAGTGAAGAAATGATGAGAGAAACATTAAAAGAATTAGGAAAAGAATTTGATAAACGCAAATGTTTCCTTATATTTATTGGCGAACCAAAAAATAAGAAGAAGAAGGCAAAGAAGAAGGCAAAGAAGAAGAAGAAGGCAAAGAAGAAGGCAAAGAAGAAGAAGAAGGCAAAGAAGAAGAAAGAAGAAGAAGAAGAAGAAGAAGAAGAAGAAGAAGAAGAAGAAGAAGAAGAAGAAGAAGAAGAAGAAGAAGAAGAAGAAGAAGTTAATCTCGAAAGAATGAAAAAAAGATAGAAAGATAAGGAGTGTGAAAAGTGTAATTTGTTAATACCAAGTTTCAGGGAGGAAGAAAAAGTCACAAAATCTTAAAGGAAAGAAAGAATAAGAAGAAGAAAGAAAGAAGGAAAGAAAGAAAGCGAGAAAAATAATGAAAACAAAAAGAAGAAAAAGAAGAAGAAAGAAAGAAGGAAAGAAAGAAAGCGAGAAAAATAATGAAAACAAAAAGAAAGAACGATGGAAGGAAGATAAGAGTTAAAAGTATAATTAAAAAAGAAGCGAAATAAAAAAAATATTTTATTTCTTAAATTGAAAAGGAATAAGAAGATTAGGAATGAAAGAAAAGAAAGAAAAAATGTATAAAAGAAGAAAAAATGAAAGAAATTATGAAAGAAACAAAATGTGTGAAAATGGACAGGATAAAGTGAAAAGCGTATTTTGAAAAGAAAAAAAAAGAATCGAAAGAAAAGAAAGCGATCCAAAAGACTATTAACGAAAGAAAGAATGAAAGAAAAATGAATGAAGTTAAATTTTTTTAAATATTTCTAATGAAGAAAATAATTTTAAAAAATGAATTGGAATTAGAAGAATAAAAAAAGAAAAAAGAATGAAAGAAGTCAAAAAGAAAGATAGTATGAATGAAAGAAAGAAAGTTAAAAATGTATTTAAAAAAAGAATCGAAAGAAATAAAGAGATACTGAAGAATATTAGTAGAAGGAAAGAGAGAAAGAAAGAAAGAAAGAGAGAAAGGGAGAGAGAAAAAAAGAAAGTAAAAGATAGAATTGAGAAATGTAACTGAAAATGAAGTAAAAGAAAATAAAGACAAAAAGAAATTTTCGAAAAATAGAAAAAGAACAGCTGACAAAAATAAAAGTTACCAAGAATAAACAAAAGAAAAAATTATATCAAAAAATTCAAAAAAACTCAAACAAAAAAATATGTGGGTCACACCTAAATCGTTAGTTTTAGCCAGACAAAGTAATCAAATAAAACTGATCTAAATACGACAAGAAATATTTACGAAGCAAAAATGAAATTTCAGTCTAAGAAAGAAAGAATAAAATGAATTCAAAAATGGAATTGATTCTAAAGAAGATGCAACTAATGGAAACAAAAAAGGAAGTTTGATTTTATTTTTCTATTTTTATTTGTTTTTTGAATTTTCATTTTATCTATTTATTTGATGATTTATTTGTTTTTTATGAGAAATTCTTGACATGAAAATTTTATCGCTGTTCGAAAATAGTGGTATAGAGAGTTAAATAAAATACAATAAAAAAATGAATAAATAAATAGTGGGGATGAAATTAAAATAAATATTTAAAACATTGGAAAGAAAGAAAGAAAAAATACGGATGTTAGATTTAACAATCTTCTTTGGGTTATTTTATGCTGAAAACATTTTGACTTATTCATTCAAATTATTTTTAACTTAATCTTTGAAACTCATTCTTATGTTGTATACTCTCTTTCCTTACTTTACTTCTATTCTTCTTCTTCCAGCGTCTCTTGTAGCGTCTGGACTTCGTCTTGGGGACTTCGTGTCTGGTCTTCTATTGGGGATTTCTCTTTATCAGAAGCCTTGTGTCATTGTTAGTTTTTAGATAATAACACAAGACTTCGATTTAACTTAGATCATATTTTATTCAGAAATCCCCACGCACTACCTGCGCAGATTGAGTCGGCACCGTGCATAACACGACTTACCACCGTCATGGCTTTGGCCGATCTAACTAACACATCTCTTTCTAATCTAAACCGGAAGAGGGTCTTCTCCACCGATTCTCACGGTATCCACCGGAAGGATCAGGACTGAGGTCAAGCCTTGTCATTAAATCCTTCAAGGCCACCGGCTGAACTTATAACAGCCATTTTTGTTTCTACACTACTGTACATAAATAGTAGGAATCTAATAATTATGTAACCTTAAACTCGTTTTTTTCTATCTAACTCATAGATGTGACCCTAACGGTACTACTACTCCGGATCAGAGTGAAGCGAGGAGTAACGGCGATGAAGAAGTACTCCACATTCCCCAGAGCTCAAAAAGTTGGAACTTCACCATTAGATACAGTTTAACATCATGCCCAGAACATTAAAGACATTCAGCCACCGCCTACTTAGGCATTCATGATAAAAAGGGTTGGGACTTGCCATAAAGGGCCGGGACAATCATATAGGTGCTAAGGCTTGACGTGACCAGCCAATTGATCCGACCGACTGTCTATCCTAAGTAAGGACCAAAATGGAGTGTTTCATGTCATGGATAGCTCAGCCACAAGGATTTCGTCCTTAAGCATCATGAGTTGCCAACCACGGCCAACAGGTGGCGCAATTATGAGCCCTTACACTTTTGCATAGGTGCAGTCGGCATATTCTACTGACCCAGCAAACAGGGAGGACAAAAATACGGAGGCCTAAACTTTACTGTTAAGTTCAGGACCAAAAAAAAAAAGTGTTAAAATATAGAATAGAAATTTCTTTTAAGATAATCGAAGAATTGAATGAGTAAAGCGTACGTGAATTTAAACTTTGTAAAAAGTGAGACTTACAAAAGACATTTACATTAAAATATTTATCATTGCATCGGTAAAAAAAAGGTGGCTGCTTCTTTTCATTTATTTTATTATGGCTGTGGGGTATTTAAAAATTGTGAACAATTTTAAACATTTAAAATGCAAACACACAGCTGAACAATGGTAGATAATTATTGGCTGGAATTCATGTCACAGGAAGTCAAACTACATAAGCATGTATGAATAGTTGTGTGTATGTGCATGTGATATACGTATATATATATACCCACAGAGAGATATAGAGATTTAGAGAGAGATTAGAGAGAGAGAGAGAGAGAGAGAGATATTTAGAGAGAGAGAGAGAGAGGGGGGCATATATGCGTTTATGCATGATGGTAACTGTAAATGCATGTATTTAAGTATGTATCAAGACTACCATAGGGATATATATATATATATATATATATATATATAGAGAGAGAGAGAGAGAGAGAGAGAGAGACAGACAGACAGACAGACAGACAGATGTATATGTGTTTATACACGATTGTAAATATTTATCAAAACAACTATAGGGAGGCACACACACACACACACACACACAAATATATATATATATGTGTGTGTGTGTGTGTGTGTGTGTGTGTGTGTGCGTGTATACACGATTGTAAATATTTAATATTTATCAAGACAACCATAGGGAGATACACACACACACACACCACACACACACACACACACACACACACATATATATATATATATATATATATATATCTGTGTGTGTGCGCGCGTGTGTATGTGGTGTAGAGAGAGAGAGAGAGAGAGGCATACACAGAGAGGGGGAGAGACGTATATGTGTTTTTGCATGATTGTAACTGTGTATACATGTGCGTAAGTATTTATCAACACAACCATAGGGATATGGCTTCCTTTAAGAAGCGGATACCAAAAATTGAATGAAGCCCTGAGATTGATTTAAAAAGACGTGAAGCCACTTAAAATCAGAACATATTTTCTATGTAAATAGCAATATAGCCATGTCTGGCGTTTTCCAGATATTTTTCCTAGCTATCCACGTTCACTTTAATGTTGTTAGCTTAGGGAGAAGCTAAATTTAAATTGACGTTAAAAAGTTTGTCAAACTTTTTCAGATAAATAAATAGTTTTAAATATAAGATCGAAGAATTGACAAAAACCCTCGTAACTGAAGATCTGTATTTATTAGTGCAAATAATATTCATACATTATTAAGTGACTTATGTTCGTGTTCCTTAATTGCACGACCATTATCATCTTGCAGCACCCTCTGGTTAAAAAAAAATAATACCGTCCAAATCGTCCAAGATGTAAAGCAAAAATGAAAATCCTGATTAACTGGTGTTGCTTATCCACCGGATTCTTATTTCTTATGAGTGACGTCACCTTAGCTAAATAATGGACCATTCCGTTTCATTTTAAAGAAAAAAGGAAAGGAAACGAAAAGTATATATACACTGGAGAAAAGATCAAGAAAGAAGAAAGAAAGGCAGAGGGCTGTGAAAAGACAGAAATAGGGGTTGAGCACGCGGAAGCCACACCACTAAACCGTTTCAATTGAACATAATGAATAGATTAAAACGAAGAAAGGATGAAAAATAAGTGACTGAGATTTAAACCAAGATTATTGTCCTTGTTAACAAAGTCAACTATTTGGTAATAGCACTTAAGTAAACATATCAAACGTTGGATTATTAAATTATCATACTGTGGTATATCCACAGGTCCTGCTGGTCTATAAGTTATTAGGTATCTTACTGAGAGAAGAAAAACCCTTTAACTTTTTACTTCAAACGGAAAGTAGGAGGCGCGTAGTGTAATGGATATCATTTTATGAAATAGACTCGTCGATGCGAGTTCAAATCTTGGACGAGGCAGTTTGCATTTATCCTTGCGATAATACTATTGGGAATGGTATGAACCCACTTATTCTCTCTCCAGCTATGGGTAAATAGTGGAGCAGATTGGGTTATTTAATCTTAGTATCGCAATCGGGTTAGCTCAGTCGGTAGAGCGTTCGGCTAGAAACCACAAGGTTCCTAGTTCGATACCGGTCATCGCCCACTCAGCGTATGAGTAGCACAAGGATCTGTGCGGTAAAGTAAGGAGCTGATGGTAGGTGTGGCGCTCCACCTCAGATGCTAAAAACAATCTCCTTGGTCTAGCGCTATTGAAAATGGGATAGACTCCCTCGCTGACTGGCTGATACCGACTTTAGGCCGCCCCGTCGACTTTACTTATCGCAATCATTCTAGGATAATGAAAACTCAATTCAAACCCGTTAAGCTCAGTTTTTTAGAAATTGAATTTGGGTCGCATTCTGCAAATGCAACCATTACACCAAACACTTTCACTATCTTATTGGCATTGCAGTCTTGGAGGATTATGTATATAATTTTTGTTACAGCGCCTCCTGTGATTGAAGTCCAATGTTCGAAAAACAGCCCCGACCACAGATGTCGCATGCAAAGGCTGTCCCAGAAGATGTTGATGTACCGGTATTTTGTTGTCGTCGCTTTCTTCTGGGCTTCTTGGATTCATGTTGTTGCGCTTGGGTGACCTTTACTATACATTTCCCTATTTGATGTTTGACGGTCATCCCGATGAAGACATGAATATACAAAAACCCGATATAATGGTGTCCTGGCTATGACACTAGAAACAATATAATTGAAAAAAAAAAAAAAAATTTAAATGACAGTGTTGATGAATAAACCGACAAGTTTTTGAATTATTTGGATTATTCTGACTATTATTCTCATCTTTATTGTTATCTGTACAACGTTTCAGCTGATGTGATATACGGCCTTCTTCCGGTATTTCTAGGTAGACCCTGGAACCTTCTTGTAATTTTTAACTCGACCCTTCAATCAATCTACGGGAGTATCCCGCTCCCCTTTCCGCTAACCACGGGGTTAGGTTTAAAATTTCGTGATTGCTCCCGATTACGACGAGAAGGTTCTCGAGTACTAATAATACAAATGATTAAAATCATCTCAAAAAATTCAGAAAAAAACATGATGATTCCATAAGAATTGGTATTTACCCAACATGTTCGCCATGCGTAGGCTATTTGCATTTCACATAGTGCTAATACACTTGGGAAAGGTATGAATTCAATTGTTCTCTCTCCAGCTATGGGTAGATTGTAAAAAAGACTGGTCTCTTTAACCTTGGTATGGCAACAAGTCTAAGAGAAGGAAAACTGTGAATTCAAAACAAAGGGGCTCTCTTCTCAATAATCTAACTACTTTGTGAGCTTCTCCTTCACTCCAATAAAATCAACAACTTTAAGGTTGCAAGGTTGGCACATCCAGTAAGGATTGATCTATTAGAGTATCCAGATATCAATCAATCAATCAATATCTGATGTGAAATATAGAGCACTTCCATTTTATTTGATTTATTATAATATAAAGTAAAGTTGACATTACAAACCAACCAACCAGCCAACCAACGAAATACAAATTAAAAAAACTGTCGAGGCCATCACTAAAGCAATAATTTGCGAATTAAATCTAAAGGTGTCTTCTGTTGATAAGTGACGAACTAATTTTTAATTATCTTATTATAATGGAGATTGTGTATTTGTTTGTCTGGAACCGAAACTAAATCACTACTCAAGTCACAATTCCCTTAGTTATTGGCGTCACATTCACCATGAATTTATTTTTATTTAAACCTCAATTAATGATAAAATTCTTATAGCTTATTAATACTGTTGGATTAATCTACGTTCTAATAACATAAAAGTATATTTATATATTCAAGAAAATAGCGATTTCCAGTGTGAATGAGAAGGCTAATTTGAATATTGATATTAAGAATTTGATTTTAATAAATATATGCTTAGCATTATTGATTTCTAATTGTTTGCTTTTATCTTAGTGAATCTGAGCAAAAATCTCGGGATAAATCTTAAAAGAAATCCATTAAAAAGGCGAAAGAACTGTAATTTTATTAAATACTTCATAATCTAACTAAATAGATAAATTATGAAAAAATGAAAGACAGGAGTGATGGAAAATGATGGAAGAGTTAGATTTAAAGCTGTTCTATTTTTCGATTACACCCCCTCGGTTTATCATTTTCTCAATAGTTTATAATTTGATACAATATTTTATTATATCAAAACCTAAATACTTGCACCCGGAGGGTGCATATATTTGCTAGTATTACTAAATAACGGTGTCACGTGAGGTAAAATCTCGCGAGGCCTATAAAACATTAACTTGTTTTGCGGTTATCCAGTCAAGTTAATTATATTTTCACAAAGATAACACTTTTTTAAAAATAAATATCAGCTTATAAATACAGATATAAGTTTAAATACAAGACAGAAATTCGCAATTATAATTATAGTGTACAAACATTATTATATTGTTCAACTCTTATCGTAATGCACTGGTTAACCTTTCAGTATAAATACGTTACTATTTCAGCTACCTGAATTGATTACTTGAAATGTTGTATTATTATCGTTCGGTCTATAATTGCTTTGCGAGGGGAAAATTACCTCCTACAATATTAATTTCAGTGTCAATATGATGTAAATAAAAATACGATGAACAATAAACAAATAAGATACTAATAAGAAAAAAGATTCATCTAAGAAATTCAGAAAGTACGAGGAGGGTTCAAAAGTAATACCATTTTGTTTAGGACAGGTATAATTACCAACACAGAAACGTGTATCATACATCAAAATGAAGCTGGTCCTATGTGAATCATATCAATACTTCTCCACATATTCAGCGTTTCTCTCAATAGCAATGTTCCACCTTCAATAAACAGCATGATATCCCTGCTCCGTAAAATTATGTTGACTGTTTTTTGAGCCACTTCTTCACTACAGATTTAATTTCCTCGTCACTGGAATAATATTTTTCTCTCAAACCCCCTTTCATAGGGCCGAAGAGATAATAGTCTGAAGGCGCTAAATCTGGTGAATATGGAAGGTGAAA
>CM042159.1:31535611-31540611 GCA_023376005.1 Doryteuthis pealeii | reverse complement strand
ATCCTCATCTTTATTGTTATCTACACTATTTCTCTGAATTTTTGGGATGAGGTTAGATAATTAGTATTATTTGGATTATTCGGACTATTGTCCTCATCTTTGTTGTTATCTGCACTATTTCTCTGAATTTTTGGGATGAGGTTTGATAATTAGTATTATTTGGATTATTCGGACTATTGTCCTCATCTTTATTGTTATCTACACTATTTCTCTGAATTTTTGGGATGAGGTTTAATAATTAGTATTATTTGTATTATTCGGATTATTGTCCTCATCTTTATTGTCATCTGCACTATTTCTCGGAATTTTTGATGTGGCTTGATAATTAGTATTATTTGGATTATTCGGATTATTGTACTCATCTTCATTGTTATCTGTACAATGTTTCGGCCGATGTGCCCTCGGACCTTCTTCAGGTATTTCGTGTCGGACTTGAGAACTTTCTTGTCATAATCGGGGGCCATCTCAGAAATTTGGACTTAACCCATTTTTCAATCCACGGGGATATGCTGTTCTCATTCCGCTAACCATATCTAGGGTAAGAAATGTTGACTTCGCTCAAAAGGTGTTTTTTTGCAAAGTTGGACTCTTCAACACCGCCATGACTGTTAAAATTGGCAAAATAAGCAAATTCAGCTTGACCCGTCGTGGGATTTTGCTCAGAGTGGACGGCATAAGTGTCTTCCATGTGTTTACATCCGCCCTGGTGTCTAGTCTCTGTTACCCGAAGGTTGACGCCAATTTTTGCACAGTTCTTGGTCATTGTCAGTTAAATATTTGTTAAATAAACGACTATAGTAATGAGGAGACGATATTATCAGATATTATTATTAAATGTTACTGGCGCCCTTGACCAGGATTGAACCTGCAGCATAGAAACAACTGTCACTTAGAACTGACTTAACCCATCGCCTTTATCCACTACGCTATGTGTCAAATTGGATTGTGAATATTTTCTCTAAGCGAAATATATAGTCAGAAACAACATCCATTCAAATATGGTCCGACTGTAATTTTGATAAATAAACGTAACCAGTTGTCTAAAAACATTAGTTCTTCGTCGACTTTTCCAGAATCATTGACAGTGTTCTCCATTGAACACGGGACCTTTTCCTTTGACTAACATGGACGGAATAAAGGACACAGGTCTTGACCAGTTTGGACACATTGCCACCGCCTAAAAATAGTCACAACAATTCACCAGCACTTAAAGTATACGTCCATCTCCTTCCAAATAAGTAACCATTATTAGTCCGGAAATAACTGTTTTTCAAGTAATTTGTTTTCGTTGCTTACCGTTCTCTCCTCGGAGAAAACCAAAGAGTTACCAAATCAACGCCACACAGACCTCAACGACCAGAACCTCGCCTGACTATACAGAATAGAATTCTTATCTAGCCTTATTGACCATCAATGCAACGCGGTCTTCCTCCGTCTACTCCACAGTTTGTCAATATTTGTCGCTACTTCAACAAGTTTTCACTGGGCAAACTATTACGGTGGCGAAAACGTCTTTTCCAAAATTGTTTTTGGTGTTGGCGAAGTACGAGAGAAGAAAGTGTTGTTCCTCACACCTCGATGTCTCAGTGACTGTTGTTCACACTGTATGTCAATTTTCGACGCTCTCACTTTAGTTTGGCTGTTTATATCATTCCATTACCCAAAGACAAGTATCAGAACATTAACGGACATATGATGTTTTGCTGTATATTGGTATCTGTTCGAGAGTTCATATTTGGATGTATGGCAATGTAAGTTCTGCTACTGAGATCGACACAGGGTTATTCAAAATAAACGCACAGTCACTGAATATAGAAAAAAAATATACACATGGCGCAATGAGTATAAGTATAGAGATAATACATTTCTAAAGAACAATCATCTGTTGGTTGCAGGTTCAATCCTGACTACAGATGAAAAATAACATATTTACCAACTCCACCGCACGAGAAGGATGTGACACAAGGCCGATTTCTTAAGTAGAGTTTAACAGGTTTGAATTCAGAATTTTTCCTTCTCCTAGACTGTTTACCTAGCTAAGGTTAAAGTCTCATAACTCGAGGGAGAGTAGATGGAGGTAAACCTTTCTACAGGGTATTAGCACCATGTTAAATGCCAACAGCTTTGCCCAGGATTTTAAGTCGGGTTGACGGGTCCATTTCTTACGACACTAATCATTATGTCATGAGCTTCCATACTAATGACATAGAATACTTAATAAATATATATATATATATATATATATATATATATATATATATATATATATATACTTTTACATGTTCATGGATAACGGAACGAAAACAATCTACCCTTATGGATCATATAAAGGGTTCGGTTTGAAGGTCCATGAAGGTTCCCGTCTACGAAATGAAGGCTGCTGAGTTCGTAAGAAAGAGAGCGTGGAGTACCCCTTCATTACCTTTTCTCCCAGGTCCAGCTGACCTGGAATGAAAGTACCATTTACGATCCCATCTATGTTAAACTGTAAAAAAATTGAGCTTTCAAAAATGAGTTAAAAAATTAATATCCATAAAAAATGAATAAAATACCTTTGAAATAAATAAACCAATAAGGGTTTACATACCGTAAGATCCAACCAACCAACCATCTTATCATGGTATTATTATTTGCAACTAGTCTCGCAGGTCCATAACTACTAAATACCAAGTTCGATCCTCGCTGCACCCCACACTTGAGATCTTGTGTCACGTCCTACCCATGGCATAGCGTTTAATAAATACCTACTAGTTATCATAGATGGGCATCTCATCGGGTATAGTCATGACAAAACTTTTTCCGAGATCGATTACTACTTGACCGTGAGTTAGATCCTCGCTGGATGCCCCATCAGTGTGATCTTGAGTAACATTCTATCCGTAGTGAACGGCTTGAGTAAAGAAGGGTTTTCTATCGTGGTATAATGGTTAGAAAGATAATTTTGTTATCTATTACCACTTAGCAGCAAGTTAGATTATCGCTGGATTCCCCATCCTTGTGATCTTGGGATACATGTTAGCTCAGTCGGTAGAGCGTTCGGCTAGAAACCGCAAGGTTCCTAGTTCGATACCGGTCCCCGCCAACTCAGCGTATGAGTAGCACAGGGATCTGTGCGGTAAAGTAAGGAGCTGATGGTAGGTGTGGCGCTCCACCTCAGATACTTAAAAAAACAATCTCCTTGGTCTAGCGCTATTGAAAATGGGGATAGACTCCCTCGCTGACTGGCTGATACCGACTTTAGACCACCCCCTCGGCTTTTTATATCCGTGACAAACTGATTTGGTAATCACTTATTTGTGACCTTGTGTCTCATACTACCCGTGTCGAATGAGTCGGGTAAATACCTTATAGTTATCATAGTTTTTTTTTTAAGAAATAGGTGGAAAGAAATGAAAATAACTAAGAAAGGAATGTAACAGTGATAGGGAGACACAATGGAGGGAAGCAATAAAAATCAATTGACCTGAAAGATAATAACAGAAAAGAATCAGAAAACAAAACCATGAATGAAAATATGCAAATGAGAGACACAGGAAAGCAAAGAATAACAAAGGGTTGAAGTAGAAGTCAGAATATAGAAAAGATAAAAGAGAACAAATAATGAAAAAACAAGATGGCAAAGGGTTAATTATGTGTTATGTAAAGAAAACAGGTAGATCAAAGGACATACACGATAAGTTATATTTAGATATAAAGCATTTATAATGCCTTTTTTTTCTTTCTTTCTATTTTGAAGATGATGCAATCTTAATCATGTGTTATATACAGAAATCAGGAGGGAATGCTTAGAGTCGTTGGAAACAGATTCTCAAGGTTCGTCATTAAATACCGGTCCCCACAAATTCAGTGCATGGGTAGCACTGATTGGGTAATCTGATCTGTGTGGTAAAGTAGATAGATGTGGCGCTCCACCTCCAAAACTCTCCCTGGTCTAGCACTAGTAAAAAGAAGATACACTCTCTCACTTTCCGACTGATACCGACAATACGACACCCCGCCTACTTTTAAAAAATATATATTTCGGTAAGTTAAAGGAATTTGATATAAACGTTTGTGAAGTCAATCTAGGTTTGATTATGCTGTTTTCCGACAAAGATTTGCATTACAAAGTAGCGTAGCGTAATTATTAGGCTCTACCGGAATTTGAGATTAAAAATAAAACTCTATTCGGATTTTTGTAGAATGAGAGGAAGAAGAAATAAGGACAAACAAATGTTAAAATTTGGTAGAGTAAATACACAACGGGGTGCCAGTAACTTGACCGCAGAATGACCCCAGAAATAGATTTAAAAATAAAAACGGAAGTTCTGGGTGTTGACCGGAAGCAGAAGTGACGCAGCGACGAGAAAACGGAGGAAGAAGAAACTCAGCCTCTTTTCCTTTCGGAACTGGTGAGAGTCACACCTGGCTCATGGGTCCCCGGATGGGTTGACATAACAGTAGTGAACATGATTTACGACAGAGTGAGTAATTTGACTGTATCTCTCTCTCTCTCTCTCTCTCTCTCTCTCTCTTCCTTCTCTCTCTGAGGAAGAGCCCATGAGCCTGGAAATAAATACTAAGCCCCTTGTGACTATACAACTTGCGTGTATGTTGTTCTTTGACCTAACGGCTACTAATAACGACGAATACTACTAAACCTTGAGTTGGCCCATGCGACATACCTGGTTCTGATCCATATATCGTTATGGAGTTATGCTACAGTAAGATGCGAAAAGAGAATATTTGAAGATTTGATATACAGTGGGCTATTATAAGTTTTTAGCTACTCTTGATTACGGCAATTTTGGCTCGGGTAATAATGTCTTTTTTTTTTTCTGTATTAGTATCAAGCAACTCCCATCGATAAACGATAATTGACTCCTATTTTGCAATGAGAGTTCGCAAATTGATGAATTTCAACGTGGGCAAATAATATGATGGCATCAGTGTCAGAAAATGGAGTGCCGTGTCATACGAGTAAAATACCAAAAACATGGAAGGAATCGCAATGAATCAAG
>CM042159.1:31523111-31525611 GCA_023376005.1 Doryteuthis pealeii | reverse complement strand
TACAAATTTGCTTGACATTTTGTTTAAATGTCTTTCAATCTATTCCTCTAAATTTCTGTTTTTGTTTGCTTGTATGAGTAGATGACATTCTGAATATATATATAAATACACCCACAAACACACACACAAAAACACAAGCACACACACAACACAAACACACACACACAACACACACAGACACAAGCACACACACACAAAAAACAGACACAAGCACAACACGCAAAAAACAACACACAAAACACACACACACAAACACACACACACACACACACACAACACAACAAACACACACACACACACACACACACACACAACACACACACACACACACACACACACACACACACACAGACACACACAACACAAGCACACACACACAACACACACACACAACACAAGCACACACACACACATACACACACACACACACAACACACTTGATGTTTATTGTCGACGGTGCACGTTTCGGTCTCTTATTAGACATCTTCAGGACTTGAATATAGTTCTTACTCCAATGATGGAAATTCTAAAAAGCTGAAAGCGGAAGGTCACTTCTTCTCTCTGGAATGGGGAGTGCCGAAATGGTCAATGGTGGTACCACAGGTCAATCTGGATTTGTCGTTACAGCGGGTTTCGAATCACGCACAAGGCGGTCTTTCTTTCTATAGCTCTGCTGATGAGGCCTAATAGGCCGAAATGTACATACTGAAATTGATTTTTCTCGATTTGTTTAGCCTTACATTTAAATAGGTATGCCTGCCTAATTAATTAATTACGAATTAATTTTCAAAATTAGGTACGACTCAATTAAGCACATATTCTCCCAAAAATTGTCGGCTAAAAAAAAAGCCATATCATAAACACATCGCTTGTGTATTTACTTCTCATATATATATATATATATATATATATATATATATATATATATAAGTGAAGTAAGTAAAGTCGTCGGGGCGGCCTAATGTCGGTATCAGCCAGACGGCGAGGAAGTCTATAACCTTTTCACTTGCACTATACAAAATAGATTATTTTACTATCTGAGGTAAAGCGTCATACATGCGATAAGCTCCTCACTTTACCGCACAGATCCTTGTGGTACGCATACGCTGAGTTGGCGGGGGCCGGTATCGAACCAAGAACCTTGTGATTTCTAGCCGAACACTCTACCGACTGAGCTAAACCGATGTGTGTGTGTGTGAGCCGAGTGCTCTTGAGTCAATTCCCTGTCCTCTGTTAAAGCCGTAAGCAGCAAACTAGTATCATTGTGAAACATGGCAAGTACAAAAGGATTGCCAACGGTCTGACACAAGATTTGTTTGAGTCACAGCTGACAAGGCATATTCTATTATTACGAAGGCCTCTTCATGTGAGCACTAAATAAACACACTACCCTGTTACAGAGTTTTCACCAGTTTGCACCAAACCATGCTGACAGGCTGCTGTGTGTATAGCCTCGCATGGTCTCTTCCACCATCCGGATTGTGTATTCTGCCTGATAGAGCTGAAACGTTGACGTCGTATGATAAAGAATCGCGGCGCCAAGCAATCACGGTCCGATGGCGATGTTTCTGACCAAATTGAAACGCAGTAACTAATGCCACGACGTCAATAATGCTACATTTGTTGACCATCAACCACGTAAGCACATAAAATGCAATATACGCTGTTCACCGGTCTGTTGAAACGACATACGAATTGAATTGCAGTGTAATTTGATACGATCCTCTTAATTCTCCTCTTCCACCTCCTACTCCTCTTCTTCTTCGTTTGGCGGTTATTTCTTTCTAAGTCACATAGGGACCCGTGAGCACCACAATAGCTGGTACCCACGATTTTACCTTGACGTTGATGTACGTTCAGAATTCCCATATTCCGTATTTGCAATATGCAATTTTTTTTAAACTCTTGCGCGATGTAATTTGATGCAACCAACCTCTTCATCCCCCTCTCCTCCCCTGCTCAAGAAATACCTGAGGAAGGCCGGAGAGAACCGGCCTTCTTCAGGTATTTCTTGTCAGACTCGGGATACCTAGGTGGATTGAATGAAGGCCTTGTTCAAAGTTCTGTGTTGGTTCCTGTATGGTTCAAGGTTATGACAATATTATAACTAGTTGAAACACACAACTCCGACACGTGGTGTTGGACATTTTATATATCACAACACAGAAATAAGACAAGATACAATAACACTAAAATACATGTACATAAACATACAAGAGTAGAGATAAAAGGACTGGAGAGTCCGTACATACAAAATCACTTACTAGTGATGGGGGCCGAAGACCCCAGGAGAGTTACATAGCGTTGGGGCCAGAAGCCCCCACCGAAAAGGGTGTGTCAATGGTCTAACTCATGTGGTCGTTCCAGAAGATGTAGCTAAAAGAGGCATGGAGTTTCAAAACCCGCGCTTAAATACCAGACCTCCCTGGTGGCTGGCACGGAAACCCAGCGGGAAGACAACTCTTCCAGACAAAGGGAAGATAATCACAACACTCCCAAA
>CM042159.1:31465611-31515611 GCA_023376005.1 Doryteuthis pealeii | reverse complement strand
AATCACGGCTTGGACTCCATTAGTCAGTTCAGTGTATAATACACTATCTGGCAACTCCTGCAGCCAAACCGACGCCGAATGTATTGGTTCACCATTCCTTCGGATCACGCCACAGAGGCAGAGAGGGGGAGGCAACCAGGGTCACCTAACATCTTGCCCAGGCTCTCTTTTTTGTACCCTAGAGGGTTAGGCTACTTCTAATGCTATCCATACGTAGAATGCGATTCTAATGCTGAGGTTGGAGGCGCGTGGTGTAACGTTTACCGTCGTAGAAAATAGACTCGTCGACTCGAGTTCGAATCCTGGACGAAGCAACAGCTCACAATGCGCTAATACCCTTGGGAAAGTTATGAATTTAACTACTCTCCCTACAGCTATGGGTAAATAGTAGGGCAGATTGGGCTCTTTAATCTTTGTTAGGCAACCAGTATAGGAGAAGGTAAACTCTAAATTCAAACCCTTTAAACTCTGCTTGTGGTGGTCACTAATAGAATAAGCTCAGTCCTAACTGTTGCCAATAATCTATAACGCCCTGTAAAAGAATTCTAAGGAGCCAGTGTTTTCATATCACGGAATGAAAAACCACTGAACAGCAAGTCACGTGAGATTTAGTTAGGTAATCAGTTTGCAACCAGACCTCAGACGGGACAAACGTGTTCTACTACGGTTGTTACTCCTCACGATGGGTTAGGAAACGGGCAAATAAAACCTTTGATCAAAGCAATAAGCCTTGTTAATTAATTACACATGCCCTTAGTTAGAAGACCGACCAGACAAGTAGAAAGAAACAACAAGTTAGAAGACCAACGAAGATACAAAGAAGTAAAGCAAGAACTTGACCGAAATAGAAAGAGAAGAAAACAACCAAGTAAGTAAACAACTATCTGTCTATCTATCTGTCTCTCCCTCTCTCTAGTGTCTCTATGTTGGTCCACTCTCTCTCTCTCTCCCAAAATACGATCACTCTTGTGTATATGCCCAACGAGGGTATATGAGTACATAACATGAATAGTGATCTATTTCACTAATTTGGTAATATCTCTTGTGTGCATCAGTACCATTTTTGTTTTAATTAAATAAACATTAACTTATATATGAATATTTATTCATCCCATTCGCCCCGAGTAAGATGTGATACATGGTCTCTATTATTGGTATACAGCAAGGATCGAGTTTCATATCCATTTGCTATAATGAATTTCTGAGACTAGCTTGCTGGTCATTACATTAAGAATAACTCACTTCTATATACTCAAACAAGAACAACAACCACAATGTGAAACACGTCAAACACCTTTGACAGTTAAACACTTATTCATGGAATGCAGGTTTTTTGCTCACATCAGAAACCGTTATTTTAAAGCAAACAATATGAAATATCTGTTTGACAAAAGTCAACATGGAGGATATTCTATCTTTTTGAGGGAAATAAAATTATACCATCGAATATAGACATGAAACAAATAATACCATACAAAATAATCCCCAACAATGCTAACACATTGTTAAAACCAATTACTAAAATGTGTGAATATAAACCCACGATTTGTATGACTTCCTAACCGTTAGGCATGACATAACCCCAGAACAGTTGGTATGCCGTTAAAATCAATAAACAAACAAACAATTACATGATGTAACGCCCAACTTTAAGCTGTATGCATTTACCTAATCACGGACAGTATTTGAAACAAGTTAAAATTTGCATCACTCCATTTGTCTCTTATTTAGGATAGCCATGCAGTCGGATCAATCGGCTGGTCACGTCAAGCCCTTGCACCTATATGATTGTCCCAACCCCATTGCCCTTATATCAAGTCTCCAATCATTCTTATCATATGGGTGCTAGAAGGCCGTGGCCGAAGGTCTTATTGTCTAGGGTATGACGTTAAACTATCTGATGGTGATGTTCCAAGTTTGGAGCTCTGGTAAATGTGGAGTATCCCCTTCATCACCATTATTCCCAAGTCCAATCTGACCGGGGGTGTTAAGACCTTTTAGGGTCCAGTCTACGGGTTAAATAGAAATAAAATGAGCTTGAAAAATAATTGACTTTGAAAAGAATTGAGATTTAAAATGTTGAATACCCAACAGGAATGAATAAAACAAAACGTTCTCAGCACGAAATGACCCAAGAAGGTTAACATGCCGTAATATCTAACCAATCAACTAACCTAAATAAAAGATCCAGTCATCCATTTAAACTGTAAAATATATAAGTAAACTAATGTTGTCGGGGTGGGACCTAAAGTCGGTATCAGCCAGACAGCGAGGGGGTTTATCCCCTTTTCACTAGCTCTGTACAAAGAAGATTGTTTTTGGCGTCTGAGACGAAGCACTACACTTATCATCAGCTCCTCACTTTACAGCTCTGATTCAGTGCTGAGTTGTCGAGGACCGGTATCGAACCAGGAATCTTCTGGATGCTAGTCCAACTGAGTGAAAATTTGACCTTCTTTTTATTGACATAAAAATAGTGTGACACATTTTATATGCTTTTCTTTTTACGACATTGTTACACTAATAATTCCCGTGGACTTATTTCTTTTGATGTTTTCTTGATTTCGTGATGCACATGCGCACAATAATGAAAAAAAAAAAGGAAAAAGCTAGTTTCAATAAACCGCGAACCCGACACCGATATCGAGAAAATTATAACTTTGTGACCATCAAACTCTATCGGGATCTCGAAAAACTTTTTATGGAAGCCTGGAGGAGGTATACGTATCAAACTGGAAACAAATAGTACTCATAAAATTAATAGATTCAGCAATTCCCGTGATATTAATCGTTTGATGTCGATCATGGTGCACTCAGGAATTTTCTCGCACAGTTGCGTGTATCACGTCATATTTTCTGTTAACACATGCTGTCATTGACACCATGTAATTTATCAAACGATTTTTGTCGCTGTTTCAAAAAAAAGAAGAAGTAAGGTAATTTGGGTCAGTCCCTATGGTATAGATATTAATGCGCTTGACATGATTCAATTGTATTTCCAATAACCCTCGCCCAATTAAAATTAGAAGCCAAAGGATTCTTTTAATATTGACCAGGCTGATAATCAAATCACACAAGCTTTTTTTGGTAACCAACATAAACACCGAAGATATTATTACCCTGATTCTGACACAATGGCTATTAACATTGTTGCATATTGAAAAACAGAACCTGTAATTATTTGCGTGTTTGGAAATATAAATATTTTATGGTAATTATAATTAGGCAGTTTAATATTATATTTAATTGGTTTTCATTAATCCTCTGTTAGGTTTGCAAATGAGCAGTTAAGATAATTATTCCATAGTTACAAAATGTTATTGTTTCATCCAAAACAATACAGAAACCAACGGTCATAAATGTTATTCTCTTTGAGACAATATGCATATTTCATCATTTTATTCAAGACAACTTCAAAGAAAGTTATCAATGTATCTATCTATTTATACAATTTTCTGCATCTCTATCTATCTGCCTATCGATAAGCTATATTTCCTTTGAGACAAGAGCGTTTTATCCTAGACACAAATATCTGCTTATATATATATATATATATATATATATATATATATATATATATTATATATAATTCAGAGCATAATCTATACATCTATCTATCTATCTCAGACTCCGCATATCTATCTCTCCGTTTCAGTCTCTCAATTTTTCCATCTCTATCTAGACTCCGCATATCTATCTCTCCGTTTCAGTCTCCGACTTCTCCCATCCATCTCGACTCCGCATATCTATCTCTCCGTTTCAGTCTCTCAATTTTCCATCCATCTATCTCAGACTCCCGCATATCTATCTCTCCGTTTCAGTCTCTCAATTTATCCATCCATCTATCTCAGACTCCGCATATCTATCTCTCCGTTTCAGTCTCTCAATTTTTCCATCCATCTATCTCAGACTCCGCATATCTATCTCTCCGTTTCAGTCTCTCAATTTTTCCATCCATCTATCTCAGACTCCGCATATCTATCTCTCCGTTTCAGTCTCTCAATTTATCCATCCATCTATCTCAGACTCCGCATATCTATCTCTCCGTTTCAGTCTCTCAATTTATCCATCCATCCATCCATCCATATATATATATATATATATATATATTATATATATATATATATATATATATTATATTATATATATATCAAATCAAAATTTGAAATATTCCATAGGGGTTGATATGCCATTAAGCCAAACAACCACGAATCAACAAAAAGTGTGATGATAGCAAAGCAATAGGAAGTTTGGAAAGGAAAAAAAAAACGTAGATAAAATGTAGATAATAAAAAGGAAAAAAACAAAACAAACAAAAAAAAAAAAAAAACAGGGTAAGAACGAGAAAGTAAACAAGACGCAAAGAAATGGACTATGTAAAAGAATTACAGTGCCATAATATATGAGATGACCCTAAGAAATCAATATTAGTAACAAAGAAATACTAGGAACGAATGATGATGATGACAGGAAAGTTACTAAATAATGCTGAGTATTTCCGAATTGTGATATGAGATGTCTACTTTCCTTAATCATTTACCCAGCTGAAAATAACAGTGTACTATCCAAATCTGTCGGTCATCTCGACGCATTCTGATGAACTTGGCCAGAATTGTGTTTTTTTTTTCTTCTCACCCAACACCCGGCGAGTAGATAGAATTACAAACCAACTACTCTACAGTTTTTGATATTTTCTTTTTTTTTTCTATTAACTCAATCCACTCACTCACGCCATATCGGCTTAGCTCAGTTGGTAGAGCACGGGGCCTTGAATCGCAAGGGCTACGCCAACTCAGTGTAAAAGTAGCACAGATTGGATGATCTGATTTGAAGGAGGGGGATAAAGTGGTGAGCAGACAGTAGGAGTAGTGCCCCTGCTCAGTAAAGAACATTTTGACTGGTCTAGCGCTAGCAAAAAGGCATAGACACCCTCGCTGTCTCCGGCTGATTGCAACAATAGGCCACTCGGCCAACTTTACACACACACACACACACATATATATATATATATATATATATTTATATATATATATATATATATAGAGAGAGGGGATAGATAGATAAATAGATAGATAGATAGAAATGAGCGAAATAGAAAATAAAGTGTTATATATATATATATATATATATATATATATAGAGAGAGAGAGAGAGAAAGAGGGGGGGGAAGAGACAAGAACATATAGACAAATATATATATATATATGTATATATATATATATAAACAGAGAGAAAAAGAGAGACAGGATATATAGATAGATAGAGAAGGAGCAAATAAAAAAATAAAAGTGTTATATATATATATATATATATAGCCAAGGTTAAAGAACCCAGTTTTGGTGGATTGCAGCACTAAGTTCCACCCTGACACCAAAAAGATGGCCAGACACCTTGAAAGGATGGAACAAAAACTCGTACGACAGAAATTGTCTCTCTAGTTCAACCAAACAGAAAAAGAGAAAATGCTGCCAAAATACACTTATATATATATATATATATATATATATATATATATATAGAGAGAGGGGGGAGAGGGAGAGAGAGAAGGAAGAGACATGAACATATAGACAGATAGATAGATAGATAGAGATGGACTAAAAGAGAAGGTGAGAATGAGTTATGGAGAGTGTAATTTCTGTCTAAACTGATCTACTCTATGCTCAAAAGAAAAGTCTTAAACGAAATTAAGTGCAAAGCAAAGCTTCGAGAAATCGCTGAATACAAGTCTTACGGGTTATATATATATATATATATATATATATATATATATATTATTAGATAAATGGCGGGAAATGAGAAAGTCTCTTCAGAAAGAGGCTCAGCCTTTATAGGAATAAAACCTCAGTCCTCAGCGCCCCGGAGACTAGACAAAAGCTTGGAACCGAGCCAAGCACCTTTGAGGCGACCAGAGAAATAAAACTATTGCCAACTGTTATATCTGTGCATATGATTTAAGACAAGATGAAATACGTTTACTTGTGAATGTCAATTGTCAATAACCTAAATTGAGTTAGGAATATAGAAGTTGATATCTGTGTGCTGGAGTCCATTTTGGGAAGTTGCGAATTCTTAAATTGTTCAGTGATAAATAAATTTAAATGTTAACTATTTCTGACTGAAAAGAAAAAAGTGATATTTGGGAAATTGCAATAATACCAGGCGATTCTTGGCCAAAAGCAAAGGGAGACATAAGTGAAAATGCTAGGGTGAAGTTCCAATTCTGAAACCCTGGGAATTTGGAGTACTCCTTTATTGCCATTTCTCCCAGGTCCACCCTGACCCGTAGTGGTAGTACCTGTTAAGGTCCCATCTTTGGGTTGAATAGATAAAAAATGAGTATTACAAATCTGTTTTAAAATGTTGTATTAGAAAGAATAATTTAAACTTTAAATATACGCTCCTACATTTGGGGCGCTGGTGGTTGTCGTCAGTAATGTAATCCGCAGGGTTCATTGGGAAGTTTCGGGTCTTCCAACATCAGACTTCCCTCGCCCTGCTGACCCTATCAGAGGTGATCACCTCTGGTACCACCACCAACAATAGCCACTAAAAACGTTTGACAAGAAATTTTCTTTTTACCTGTTAAGGTCCCATCTTTGGGTTAGATAGATAAAAAATGAGTATTAAAAATCTGTTCTCAAATGTTGTATTAGAAAGAATAATTTAAACATGTTTTGTTGAACTCAACAAACACTCAACGGTCAATTCTTGTCTGACGAGGGTTTTTTTTCAAACCTTTCTAATTGTCTGTCCATCTTTTTAATATCAGGATGGAATTGGTGAAGGAATCCATTAAATATTCTAATACGAGTACTTTATGCACTACTTAGTGTCACCATCATACCTAAAGAACTTAGCCTATCCTACTATTTACTCATAGATGTGGGTAGAACAGTAGGATTCATGCCTTTTCTTAAGAGCATTAGCAAAATGAAAGGCAAACAGCTTTGACTAGGATTTGAACTTGCTTCGGCGATTCCGTTCCACATATGCATTTATATTGGCACATATATATATATATATATATATATATATATATATATATATATATATATAGTCTATTTCAGGGAGCTATAATGCTAACTCTCTAAGTCTTTTGTTACTTCTTTACTTATATATTTGCTCTGTGACTCAAAGATTAAGAGCACACGTTGAGCCCTCAAAATGCGACACTTTTTAAAAAATAAAACTCTTGTGTCGTAAGGAAGATTTTTTTTTCTCTGGACTTTTGGATTATATATATATATATATATATATATATATATATATATATATATATACAGACAGACAGTTCTAATACCATTAGATAAGATATACATCCAGTTACTTTCAATCCAGCTATGGGTGAAAGTAGAGAAAACTGGGCTTTTTAACCTTGGCTTGGTAAGCAATGTAGGAGAAGGAAAACTGAATTCAAACCTGTTAATTCCCTCTTTAAAAAATGCGGAGGATATATATATATATATATATATATATATATATATATATATATATATATATATATATGTATGTATGTATATTTGGTAGTGATTGTAGGGGAATTGTGTTAATATAGATCAATTTAACACACGTCTTATGAATGGAACGAAGAACATTTTCAAGTAATAACGTTATAAAAGATTGGTTAGACAGAAAAGGATTCATCCATTTCTCAGGGGCATTCTGGCTATAAAAGAAAATTGAATTTCACAATGAAATAATGAGATAAATTACGTATTTGGAGATCAACCATAAAGGGAGGTAACTCTTTAGCTGAAATTGTGTAGCTCTTTCACATTAAAGAAAAAAAAGTCAAAGAAAATGGCAGAGAATTGTCAAAAGCAACTGACACGGATTATGTTGGAGGTAATGCTGCTGTCATTTGTATCTTAGAAATAATTAATATCTCGTTATATAGATAATCCGATTGTCTGATTATTTTATTGTGTCTTATTCATTCTAAATTAGAAGTATTGGAATATTTCCTATAATAATTCTTTTTGAGTAACCTTTTTTTACTTAATAAATAAGATTCCTTCCGAGTTTGAGCGAGTGAGTGTATAGATGAAATTTTGCCGATGTCCATCATTCGCATTTATGAATAGTTTGGTTGTACATATTTCTCACAATAGTCCCCCCGTTCACTCTCTCTCTCTCTCTCTCCCCCACGTGTATGTCTGCCTGTCTCTATGTCTATCTCTTTCACTAGATTTGTCCGACTGTCTCTATGTCTTCCCCTCGTCTCTCACTCTATACACACACACACACATCATATATATATAAATAAAGAAATAACAAAAGACTTAGAGATTTAGCATTATAGTCTATTTCAGGGAGCTTAGACAAAGTGTCTAACTCTCCCGCTAATGATGATTCGGGAGAGTTAGACACTTTCTTTAAGCTCCCTGAAATAGACTATAATGCTAAATCTCTGAGTCTTTTGTTATTTCTGTACTTACATATTTGCTCTGTGACTCTAACATTAAGAGCACACATCGAACTCTCAAAATGTGACAGGTTTTTTTTTAATAAAACTGTTGTGTCGTAAGGAAGATTTCTTCTCTGGACTTTTGGATCATATATATATATATATATATATATATATATATATATATGCTGTTTGCACTTCCCATCGCGTTAATACCTTTGACTATTCCGCTCCATCTATGGATATATTAATAGCCATGCAGTCTAGGAGAATGAAAACTCTGAACTCTGTTTAAGAAATCTAGCTTCTCCCTAACCTGAATTGACAATGCCCGTAATTACCCGTCTATGGGTGAGATAGAATGACACACACATTATATATATATATGTATATATATATATATATATATATATATATATATATATATATATATATGTGTGTGTGTGTGTGTGTGTGTGTGTGTGTGTGTTCGGTGTGGATTGATTAATCGGTAGATAGATTGATAAATAATAGAAGTGACATGTATATGGCATTAAATAGCATCTGATGGTGGGGGCTCCTGTTAAGCAGGGCTGAGGTGTGTGAGCTACCCCTTACTTGCTATTCCTTCCGGGTCCACTGATCTGGATTGATAGTGCTTGTAAGGGTTCCATGAATTGGTCAAATAGATCAATATATAAATAGATTGATAGATAGATAAATGTGCACATATTAAATAAGTTAGATAGGTAGATAGATGCGTATATATTAATATACATATATATATATATTAATGTGTATGGTTGGCACTATTATACTTGGAAAAGCGGTAGTAATCCAACGTACAGTATTATTAGAAGAGTGCTCAATATCTGTGATAGAGCCTTGATAGATGAATAAATAAATAAATAAAAGGTTTAGCTTTTATTTATTTTCAAAGGAACAATCTTTACAACCGACGAATGCGATAGCAAGAAAACGCTCGATTGTAAAGATTGTTCCTATGAAAATAAATAAAAGCTAAACCTTTTCTATTCATTTATTCATATATATATATATATATATATATATATATATATATATATATATATATATATATAGGAGTGTGTGTTAGTAGTAGCATGTCCATTTGTTCCGTGAATAACCTCTAGAGGTTCTTCACAGAACAAACGGACATGCTACTACTAACACACTCGTCTACCCGGATTTTGATAGCATGTCTAACCCTCAAAAACATTTCAACTTTTATAGTTCTTGTATAATGCTCCCTTTCTAAAAATCTATAAACAATTTCTTCAAATAAGAAATTTTCTCCTGACGATGACCTAAGTTCGAACTAGTTGAGAATAAACAACATACAAGAAATATTCCTGATTGTCTTATTACTTTTTGTTCATACTATATATATATATATATATATATATATATATATATATATATATATATATATGCGCACAGATTAAGATAGATAGATAGATAGATAGATAGACATTTGTTTAGCATGTAAATATAACGCTTATACGACAAACGATTTCTTTTTGTTCCATCGACTAACATTGTGATCTTTACACGACACCTGCTGGTGAATCTTCAAAAGGAAATAACAAAAGAAAAATCGTGAAAATTTCTTTCAATAAAATCAATTTTTCTTTATCACCAAATAATTAAAAAAAAATAATAATAAAGTAAAAGTAATTAAAGAGAAAATTAATTTTCCTCAGATTCTTCGATCGCTTCTGGCAAAAGACAGGGACGAAAAGTCGTCGCAAAGTTCAACGGAATTGAAGTGACGGCGTCGTCTTTAGACGTTTCTCTCTTGACTTTTCAAACAAAACAGTTAATGAGAAAAGTAGACGATAAAGAAACTAAAAAAAAAAAAATATATATATTTAAAAAAAATGATGTCAAAAGATTATAATGATAACAAAATAAAAATGACACACAACGCGTATTGAAAAAATTATTGATATCTTTAGTACGTAATTAAAGCCTTATTTAATTGTTCTTGACATCACGTTTATTATCAAACGTTGGTATTAATCGATACACGACCAAGCATATAATCGAACATTAAAGAGGTTATTACAAAATAGAAAACGAAGTAAAACAGGAAAAAAATTGTTATAAATAAAAAAGAAGCAACAAGAAAACAAATAAAACACTGGAGTTTATCGATTAGTTCAAAATTCAAATTAAAAATTTATCTAATAAACGTGAAACATAAATGGCTGCAGGCCTTTTTGTTTGTTCATATAATACAAAAAAAAAATGTGTTAGAAGTAGCCGAAAGTAAGATTTTCTTTTCAGACGTATAGCTGATTTTTAATTATATCTTTCATGAGCAACAGACAGACGGTGAGCTAAATTAGTTCTAACCTGTCTTTCAATTTCTTCTCCATAGCGGATTCCACGTTAGATTCCACGGCCATACCGTCGGGAAATTTAACCTTAATATATATATAATCAATGGTAATATAATGGATTTACACTCATAACTTGAAGTTTCATGGTAATGCAATCATCAGATGAGTTCAATGGTTGAGATCTTAAAAACCAGTCGTGAAATGGTTGAGATTTTAAAAACCAGTAATTTTTTAGCGTTTATATAAACGTGAAGCGTTTTCGCGCGATGGAAAATATAAAGCTAAAAATTGTTTTTTTTTTAAACTGTGGCTTGTTTAACGTTTATATGACGTGGATCGTGTTCACGTGATGTAATGTTATGACGTTAAATTTGTGTTTAATAAAACAAAATTGTTTGTTCATATAATACAAAAAATGTTTTAGAAGTAGCCGAAAGTAAGATTTTCTTTTCAGACGTATAGCTGATTTTTAATTATATCTTTCATGAGCAACAGACAGACGGTGAGCTAAATTAGTTCTAACCTGTCTTTCAATTTCTTCTCCATTGCGGATTCCACGTTAGATTCCACGGCCATACCGTCGGGAAATTAAGTTCCTGGTAGGGTCATCCAAGGATTACAAGTCTGGCACCAAGTGGTAGTGGGACCAAAACCTGCCCAGAGGGGCTCTGGCGTAAATCCAAAGTTGTCAGAAATCAACGGCTTTTGGCTTACTTGTCCCTGTGTCTGTAGAAAATCTGCGGCAAACAAGGGCATCTCCCTTCCTTGGCAAGGAATAGGCATGCGGGGTTTTGGGACCGCTTTGAATTTCCTGTTCCCTTGTTACTGCTTCCATTAGTTCACCACAGGCACATTCGTTGGATTGAGCCGGCTCAACAGACCCATGGTGAATGCCATCACAGAAACAGATTACAAAGTAGGTACTTATCCCGATAGATCACCAAAGTTAAGCCGTGCTGAGCATGTTCAATACTTAATTGAGTGACCAATTAAGCAACTACATCTATTGCTATCAATCTAAATCCATTTCATATAAAAAACAGACCTAAAGAAATTATACATATATATATATATATATATATATATAAACCTAATGAGTCAGATATACCTACTAAAAGTTTCGCTTAGTGCTCTTCAGGGCTAAGATCTGACTCTTAGCCCTGAAAAGCACTAAGCGAAACTTTTAGTAGATATATATGACTCATTAGGTTTATCTTTATTATTTTCTCTCCTTAGGTATTGAGCACTCTTTACTTGTTAGCTTTAGAATATCCTGGTGGCTTTTAGATCTATATATAGTTTTCATATATATAACACACACACACACACACACACACACACACATATATATATATATATATATATATATATATATATATATATATATATGTACATATAAATTGTTTTTTCTTTTGGCCAAATATTATAGTATCAACCGATTATTTTCGGTTGGTTCGACTATCTTGGTCTTTTCCTTTTTTCAAAAATGTTTTTTATCCCCAGTTAATATTTGGTAGTATATTTTTACAATCAAACTATTTGCCGGTTTTTTCTTACCGCAAGGGTTTACCAACAAGATTGGCATATATATATATATATATATATATATATATATATATATATATATGTGTGTGTGTGTGTGTGTGTGTGTGTGTGTGTGTATAAACTTGGTTCTTGTCAACGTTATTTTTTGGTCTTTTTTTGGTAAAAAAAAAAAAACAAAGTCCACAAGAACAAAGTTTATATATAACATACATATTCATTTATAAAGAAGCATACGTGGACTCAACATCAACCAACCAACAACAACACACATTATATATATATATATATATATATATATATATATATATATATTATCTTTTCTTCATTTAGTTGTTTTAATTATTTAATGTACACCAAAACATTTAAGCATTAATTTTGGACCATCGATTGCACAGATCTGTCAGAACGATGCAAACAGTTAAAGAGTTATTAAAATAAAATGTGTATACTAACTGATAAAAGAATAATGTAAAAAGACAACAATTTAGCATGATGAACGATAGTCCTTTACTTAATTGTCTCCTGAGATAGACAAATGGGAGCAGTAGTTATTGTGCTTCAAATTAAAAGTACAATAGATAAAATGTGATAGGATGTCTGGTAGAAAATTGTGGCTTTAATTAAAAACAACTCATTAATTGTGTGCTAAAACCAATAAATTATTTGATGTATCAATAACGGGACGTCTCGCAGGACTTAGGAGCAGCGAACGATGAAATATAGATATCTACATCTCTCTCTATATATTTCTATACTTGCTTTTGTCGATATATATATATATATATATATATATATATATATATATATATATATATATATATATATATATATATATATATATATATATATATATATATATATATAGATAGATAGATAGATAGATAGAGAGAGAGAGAGAGAGAGTTATTTACTTTTCCATAGATTAAATGTGGCACAAGACCAGAAGTATGGGGCTCAGAAACAATCGAACTCATTAACAATGATCTACGAATCTAACTCACTAACCATTACACGACGTGGGGTGCCCTTTATTTACTAAGCTTATCTTAGATGCGGCACAAGGCCAGAAGGATGGGGCACCCAATGAGAATCGAACTCACTAACAATGGTCTTCGAATCTAAATTGAAAACCATTATACGAGGTTCCCGAGAATATATGGATATAGTTATTTACTAAGCTTAGCGTTGACGTGGCACAAGGCCAGAAGTATGGGGCACCCAATGAGAATCAAACTCACTTATAATGGTCTGCAAATCTAATTGCTAACCATTGCACCATTATTATATATATATATATATATATATATATATATATATATATATATATATATATATAGTTAGGGTAGGGTGGATAGGAAACCTACGAGGCTTGTTACCAACAGTTTCTCGCTACTGCTATTTTTAAACAAAAACATAATTTGAAAATCACATTGATAATTCTCAGAATAGGTTATAGGTATAGGTACGAGGCTTGACATGCACCCCCCCCCGGATTGATCGGGCGGGCCTTCTCCGATTGCCCGTCTAGCAAAAGTAAGAACAGGGGTGAAGTGTTGATCATTAAGTACCCGGTATTACTAAGTACCTGGATCAGAGATTACTCGGTCACCACAATCCGGTTCTCGCTTATTACAGATCGGATCCCACGGCCAACAGGTGGATTCACCGGGATGTGGAGTCGCACCAATCTGCAGAGGTGTAATCAGCGTATTCTACAGCCGAGGCCGACTGGGCAGAATATGGATAGTAAGACTAATATGGATATATCAAAGAATGGTAATTTCATTATTACAACGTTTTATATGTTTACTTGAGAGCTATTACATATAGTTCAATAATTAAAAATGTCATAATGTTCGATTGAAACATTAACTTTATATCTTCCTCTCTCTCATCCCTCTCTCTATCTTTCTCCTACTCTTTTTCTTTATTTCTTATTTTTCTCTGTAGCATGTCCCTTTTCTTCCTTTCATTTCTTTATAATAAAAAGGTAAGTTTCCATTATTTAGCTGAGGTGAAGACATTCATTTGGACGGTATCATTTTTAACCAGAGGGTGTTGCAAGATGATAACAGTCATATTTTGTAGGAACTCTAGTATTATTCTATTACTAAAATACTTTGTTACTTCTAATCAGATTTTCAAAAACATTTCTCAGATCTTTTTATTACATCTATTTTGTTTAAACAGTCACATTTTTAAGTTCATGCGTCTATTTAAATTTTAATATAGATTTTGACTGTGGAATAATATCACTTCAGTATCAGCTGTCGCCAAAATTATTTAAAAAATCTTGTTGAAAATTATAGGAATTAGCATTGCAAATTTATTGGATGTTATCACATTAACCTAAACAGCTTATTCCCTTTAATATCGCTGTAGAGTTGTGTGATAATGCGTCAGCTGGTTTATTTCGCTAATGGGTTCAACCAAGACGCAGAATATCATACCAGGGTCATCTGTTGACAGACGACACTAGTCAAATATAAAATATTTATCTTCAAAATGATAAAACTCAAAATTGGGGTATTTATTTGCCTATCTAATTTCTCTCACGGCGGAAGGGAAAATTTAACAAGAAGCTTTCTCCCACACTTTTTGTTCATTATTTTTTCCACCATTAACATTTCATCACATTTACTCAGAATACATCTATGTTAAAATAATAAGTAACAATTTGGTGCAGGAACTTGTCACGATAACCTGAGACCGACTCTACTCTCGGAACACTACCGTCGTTCAAGGACACCCCTAAGTATCAGATTTACCTTTTTCAAAAGAATTGCTAAAGAAATAAAAAATAAGGGTCCTGTTTCTAAGAAGGTTGTTGTGGCTGATTAATATCATTGACCAGTTTTTTGTCTTTATTCTTTTCTGACCACTGTAGAGACCATCGATATAATTGCACGGCAATAACTAGACGAACGCTATATACTAATATCAATATATCTTTAATAATGTTAGCTCTTACTTTTAGTAAATAAAATATTTGGTTTAGTGTTACTTATCGAAGTACATTCGGTATTCTATTTGATATTAGTTGTTTATTTTTAGTACGCAAAGTCTCCAGCACATTTCTTTATCTTCCGAAATAAAACATTAATAAATTGTCTGCTTCATTGTTTTATGTCAAATAAAGCTCACATTTATTTATTTTATTGCTTGACTGTTGCGAGAAAACATAAAAATGACAGAGGGTTTGGTAAGAACAACAATACACACATACATTATATACATACATAAAAAAATGTGTGTGCCTGGTTCTATGCTCGTATAAGAGCAGAGAGAGACAGACAGACAGACAGACAGACAGGGACCGGAAGGATGTGAGTGAGAGCGAAAGGCGGGAGAGAGAGAGAGAGTGAGAGAGCGAAAGATTGGGTGAGGGAGAGACAGTGAGTGAGAGAGAAATTGAATGTATATATGTCACAATGTGTATTCCTATGAGTAAGAGAAAGATGGGGAGAGAGAGAGAGAGAGAGAGAGAGGGAGAGGGAGAGGGTGAGAGAAGAAGTGAGTTAGGTAGAAAGAAAAAGAGAGAGGGTGAGTGAAGAGAGAAATTGAATGTATGACAACGGATACTCCTATAAGAAAAAGAAAGAGAGAAGAGGGATATATATATATATATATATATATATATATATATATATATATATATATATAGTGAGAGAGAAAGGGAATGAGTGGTATAAAGAGGAGGGAATCAAATATACACATATATACATATATATATATATATATATATATATATATATGTGTGTGTGTGTGTGTGTGTGTGATAATGTATGTGTGTGTGTGTGTGTGTGTGTGGGTGGGTGACAATGTGTATTCCTATCAGAATATAGCATTAATAATTTCATTCATTTTTTTTTCTAGAAAGAAAATCTGGCTCTATTCCTATGGACGTTGATTTCGTATGGAAAATATTTTGGGGGTTAAAAAAAGCCAAATCTTAGGGCCAGACTGACCAACCACACAAGCCAAATTTCTGCCATGACTAACATTACACACACAGGAACACACAGAGACATAAGCACACACACAAACACACACACACTAACACACACCAGGCAACAGCACACGCATACACACGTACATATAAACACACATTCAATACACACAGATATTAAAATATTGGCATATGAGCGCAACGAACAAACACATAAATACAATTATCAATGTTTCGTTCCCTATAAACAGACAGAGACACACCGGATTACAGAAAATAAGATCTCATTATATATATATATATATATATATATATATATATATATATATATTATATATGGTGTGTGTGTGTGTGTGTGTGTGTGTGAATTGTGCAGGGGATCGAAACACTGAAAATCGCTATGTGCGGTTGACTGTGTCTACGCTAAATTTACTATACATATTCTCCAAGGGCATTAGTACGAAAGTGAATGTAATTCGAATAAGCTTACTGCCATGTCACAATCCAGTGCGTTAGCTACTACACCACGGGTATTTCTCGGCAATGTATTTGCATATATATATATATATTACAGATAACACACACATACACACACACACACACACATATATATATATATATATATATATATATATATATATTTATGTGTGTGTGTGTGTATAATAGACATATAATTGGCATATATATATATATATATATATATATATATATATATATATCCGTACATATATATCTGTATGTGTGTACATGCGTATAATAGACATATAATTGGCATATATATATATATATATATATATATATATATATATATATTATATATATATTATATTGAAATCCTATAAATCATTTATACGCAGTGAATCTAATAGCTTCATGAAACCAAAAAAACTCATTTTTCCAAGCAAATATTTTTTTATTTGCAATTTCTTTTTTTTTCTTTCGATTTTCACTTTTCTTTGATAAATAACACTTAAACTAACTACTGTTTTCCTTCTCCCATTTTATCTATGTTCTTTACTTATTTACTGTTTTTTTTATTAGTTTTCTTTCTGTATTTTTTTCCTGTAATAATTCCTTGTGTAGATTTATATTCTCTAAAATAATATCGACTTACAAGAGGAATTGCCTTCCCAGGAGTCAATTATAAATCACAACCTTCCATTTCTAGCCACAGGATTTTACAAGATAGAACTGACAATATAAAATAGATATATTATTTGTGTTAAACATCTCCTTGGGGGAAAAAATATTGTGCACTGGATTTTTATGGTTAGGTGTTTTTTATTTGTTCTTTTCTTTTAGGTACCGTGCAAAACCAGGCAGTTTTTTTTTTATTTACTTAATTATCCCGTTTGACACTGCTGGAGAAGCAAGGACGAGATCATAAGTGACGTTCATAAACTTGCTAACCTAGGCCGACAACCAAGGACCTATATTGACGAATTATGCGAGGATGCTGCGGCGAGGACCTCACTAGAACAATGCATGATAGGGAAGGTTGGTGAGAGATTGTCATAGATATCCATGCTAATTGCGCGAACTGATTATGATGATGATGATGATGATGATAGTTGATTAAGTGAATTAAAGAATATTTTTTATAAAATTATCAATATATTTGGAGTTATATGGGTTTGAAATGTATTCTGTTATTATTATCATTCATTACGAGTAATATATATATGTGCGTATCTAATATTATATATATATATATATATATATATATATATATATATATATATATATATATATATATATAATCTAATATATATATATATATATATATATATATATATATATATATATATATATATATATATATATATATATATATATATATATATATATATATATATATATATATATATATATATATATATATATATATATATATATATATATATAGTATATATATATATATATATATATATATATATATATATATATATATATATATATATATATATATATATTATATATATATATATATATATATATATATATATATATATATATGAGATGGTATAGTCAGAATATATGTGCGACTCACTCGATATTTTACCTTCTCCGTTATGTCACCCAATCTTCATAAACATATATATATATATATATATATATATATATATATATGTGTGTGTGTGTGTGTGTGTGTGTGTGTGTGTGTGTGTGTGTGTGTGTGTGTGTTAGACCAATCGAGGGAGATTTTATTGATTTTGATATTAAATCTTCAGCTCGATATATTTCACCAGGAAATTGAATAAATCTTGTAAGCCCTTTCACCTTCTGAATTGTAACTCCATTCAAGTAATTTTCTCCAGGACACTTGGTTAGGGGGACACTACAATAGAAGCTGAAATACGTAGAGAGAAAAAAAAAACTGTCATCTTTCATGACAATTTCAACTATTATTTTCGTCATAGTTTAATGTTGAGTTGAATCATTCGGTCAGGAAGAAAGGTAATTTTATAAATGTGTCTATGTTCAAGGCGTGGACTAGTGGTTGACATTTAATCAAACTTACGCATCGTAGTGGCTTGTCTTCATCTTTTCATAACTTATCCTTCGAAAAAATGTATCTCTTAAGTGTCAAGAAGGAAAAGTGGTCGCCATTACACTTAGCAGCATCCTCTTACACTTTTTAAAGAAATAGCATCAGTGACATACGTGTTATCTTAGGTCTAAATTCTAGTTTTAGTTCGAACAATTGAGCACTTTCGATGTCTTTTTTTTTACCTTGTTATAACAACGATTTCCTCAATTATTATTCAGGACTTTTCAAACGTATCAGAAATTATATATATATATATATATATATATGGGGTTGACTTAGCGTGTACATGGAGTCAACACCGACAGTAGTTCGTCAATGCGATTTTCAGACCAAATTCAACGTTCCATAAAAATATCGAGCACTGTCTGCTTAAAATATAGCACACACACACACACACACACACACACACACACACACACACATATATATATATATATATATATATATATATATATATATATATATATATAAGTAATTGGTAATTTGCTTGAAGCATTGTTAAGTATGTTATAATATATTAGTAATTTGAAGGCAAATGCAATGCGTATGAAAAGTAAAAATATTTTTTAAAATTTTTTTATTTTTCACACGCATTGTATTTGCCTCCAAATTACTAATATATATATATATATATATATATATATATATATATATTAGTAATATATATATATATATATATATTATATATATTAGTAGTATATATATATTTATATAAACAAAAATTGATAAAACAACAAGGAATATATTTTATGTTATTTTATTTTAACTGGATAGAGCATTTATGTCTAAGTTAGAGTAGCCTGGAAATGGAGTCAACGGCGGATGGTTACTGACGGTTACTTGTCCCTCTCTCTCTCTCTCTCTCTCTCTCTCTCTATATATTATATATATATATATATATATATATATATATATATATATATATATATATATATATATATATATATATATATATATATATAATTTTAACTATGAATATATAGATCAATTTTGTATATATGAAGTAAAATCTTTCTCCATCACTTTCTCCCTCTCACCCACTCACTCTCTCTCACCCACTCTCTCTCTCTCTCTCTCTCTCTCTCTCTCTCTCTCTTTAACAACAGAAATGATATATGAATGTCTTCATGTTTAATGCATAAACATGTGTGTAATGTATTTGCATTTTAAATTGCAACAATAATCTATCATGTTGATCGTATTAGAGTTAATATACCTTTGTGGAACGAAATCTGTTATCTTTCTTCCACTATTTATGTATATATTTCTGCATCCTATCCCCTTTCACTCACCCTAACTTCTCTTTATATATATATATATATATATATATATATATATATATATATATATATATATATATCGATAAAAATGATGAATAATGATATATGCATATAAGTGATAAGACAAGTAGGAATATTTCTATGTTGTTATATATTCATAATTATCCAATTCTTCATATATATATATATATATATATATATATATATATATATATAGTGTGTGTGTGTGTGTGTATGTGTGTGTATTCCGTATATCTCTATATATATATATATATATATATATATATATATATATATATATATATATATATGAGTGTATTTCTCTGTATTCTACTCCTCTGTACACATGTAAATTGTACACAGCCCCTATATATATATATATATATATATATATATATATATATATATATATGTGTGTGTTTTGTGTGTGTGTGTGTATATGCGTAAACATCATTATTTATAACATGTGTGTGTATTCCTCTGTTTTCTAATTCTCTATATGTACTCAAACAAACTTGAAAACAGCCCTTTATATATATATATATATATATATATATATATATATATATATATATGTATATATATATATATATATAATGATTATGTATGTATATATATAATGAAAACATTCACAAATTTAACCGCTTAATGGATATATGTTAAAATCCCAAGCTAGCACTTTGGCTTTTTTTTTTAGACGAGGCTTGAACAGTCCCTTATACCCCGGAGGTATAAATATCTCGCTTGATGCATAAATCTTATCCGAAGATAAACGCTCAAAATAAAAGTTGGATATTATTTATAAGCAAACGTTGGAAGAAAAATATCACTCGTAAATCAAGGAGTAGATTTATTTATGCCAAAATATACAACCATAAAAATTAATGAAGAATCGCAAAACGAATGTTTTGTAAATGGTTTTCAGAAGTGCATTTGCAAGAGCACAATCTATAAAGGCGTACATTTATAATCTCTGTGAATATATACATATATGGATGGACATATGTGAGTGGGGCGTGTAGAAATCAATTGGTACACACACACAACACACACACATATATATATATATATATATATATATATATATATATATATATATATATATGTGTAATTCTAAATAATTATACATCAACTTATTTTTACATGTTGTGAATATATTTATATGTTCCTATACACAGCATGCTCTCTCTCTCTCTCTCTCTCTATATCTATATATATGTGTGTGTCTGTGTATGTGTGTCTATGTGTGTGTGTGTGCCTCTGTTCCTTTGTGTGTGCCTCTGTGTGTGTGTGTGTGTGTGCCTCTGTGTGTGTGTGTGTGTGTGTGTGTGTGTGTCTGTGAGTACGGGGTACTTTTATAGGAATAATAAATATACTTGTGCATCATAAATATGCTATAACAGAACAGATGCGCAAACTTAAAATATGTGCATGTATGCTTTATATATATATATATATATATATATATATATATATATATTATATATATATATATATGATGCCTATGTATATTTATTATAAATATTATATAAAACAGGTATTTGGAATTTGCTTTGACAGATATTTATTATTCTTCTGACGAATGCTTTCAGAATTCAAACACACCCACATCCACAACGACATATATATGTGCGTCTCTCTGTGTGTGTGTGTGGGGGGGGGTATAGTAGTTTTTGTATATGTGTACGTATAGAATAAACGCCCACCTCTGTCCAAGGGATGTAAATGATATATAATTGTAAATAATAATATTGGCCAATCATTTGGGAAATGACATTTACGAAAATACATCGTGCAAATATCTTGATAAATATAGAAATTAAATATATATTCAAATGTTGCATTTTAAATCCCTGCCGTTATATATATCAAGAGATCCTGAAAGGTATTCGCCCTACATCCCTGACGCATAACAATCTAAAAGGACGCAGTAAAATCGTATATATATACGTCCCAATGTTTTTTTCTTCCCCCACTATTTCCAACTAACTGTAAGTACATTTCAATATTTTCTTGGAAACGAGTTAAACTGTATGGAGTACAAGATAGAAGTTAGACCGCTTAAATTTTTCATAGATAAAAACTCAACAAGTTATTAAGAAACTTTGGAACCCATCAAAGTTCCCGGGGACACATTCAAATCAAATCCGTGCGTCCCAGGACGCACTAAATTAAAAAGCTGTCAGCATCACTGTATATCGTTTATGTGTGTCCATGCGTGTATGCACGTATTCGTTTGTATGCAAGTGTATGTTTGTGGGAATTTCGGGGTGAGTGGGTTAATACTTTTCCCCAAGGTATTAGTCCAAAATTCATCGTGGCTGAAGTTCGAACTTGCGTCCTACGGTGTTGCAGTCCAGTATATTAACCACTAGGGACGCCTCCTCCTAAAAATGGGACCCTAAGAGGTACTACGACTCCATATCAGAATGGCTTGAACTTTTATCATAACACGAGCTTTTCCGGGTCTGTGTCTATTAATGAAATTAACGGCGTTATCCCAGGGGCCATACCCCAGGCAACACGTGCCCCCTCGATTTAAAGGGGCAGGGCTGGGTTTCTGGCCCAGTGCCTGAGGTGCCCCCTTACAGACTCAATGTCAGAATGGACCTAAAAGTAACGACAATAAAGGGGTACTCGACACGTGCCCCCGCGATTTAAAGGGGCATGAACTGGGTTTCTGACCCAGTGCCTGAGGTGCTCTCCCCCTTACAGACTCCATATAAGAATAAACCTAGAAGTAATGACAATAAAGGGGTACTCGATACTCCCAAGAAGCTCATCAAAAAATTTATAGTGTGATATCATCTTTCCTTCAATCCAACGTTCTCACATACAAGATACGTTCTTTAGAAATGACAGTGCCACAAGGTTTGAAGAAAATAATTAATTTAATTTGTAAAGGGCACGTTTTGAATGACCGATTAGTGCAGCAAAGCGGTGAAGCATACTCTCTTATTTCGAAGTCATCTACATCAGCAACAGAAAAGTATACAGCACGCCCCAAAGGCGTTGAGGCAGACAGACATAAAAGGGAGTTCTTTAGTATTTCCCCGAATAAAAGATATGTAATTGCTTAATTTGATTATTGTAATTTCTTAGAAGATATATAGAACACATAGAGAGAGAGAGAGAGAGAGAGAGAGAGAGAGAGAGAGAGGGAGAGGGAGAGAGGACCTATGAACCGACTTTATCACACAAATAAATGAATACATTAACAGCTCAAGGGTAGAGACTGATTTGATATTAATTTCTGCACAGGAAATTGAAAATCAAACACACACTCACTCTCTCTCACACACACACACACACACACATATATATATATATATATATATATATATATATATATATATATATGTGTGTGTGTGTGTGTGTGTGTGTGTGTGTGTGTAGATCAGTTCCAAGTCTGATAGAAATAATTGGATAAACACAAAAATACACACATACATATAAATGTATTATTTATATAATGAGTCAGAATTACCAACTAATAGTTTCGCTTAGTATCTCATTAGGGTAAGAATCTGAGTCCGATTCTTGCCCTGATGAGCTACTAAGCTAAACTATTAGTAGGTATATCTGACTTATTAGGATTAACTTTAATATTTGCTTTACTTAGGTATTGTGCACTTTTCAACTTCTTAGCTTTAGACAATCCTAGCTTTATATATATATATATATATATATATATATATATATATATATATATATTTCTTTTGGCCAAGTAGTATAGTGCTAATCGATTATTTTTCATTGATGTAACCCTCTTGGGCTTTTTATTTTTTTAATCTTTTGGCCCAGGCAAAGTTTGGTAGTATATTTTTACTAACAAATTATTTGCCCTTTTTTTCATTACCACAAGTGTTTACCTATAGGATTAGGATATTGTATTATATTTTTTTCTCTTCCTATTTCTCTGTTGGGACACTTCACTAACATGCGCAGACCGTCTGATAAACCTTGAAAAAGGCTGAATGTTCACCCGAAATATCGGAATAGATTAAACCAAGTAACTGTTGAATATATAAAAATTCTGATTTTTGTTCTGTTTTTTCTTGTTTTTGTTCTTTTTCCAATGCTCCAAAAGACCAAACAAACAACGTTCACAAGAGCATAACACATAATTATATATATATATATATATATATATATATATATATATATAAAATAGTCATGTGTGAATATCGTGTTTGTGTAAATTTAATTGGTATCCATTCTTTATAGGAAAATACTTCAATCAGTGAATTTGATACGATTGGATGGATGGATGGATATATATATTCATATATATATATATATATATATATATATATATATATATATATATATATATATAATATATGATATATGATATTAAAATGGCCTTTTTTATGAAACACTCGTAGCTTGTGAACAATTGGATTAAAGTATTATTCCTTGGGTGTGGTATGCGCAGTCGTAGGAGAATCTCTGTAAGCGGTTTAGAATAGGCAGACACTTGAAACACAGGGAACTCAGTTTTATCTGAATCCAAAATTCCATCTGTTTCTAAGATTTCTCAAAGACTATGACGTCTCTCAGAAGTTTTCTATCATTCCTATATTCCTATTGATTCTTAACTTTATTCCTCATGTCACATCAGTCTCTGTGAATAAAACCGATAAACGCAATCACTTCTATCTATTTGTATAAAAGCGAAGATCTTACTGAACTCTTATTGATTAACAATTACTCATTTTCTATGACTTCAAAATAATGTTCGATTTCATAGACCCCGCAAATGCACCTTGAAGCCGAAGAGCTCAGATGCAATAAACTAAGGCAGATAGTAAAATCAATGGCAGTTGAGTTAAGTTCAATCCTAAGGACGAAAATGTCTCTGCAACTGTCTGAAATATTATTTAAAAGCTAGCCAATCATTTTGAAGAAGCGTGCAGAATGTAATATGAATCCGCGGCCGCGTAATTACCTCGAAAATATAAAGATGGAATTACGAAGAATTGCTGAAGCAGCCGGACATAGCGAGCAAATCGGCGCAATTTATTATATAGAAATCTTCTACCGGGGCCACATGGATCATCTGAAGCATTGTACTAGATCGAAGATTTACTGCGATTTGAACGACTACCCAGAGATTCCTACTCCCACTTTTGATGTATATACCATTGCGATGGTTAGTCTGCCATTGATTCAATGAGCATTGGTAATTTCATTATAACGAATCATCTCACTCGCTTTTGGGTCTTGGCTTGATGGTCTGTCACGGAAGTCAAGATCTATAACGTGGATCCTTTTGTCCGAGAGAATGAATCTGGGCCCATTTTCCCCCGGCCTCATCACACAGAAATAAGGAGAACTGTCTGGCTTCAAAGGGAAATTGCAAACCGCTTCTGTAAAATTGGCCATGACATTCATTCATCATATATCACTTAGTTTATCTAGGAAAGCAGAGGGATATGCAAGGGTCAAAGACTCTTTTCTTTTTCATGCCTGTTCATAAATCATTGCTTGGGTCATTGAATAGAAATTTTCAAGAAGAGGGGTGTGTGTATGTGCAGGGTAACCGAAACCCTAAATGATAATAGCCATCCCTCAATCAATGATTTGCTATTGAACATTTCGTTTAACTCTTACATTTGGTGCCTAGAAAACAAAAAAAACAAAATAAATAAAGCTCCCTTTTTCATTGAGAACTTCGGCTTATCCACTCGCATTATCACCACACATAAACTTTCTACTTAAACCTAAGAATAATCATTAAACAAACAATGTCAATGAATACGTCACAATACCCTCAGTAATCGCGTAAGCTTATCAATGATGATCTTTATGGTTAAAATCATTAATAAATATAATAAATATTATCATTACTGATGTCTCTATGAAAATCCGAGTTAGATTTGCCTCAAAACAGTTCATGTTATGTGTGCGTTTAAAATCTAAAAATGTGTCTTATATATCACTAAGAAATAACGGTTTACATTTAATTTGCATACTGGTTTTAACAAAACAATACAAGATTCACAGGATGAGTATAAAGAAGATAAGTATATCTGTATACAAACTCAGGTAAAATGGACTCTCCAGTCGATTTCGACGCATGAGGGTTCATCCAATGAACAATCTATACAGTGGTTTGTTTAAAGTGTTCAAGCCTTGGATTGGACCATCCGCACTTTTTTGGCACAGTCGATAGAAAAATTGGTACAGAAGGAATACCACAAACACAATCAGCGACTGATCTCAGAATTTTCAAATTTAGATTTTTCTTTCTCCTAGACCGGTTATCTATCCAAGGTTAAAGAACCCAGTCTGTCCTAGTATTTTACCCATAGCTGGAGGGAGAATATATAGATTTACACCTTTCTCAAGGGTATTAGCGCTATGTGAAATGAAAATAGCCTTGTCTAGGATTTGAACTCGGGTCGACGAGTCCATTTTTTACGACTCTAACCATTGTGCCACGCACCTCCACGGGTATGGAAGTATACTCTACTATACTACAGCATATGTAAAATACGACTTAGTACGAGTTTGGTATACAATGCAAACCAATCAGGAGAGATGAGGAGAGGAGCTCAGTCGGTAGAGCGTTTGGCTAGAAACCACAAGGTTCCTAGTTCGATACCGGTACACGCCAACCCAGCGTATGAGTAGCACAGGGATCTGTGCGATAAAGTAAGGAGCTGATGGTAGGTGTGGCGCTCCACCTCAGACGTCAAAACAATCTCCTTGGTCTAGCGCTAGTGAAGAGGAGATAGACTCCCTCGCCTACTGGCGGCTGATACCGACCTTAGGCCGCCCCGACGACTTTACTTATTGTCGCTAAGACTGTAGTGAAAAACAAGTTAGTTCTGTTGTAAATGACTCGTGAGTTGAAAGATAATGATAATTTCTAATTCAAAAAATATGTAATTATGCAATAATTTTCGACAACAGCAGTCTTGTTTTTGAATGTTTTATGAGTAAACGATGAAAAAAAGGAAATAGCAGGGCTAAAAATAGAGGCTGTTTCTTAGTGTCTAAGGCGATCAGTTCACTTTTGTGATAGATTGTTCCTTCTATTTCGGCCCCAGCTTAACTGATATTGCACGAACAAATGAAATCTGGACTCTAGGGAAATCTTTGTTTCAAGATCTCCATATTAAAACTCGTTGCATTTTCTCCGATGACAAAATCTAGCGATGGAAAACAAAGATATTTCGTCGTCAAACATTTTCAATACTGTAGTTAATAAGATTTTTTTTGATGTCTGATTAATGTGAGATAGTCGTAGATTTCATATCTAAACAAGGGGTCGGTGATCAAGCACTGTTAGATGTTGGACATCGACAGCTGATTGTCAAGGCAGGCAAAGAGACTGAACATTTCTAAAGCAAGTTTCATCCCTTTTGACGTTATGGAGCATTAAAAAAAAAACTATATATATATATATATGCTTGAATTTTTTAAAATGCGCGTACTGTCTCAAAAATAAAATAAATTTTATTTTTAAAAATCAGAAGCATTTTTAATCCAAAAATAAACTCAAACCGTTTCTACTAAGGCATCGAAACAGATTCTGTCAGCAGATAATAATTACTAATTGTTTTTTCAAAATGTTAAATTCATTCTGTCGGATTAATTTCCATTATGTCTCATGAAAAACAAAATATACGGATTTTTACACCTCCGAAGATTATTCTACGAACGCTACAAAAAAAATTTATATATATATATATATATATATATATATATATATATATATATATTATATATATATATATATATATATTTGTTCAAAAATATATAAATATATATATATGACACTGGTGGAGAAGCAAGAACAAACCGTTACTTTTAAGTGGCCCTCTTCTAGATATTGCACACTATCAGTAAAACAACGGTATTTTGCGTGTATATATATATATATATATATATATATATATATATATATATATATATATATATATATCTGGCTCTAACCTGAATGATTATCACTATCACTAAAACAAGGGAACTTTTGCTTTGAATTTATTTGTAAATATATACATGTATATACATATACACACATATATACATACACACATATATATACATATACATATACACACATATATACATATACACATATACACACATATATACATATACACATATACACACATATACACGTATATATACATATATACATATACACATATACACACATATACACGTATATATACATATATACATATACACATATACACACATATATATACATATATACATATACATGCATATATACATATATACACGTATATATACATATATACATATACACATATACACACATATATATACATATATACATATACATGCATATATACATATACACATATATATACATATATACATATACATATACACGCATATATACATATACACATATATATACATATATACATATACACGCATATATACATATACACATATATACACATATATATATATATACATTCATATACACACATATATATATATACATTCATATACACATATACACACATATATATATATACATATATACATATATATACACACTCACATATACATATACATACATATATAAATATATATATACACTCACATATATACATATATATATACAATATACATATATATACATCACATATATACATACATACATATATACATATATATATACATATATATCACATATATATATATACATATATATATATATATATATATATACATATATACATATATACATCACATATATACATATATATATACATATATATATATATATATATAATATATATACATATATACACTCACATATAATACATATATATATATATACATATATACACTCATATAATATATACATATATACATATATATACATATATACATATATATATATACACTATATATACATCATATAATACATATATATACATACATATATATACATATATATACATATCATATATATACATATATACTATACATATATATATACATATATATATAATATACATATACATATATATAAATATATATATACACTCACATATACATATATATACATATATACATATATATATACACTCACATATATACATATATATACATATATACATATATATATACACTCACATATATACATTATATCACATATATACACATATATACATCACATATATACATATATAATATACATATATACATATATACAACATATATACATATATATACATATATACATATATATATATATATATATATACATATATACACATCATATATATACATATATATACATATATATATATCATATATATACATATATATACACTCATATATATACATATATATACACTCATATATATACACTCATATATATACATATATATACACTCATACATCATATATATACATATATATACACACATATATACACATATACATATATATATATATACATATACATATATATATGTGTGTGTGTGTGTGTGCGTGTGGAGGGGTAGACAGTTAGACAGCGATGTATATATGTACGTAGATATATATACATAAATTGACCACTAAGTGACAAGTGCAAAAAAAGAAGCAAAAAAAATATATCTCGTGGTCATAAGTGTGCTCATCGACTCCACATCTCGGGTTTCTTCATCTGGTCTATATGTCTCATAATAAGGTTTCACATTCTCATCTCCGACTCACTGACTGCCGGAACATGGATATTATAACCAGTATTAAAAAACGAGAGAAAAAAAATCCTTCCTGTCAAGGCTTTAGGAAATATGGAAAAGAAGAAAGTGCATGTCTTAAGCGAGAGTCTCCGCAGTAGCGAAAAATTACATCTGTCATCATGGCCGCGCCGAGTCGACGTCATAAAAGATTCTATGTATTTATATACAGCACTGTCAAGAAGTAATGAACACTTTTAAAATTATGAATAGAGAGAATACTTGAGATTCAAATGAAAGAAATAATGTTGCGAGAGAATGGCGGGAAAAGAAACGGAAGGTGGTGAAAAGTTAGAGTAAGAAGATCTAACATGTCATTTCTCTTATACATTACAAGTCTAGGAAAAAAAGATTTCTTTTACTCAAGGACATCAAAAAAGCCTGCAGCTCATGTCAAATTCTATTAATGACAAGATAAGTAAAAATAACATAACTATTATGCACAAAAATTATATATATATATATATATATATATATATATATATATATGTATATATATGTATGTATATATATATATGTATATATATATATATGTATATATAATGTATGTATATATATATATATATATATATGTATATATATATATGTGTGTGTGTGTGTGTATTTATGGATGTACATATACCCGCCCCAACATTCAGTCTAAAAATATGTTTATAGGCATTAGTTATATATATATATATATATATATATATATATATATATATATATATATATATATATATATATATATATAAACGTTGTACTTCAGATATACACAAACATATATATGCATATGTCTCTGTGTGTGTTTATGTGTGTGTATACTCGTCTAATTATTCAGACTAAGACATATACAAATAGGCATATATGTCGCGGTTATATAATTCAAGAATGTTAAAGATTTTACAGCTAAACAGGCATACATATATGTGTGTATGCATATACACATCTCTCTCTCTCTCTCTCTCTCTATATATATATATATATACGTTGCTACACACACACACACACACACACACACACACATATATATATATATATATATATGTGCGTGTGTGTGTGTTATAGTAATAATACATATACATATCACTCACGAATAGACGCACAAACTTCACATTCGCGCATGCATATATATATATATATATATATATATATATATATATATATATATATATATATATATAACCCGAGTCAATTTCTGGTCCTTATATTATAATAATGTTCCGGAAAAAATAGAATTAACAAGTCAGCTAAAAAAAATATATATAATAAAAAATAAAAGAACATCATTTTTTTCTCTCGAAATAATAACAATAAAAATAACAACAATAGAATTATACATACAACGACTCTCATTCTTCAGAAGCAAATTATACTCTAAAAATATTGAACATACTCACTATAATGTCAGAAGCTATCTTATTGGATGAGATCGAGATCTTACCTCTTGTCCTCAAAATAACCTGGACGACATTCTCGATGAAGGCAAAAATAAGATATGTTGGTACTTACCTGAAAATAGAAAGAAAGTAGTTTACGTTCAGAACAAAGTGATGAATGTCAATATAGATATATAAAAAATATATAACGTTGTACGTAATATATCAATATACAGTATAATAAACTCAAATAAATGTTAAAAGAAAAACAAGCAAAACTAAACAGTGTTTTATACATAGGATCAAAAATAAGTGTGATAATGTTGGAAAAAATCATAAATAAAAAAAAAAGACTGTATCCTGTGTCATAAATCTTGCGCTTTAGAGATTTCTGGGATTTTTATCATGTGATATATTGCCGGATGCAAAAAAAAGAAAGTGTAATGAACTCTTAACATACGAGGAACTGAGAGAAAATAAGCATATGTTATAAAGTAACTTGAGTACCATCAATAGATGAACTGGTCTAAGACTATTTAAACAGCATTATCTCTATACTAAGGAGACCAGGTTAACAATTAACTATTCATTGTATTAGTTGGAGACATCTTAACATACGAGGAACTGAGAGATAATTTTGTGAAAATAAGCATATATTATAAAGTATCTTGAATACCCTCAATAGATGAATTAGTCTAAGACTTTTTAAACAGCATTCTCACTATACTGAGGAGACCAGGTTAACCATTAACTATTCATTGTATTAGTTGGAGACATCTTAACATACCAGGAACTCAGTGAGAATCTTTTGAAAATAAGCATAGATTATTAAATACCTTGAATACCCTCAATAGATGAACTGGTCAAAGACTATTTAAACAGCATTCTCAATATACTGAGGAGACCTAGGTAACGATTACTTATTAATTGTATTAGTTGTAATCCTTAACAGTGTACTATATTATTTTCCGGAACAATCTATTCCTTCCTTTCTATATGTGTGTTGAATTTACTTATTTCATACGCCATTTTGCAAACATACTCATATAGACATGTTCACACCTACATGGATATGCATGTTTGCCCCTTTGTTCACCTAGGTGCAGAAGAGATAATACTGTCACAATTAGTAATAGAATTAAAAAGAAAATGTATGTACCGCTATATATATAAATGTATATAAAAAAATATACGTTTCAACTGTTGAAATATCACGAAATGTGATGCAGTAGATTTCACAACTACACAACTAATGCAGACACCGTCAACAAAGTATGAGTAAAAACTCACCAAGATCACATCTGTTTACTGGTCCAAATGAGGACACTATACGGTCAATTTCTTCTTGGCTAACATGGGGAAGCACATTCCGGATCTGGATTTTGTTTGTCCTCCGATTGAATTAAAGTGAAAGTCAAAAGTACAAACAAAACACTTCAATGGATAACAACAGCAAGGATAAGGATAAGGATATTCTGGTTGATAAGAACCGAAAATTATGAGTCATGAAAAAAAGATGTTTTTCTAATTAAAAAAAAACAAACTTTTCTGTACAAATGCAGAATAGTCCTCAAGAGATAATATCATTAGAATCGCATCATTGTCATTCATATGAAAAATGAAAAATGGTTAATCTTCTTAATATTAGAAATGATTTTTTTAAACAAAATAAATAGGTGCAAAAACAAGGGATATCATTAGAATCACATTTAATGTATAAATAGTATTAGATTATGGAAACTCCTGAAGTAATCTAACCCTAAAACTAACCCTAATACTTATCCTACCTCTACCTCTACTCCTCGCATCTCAAAGGTTTTGGGTATTTCCGTGAAATGTAATGCTTTTTATACGTAATCTAATTATATCATCTATTGCACGTTATTTTGCTTAAATATTAATATAACCAAAATATTAATATAACCAATCAAAGTGCTTTAAAGTCATTTTCATTTTATACGACAATAACCGTTACATAATATCGCCTCCTAGTTTTAGCACACTCAACGGGTCTAATTAATAGGTTGTAAATATATGAGAGACCAGATTGCCAACTAATATTCTAAAGATAAAAACCGATGGAAGATCTATGTTGACCTCAAGGGAAATTATGTTGAAAAATAAACCTCATTAGGTCATATTGCATGAGAGAATCTTGGTTAGCCTATGAACTTTCTCAACCGACCCCCGTATGGAATTTATTAATTGAGAAATCCAAGTTAGAGAATGTCGTTTTTGTGAAGTGTGAGATATGGCCTTTTCGTTTGTGCCTTCCTTTTGCACTTAATGCACATCAACAGCCCTTGTTGTTCATAAGTACCTAATTAAACAAGCGAGACTTTAGTCAGAACGTGATAACCATTTCAATCGAGTAGAAGAAGGATAGACAGGCACACACACACACACACACACACACACACACACACATATATATATATATATATATATATATATATATATATATATATATATAACGAGGGAGTGAGAGCGAGAGCGACAGAGAGAGTTATGGAAATTCTTCAGCTGAAGGAAGGCGATGCATATTTGAATATGAGATTGGTGGGGTGTGGGGGTGCTTTTTAAATATTTGCAATATGTCAGTAGCGCCTGTATGGCCGAAGCCGGCAGACCATGAGATCTCGACTGTTTGACAAGCGAAATAATCAACCTGGCAAGCAAATGGACGTAGTCTTAATGTTGGTTAGGTGTGCCTAATTACAAGCAAAGATTTCCTTTGCCAATCTCAAAGGCTGTAAGAACAGCTGAGGTTTGTCCGACCGTAGTGACAGGAACAGAGCGAAGGGAGAGCAAGAAGGAGCACAAGAGCTAGAGAGAAAAAGGAGAGTAAGAACTAGAGAGAAAATGGAGAGCAAGAGCTAGAGGGAAAAGGTAGAGCAAGAGCTAGAGGGAAAAGGGAGAGCAAGAGCTAGAGAGAAAAGGAGGGCAAGAGCTAGAGGGAAAAGGGAGAGAAAGAGCCGGAGAGACAATGGAAGACAAGAGCCAGAGAGTAAAGGGAGAGCAAGAGCTAGAAGGAAAATGGACAGCAAAAGCAAGAGGGAAAATGGAGAGCAAGAGCTAGAGAGAAAAGGGAGAGCAAGAGCTAGAGAGGAAAAGGAGAGCAAGAGCTAGAGAGAAAAGGGAGAGCAAAAAGCAGAGAGAAAATGGAGGACAAGTGCCAGAGAGAAATGGAGGACAAGTGCCAGAGAGAAAAGGGAGAGCAAAAGCTAGAGGGAAAAAGAGCAAGAGCTAGAGATAAAAAGGAGAGCAAGAGCTAGAGAGAAAAAGGAGAGCAAGAGCAGAGAGAAAAGGGAGCAAGAGCTAGAGAGAAAGGGAGAGAAAGAGCCAGAGAGAAAAGGGAGAGAAGAGCTAGAGAGAAAAGGGAGAGTAAGAGCCAGAGAGAAAAGGGAGTAGAGCCAGAGAGAAAAGGGAGAGCAAGAGCCAGAGAGAAAGGGAGGGTAAGAGCCATAGAGAAAAGGGAGAGCAAAGCTAGAGAGAAAAGGGAGAGCAAAAGCTAGAGAGAAAAGGGAGAGCAAGAATCAGAGAGAAAGGTAGAACAAGAGCTAGAGGGAAAATGGAGGGCAAGAACCAGCGAGAAAATGGAGGACATGAGCTAGAGAGAAAAGGGAGAGCAAGAGCTAGAGAGAAAAGGGAGAGCAATAGCTAGAGAGAAAAGGGAGCAAGAGAGAGAAAAGGAGAGCAAGAACCAGAGAGAAAGGGAGAACAAGAGATTGAGAGAAAAGGGAGAGCAAGTGGATGAATTGGATAAAAGTTGATGGGTCCTCTAAAGGTTTATGATTGTCAGGAGTGGGATAGATGGGGAGGATCGTCTTTTTCCCCCCACCCCTTCGATATTTATACATTATTCGCTTAATGATCATGACATGTTGCGTCCCTCTCTGTTTATCTACCCTGCTACGTCTTTTAAAACAAAATATCCAGATGTTTCACGTCAATTATTTTGTTATTTACCTTCTTTTTTTTGTCCGTATAGTTTTATTATATCAGGATTATATTTTGATTGTTTGTTTAATTGTTTATTGATTTTAACGGCATATCGACCCGTCTGGGGTTGTCATACCTAACGGTTAGGAAGTTATACATATCGTGTATTTATATTTATACTTTTTAGTTATTGGTTAAAAAAAATGCGTTAACATTATTGGGGATTATGTTGTATGGTATTGATTTGTTTCATGTCTATATTCTTTGGTATAATTTTATTTCCCTCAAAAAAGAGGGAATATCCACCATGTTGACATTTTCAAACAAATCCTTCATATTGTTTGCTTTAAAATAACGGTTTCTGATGTGAGCAAGAAATCTGCATTCCATGAATAAGTGCTTAACTGTCAAAGGTATTTGACATGTTTCACATTGTGGTTGTTCTTGTTTGAGTATATAGGAGTGCGTTAGTTTTGTATGACCAATGAATAATCGGGACACAATGATTTGTTCCTTTCTAGGCTTCCTTAAAGTTGGTCCCCAACCTCCCAAAGTGGGTTAAATTAGGAGAAGTTTATTGTGGATGTTGTTATTCCAGTGTTGTTGCCATTTTGTATGAAGGAATCTATTAATTTTAGGTTCGAATCTCTGAATTGATATCGAAATCTTACTCTTTTCATTCCATTAGATTCAATGCTGTCCTTTCAACATTGCTTAATTTTCTATATATTGAAATTCTCTTCTTTCTTTATATGTTAATGATTTTTAATTCTTTTTCTTTATACTGTGTCTTCCCCAGCTCGCCCACTCCTTTACATCTACATATGTACTTCTCCATCAAATCAGAGGTCACTGTGTTTGAATATCTTATAATCCTTTCCACATTTTTATCTCATAATATGACGATTTATCCTTCAACCCCAACGAACAGAAAATCAAATAAAAATACCTTGAATATGTTACAATTTAGAAATGATTATATATATATATATATATATATATATATATATATATATATATAGCAACCCCTCCGCACGAGTAGGATGTGGCACAAGGTCAATTTCTTAATTAAGAATTTTTTGTACTTTGCTTGGGTTGGTTGGGTTTTGTGGCATGTCAACCCTTTGGTCAATTCATGCCTAAAACGTTAGTTTTATTCATTCTTCATGGGTACTGAATTATAAAAAAAAACATTTTTGCAAATTTTTTTGTTCTGTTAAACCCATAAATGGAACCCTAACAGGTACTACACTCAGGGTCAGATTCCACTTGGAGCGATGGTGATCAAAAGGTATTCCACATTCCCCAGAGCCCCAAAAGTGTACCTTCACCATCAGACAGTTTAACTTTATACCCAGGACAAACTTTGTTTGGGTGTAGTACGCAAAGGTGGTGGGAGAGCCGCTATAAGCGGTTTAAATTAGGCAAAACGTTAAACTACATTCTTGTATGCTCTCTTTTCAGATTTCATCTTTCACGATAGGGAAACCATTTGTAGTCTTGATGGTTACTTTATCGTCATGTTGACGACTGGTTGGCCGGGATGGTGGTGAATAGCGAATCTTGAAGATCTTAAACAGACGGAATAGACCCGTAAGTATTCAAACAGCTATGTGTATATAGATAGAACCGCCGCATTTCAGGCAATTCGTAGCACTCATCTCGGAAAAGGTTGGACGGGGTCAATCAAAGTTTCTCCCCGGTTATGTTTGAAAAGCAATTTCACGCTAGGCTTGTTTCCGTACTCAGCCCCACACTTAACTTTATTCCTTCCTCTTCAACCAATCTCTCCAGATAATATGGCGGGTATCGCATTCAGTATCAACAGTTCAAATTGCGAAGTCGTACTTACTAGACTAAATGCCAGGTTAGTGACACTATTCGCGTAGCGTTTATGCTAATATAAGCTATTCAGTGTCTTCGGGCCAGTAGCGTAGAAAGTTGAGATGTTTACTAGAAATAACCTCTCGTTTCCAATCTTTCAATATTTCTCTATCTTTCCTTTTCTCTTCCTCATATTCGAATTACGTAAACTTATTTATCTCTCTCTCATTATATATATATATATATAAAGAACGGAAAAATAAAAGAGAAATAAAAAAACAAAATACTAATTGATGAAAGTTGTATTGCGTTTGATCTTCTTTATTATGTCCAATATTTCGCGTAGTCTCCACCCTTATTTACAGGCTTCTATAGACGGATTGAGTAATTAAAACAAAATATAAAACAAGCAAGAAAATTTATATATATATATATATAAGATTTTTGGATGTTTGTTTTTTAGAACCATTGTTGAATAAAGTATATATATTTTTTGCTTGAAGGCAATTACAATGCATGTATCGCCTAAAATTTGATACTTTTTTATATACTTGTCAAGTTCATTTTCTATAAAAAAAAAGTATCGAATTTTATGCGATACATGCATTGTAATTGCCTTCAAGCAAAAATATAATATATATATATATATATATATATATATATATGTGTGTGTGTGTGTGTGTGTGTGTGTGTGTGTGTGCGTGTGTCCTTCCCTCCACACGAATTGGATGAGATATGCAGTTAATTTCTTAAGTGGAGTTTAAACGTTTTAGTTCAGAGCTTTCCTTCTCCAAGACAGATCTAAGCGACAATCATCTGTAGGGTACAGGGCGATAATGACATAGAATATTTAACATAGCTTAACACTTGCACCTGGTTATGGTTAACAGTATGAGAACAGTCTAACCTCTTAGATTGGATGAAGGTTCGGTTCGAAGTTCCCTCAAGGCTCGCAATTACTACATGAAAGCTCACGACAAGAACACTACCCAGATTGACAAGAAGGTTCCAATTTCAGGGACAATGTTCCCGAGTTCAATAAGAAACACCTGAAAACCCAGGGGATCAACTTTGTGTATATAAAAATAAAGATGAGGACAATAGTCCGAAAAATCTAAATGATAAGAATTCTCATGTCCCATCTCAAAGATCCAGACACATTTTATTTAGTTTGAATGCTTATGAATATTAACCCGATATTAGAAGTATAAACAAAATCATAATGTTTTCCTAAACTAAAAGACACTCGTATCTTTCGAAAGATCTTTTTTTTATTGTTGAGTGCTGGCTTCTGTCGACATCTCATCACATGTCATTATGAAATAAGAATAAAAGAGATAAAAGACGTGTGTGTAGTTGAAATATAAATTATTAAGCAAAAAAAGACGCCGGTTTCTCTGAATTCAAAAGATAAATAAATAAAACGTTTTAAAATATTAAAAGAAAATAATGAAAGAGAGAAAAGGTAATGAATATAAATATTCGAAAGCTGTTTAAAATGAAAAGCAAGATAGAGAAAATTAGACATACAAATAAGAAAAAAATAAATGAAAGGAGAAACTTTTTTAATAAGATAACATTGTAAAGGAAGAATAATGTAATAGAATATATCAAAACAAAATTAAAAAATGTTATATAACAGATAATAACAAAGACAAAATGAACGCAACTTGAATGAGGGAACATAATTGAATCTTAATCTATATATTGATACTCGTGTTCCTTATTTCTACGACCGTTATCTTCTTGCAACACTCTCTGGTTAAAACTGAAACCGTCTAAATCGTCCAATAATAAATGAAAAACTGTAAATCCTGATTATCTGGGGTTTTTATCCGCTATATTCTTATCTTATGAGTGTGGTCACCTCAGCTAAATAATGGACCATTCCGTTTGATCATTAAGGAAGAAAGGAACTAAAACAGGACATGCTACACTGATAAAATAAAATAAAAAAAGAAAGAGTTGGGGAAAGATAGAGAGGGACGAGCGCGCGGAAGTGATAAAGCTAATCAGATTCAGTCGAAACTAATTAAAAGATGAAAAGAAGGAAGGAAAGAAAGACACTTGTTGTGAACAAGTTAACATCGTAGGAAATGGACAAGGAGTCAGAGTTCAAATCCTGGACGAGCCTTTTTTGCCTTTCAGATAAGGCTAATCCCTGAAAGTATAAAACCTACTATCTATTCTTTTTCCAACTATTTCTAAATAAAATGACAGGCTGGGCATTATGACCTGGGTATGGCAACCGATATATATATATATATATATATATATATATATATATATATATATAGCTCAGTAGATAGAGCGTTCGGCTAGTAACCACAATGTTCCTATATCGATACCGGCCCTCGCAACTCAGCGTACGAGTAGCATAGGGATCTGTGTGTAAAGTAAGGAGCTGATGGTTGGCGTGGCGCTCCAACTCGGACGCAAACGCAATCTCCTCGGTCTAGTGCTAGAGAAAATGGGATAATTTCCCTCGCTGATTGGCTGATACCAACTTTAGGCCACTTTGACGACTTTACTTACACACCCCCAAATATATATATATATATATATATATATATATATATATATATATATTTGTGTGTGTGTTCATAGTAAATAAGTAATCCTTTCCTAATAGGTGAATTAATCTGTTGTAATTACCCAATGAATTTGAATATAAACCTTCTATTAAATTGACTCAATAGGAGACTTTATATTGGCATTTCCTACGATTAGTCTCTGTGCCTTACAATGTTTTGTAAGTTTAGATTAGATTAATTAATATTGAAGGAACAAATAAAGTTACATGAATGGGGATTTGAAGAGAAAAAAACTAGAATCAGTGAAAGCCATAGAAATAGGAAGAGAAAGAGGGGCGGGTGTCGAGGGAGACTTGTAGAGAACGAAAGACGAATTAAATTAAAACAAATAACCCAGACGATGAAGACAAAAACAGATAGAAAGAAAGAAAAAAGAACAGAAAGAAAGGTTGAAATCCGTACAACGAGAATATAAAAAATATAAAGGAAAAAGATAGAAATTATATAAGTACAATTAGAAGAAGAAGAAGAAGAAGAAGAAGAAGAACAACAACAACAACAACAACAACAACAACAACAACAAGTAGAAAAGAACAAAATGAAGAACAAGAAGCAGACCAAGAAGAACGAGATGAAAATTAGCAAAGAACAAAAAGAAGAACAAGGGAGAGGAGAAAGTAAGGAGGAGCAGAAGGCAAAAAAGAAAATGGTTAGAAAATGACCAGAAAGAAAGACATACAGAGAAAAATGAAACTAAAAAAGAGTTATAATGAAGACAAAAAAATGGGGGTAAATGGGAAAAAAGACAGAGAGATAAGGTAAAAAAAAATAAAGAAATTAATTGAAAGGGTGTAAGTAAAACTAGAAAAAAGAAAAAGAAAAAAGAAAAAAAAGAAAAAAGAAAAAAGAAAAAAGAAAACAAATAAAGAAACAAGAGTAAAGAACGTTGCTACAAAGGTTAAACGAAAGAAAGAAAGAAAAAAAAAGAAAGAAAGAAAGAAAGAAGCATGAATGAAAGAAAAAGAGACAAATATTGAAAGACAGAGGATGAAAAATACAATGAAAGAAAAAAAAAAGAAAGAAAAGAAAGAAAGGAAGGAATGAAAAAGAAAGCAAAGAAAGAGGCATTAAAGAAGCAGTGTGTTAAAAAAAAAAAAAAAGAAAAAAGAAAAAGAAAAGAAAAGAAAGAGACATTAAACAGGCAGATAGATTAGACCGAAAGAAAAAGAAAAAAAGAAAGAAAGAAAAAAAAAAAAGAAAGAAAGAAAAAAGAAAGAAAGAAAAAAAAGAGAAAGAAAGTATGAGTGAATGAAACGACACATGAAAGAAATAAATAAAAAAAACAATGATTAAAAGTGAGAAAAACTTTTAGCGGGAAATCTAGTTTCATAATTACTTCCGGTGTAGACGTTACTTAATTTTCTTCTGTTCGCGTCTTCGACGTCCTACCAGTCGCTGGTCTTCCTGCACTTTCTTTTCGGACAAAAGGGTAATAGGACTCTGCCCAATATTTAAAAATCTCAATTTCCGCAAAATATTCTCATAATCACACTTAGTATTGTACAGTTTGTTTTCTTTCATTGCGACCATTTCCACTCTCTGTCTTTTTATAGACGACATAAGAACTCTTATTTTTCCCCTCTCGGTTTTCTTTTCAATTATTTTCTCTCTATTTATTTTGGTCATGAAAACTTTGGAGAATATATATATATATATATATATATATATATATATATATATATATATATGTGTGTGTGTGTGTGGTGTGTGTGTGTGTAAAGCAGGATAAAGGATCACGACTCAGAGTTTCACTGTTACGATCCTCATGCGAGAAGAAAAAAAGAAAAATTATTTGCAATTCCAGACATTGATTTTTTCAGCTAAACTGACAATGTAAGACGCGTGCAATACACGTTAAGCTGGGGATTACTTTGACATATATATATATATATATATATATATATATATATATATATATATATATATATATAATAATAGATAAATATATAGGTTTTATATATCTATTTATTGGGTGACAAAGGAACATTCACAACCATATTGGTTTCATGCGATGCATTCATCAGTTGAAGATGTTTTTTATTGAGCACTCTACCAATTAATACTGCCTTTGGTACACCATTCCAGCAAAAGCTGAAATAGTGACCATCTCACACTACAGTATATATATATATATATATATATATATAGAGAGAGAGAGAGAGAGAGAGAGCTCTGACGGAGTGAAAAAAATCCAACAAATTCATTTGTAAATAAATAAATATATTACATAAATAAATAAATACTTTTATTACAAACTGATATCCGGAGACAAACATGATATACAATTATATAGTCCGAATAATACAAAAAATACTATTTTTTTTAAATCGTTTTTTTTTCCTTTCCTGGGTTCTGTCTCTATTCTTTGATCCTTCAGATTCTTTCTTTTCTTTCATTTTCTTTCTTTCTTTTACTTAATGACATTTTCTTTCTTTCATCCTTTCTTTCTTTTCTTTTCTTGATTGCACTTTCTTTGTTCCTTTCTTTTCATGATTAAATTATCTTTCTTTCTTTCTTTTTTATGATTAGATTATTCATCTTTCTCTCACTCTCTCTTTATATAACTCTCTTTCTTTCTTTCTTTCTTTCTTTCTTTCATTCTTACGTTTTATTAGCTTAATTGTTTCATTTTCGTTTCTTTCTTGCTTTCTTTCTTGTCCTGATGAGATCATCTTTCTTTCTTTACTTCTTTCTTTCCTACTTTTATTTCCTTTAATTCCCTTTTCGATTCCTTCTTTATTTTCATTAATAGCTTATCTTTTCTCCCTTCTTCTCCCTTTCTCTCTTTCCTTCATACTCTTTCTTTCCTTAACTGCATTTTTACTTCCTTCTTTATTTCTTTATTTATTTCCATGATTAGATGATCTTTCTTTCTTTCTTTCTGCCTCTATTTAAATTTATTTTTCTACCACCGCCATTTATTTCGTCTTCTGTTCTTATTCCCCCCTCCCGCTGTTTTTCAACCATTCATCCTTTTTCCATCCCTTTTCTGCTCACCCCTCTCCGTTTACATTTTTGTTTATTCCAACTAAACATTTCCATTTATAAATCAGACTTGCCTCTTCATTTAAACAGAGAATAAAATCGAATTTCACTTTACCTAAATTGAAAAAAAAAAAAAAAAACAACACTATATCTTACGATTTCCCAGAAAACAGGAGCGAAAGTAAAATGAAAGATTGTCAGATATGAAAATAGATAGATATTTCGGGAAGAATACTTTTAGAGAATAAAGATAACGGAAGGAAACGATAATATATATATATATATATATATATATATATATATATATATATATATATATATATTATTATCGTAGGTGTTGTGCAGTAAATCTATTTTAGCGGGTAGTATACATTCTGATAAATTTTCAAAATCAGGGAATATGAAAATAGCTATATATTTCGAGAAGAATACTTTTAGTGAATAAGGGTAACGGAAGGAAATTATAACATATATATATATATATATATATATATATATATATATATATATATATATATATGGTAGTTGCTTTGCAGTCAATCTATTTTAGCTGGTAGTATATATTCTGATAGATTTTCAAAATGGTTGAATGTTCTATTACAAGATTATATTTAACATATATAAGATATAATGCATTCCTTTCTCTATCTTGTTATTTATTAAACTTTCTTTAATCTGTTGTACAGGCACACATGTTGCTTACGGTTCGTAATATTCCCTAGTGGTCACCCATGTAAGTATTCAGTTTCTTCCTTTCTTTATCTTGTTATTAACTACAGATGCCTCAGGTCGCTCAATTTAGAACTAGTATATACAATGTTTGGCATATATGACCATTTAAATGGAGCCATTTTAATATTCGTCTTTTCCAAATTTTTGCAAACTTTCGTCAGTGCATATTCCTATCTCTCTCTCTCTCTCTATAATATATATATATATATATATATATATATATATATATGTAAGAAAGTTTTATAGAAAAACAACAAGATGTTAAAAATTTTTGCTGACAGATATCTGTTTCGACATTATGAATATGTCTTTTTCAAATCAACATAGTAAGCGGAAAAACGAAATGAATATATCAGTAATTACAAGGCACAGAACGCTCTCGATCAGTACCGGAATTTAAAAAAAAAAATTTAAAAATACATATTTGTTGTTAAAAATAAAATAAATTTTATTTTTAAAATGTTTAAGCATTTTTATCATAAAAAGCTCAAAAAATGTATATGAATATCAAAAAAGTTCAGGAAAATGTTCCGGTTACAAATGAAAGTTTAAAAATGTAACAGGCACCACACCTTTGCTGCTACTCATACGCTGAGTTGGTGAGGGCCGGTATCGAACCTGGTACCTTGTGGTTTCTAACCGAACGTTCTATATATATATATATATATATATATATATATTAAATCGTTTGTTAGTATTGGAGAAATGAGAATAAAGTGCTCAATTACTTCTGTAAGAGCTGTATTATTTATATATATATATATATATATATATATATATATATATATATATATATATATTATATATATATCATGCATCTACATACATAAATATTCACACACACACACACACACACACATATATATATATATATATATATATATATATATATATATATATATATATATATAATTATATATATGTGTGTAAAAGACGACCTCAGTGAGTACATTTATATCATTGTAATATACACCCCTAAATGCTATTAAGATCTTCAAACACAAAAATTCAGACTGTCTAAAAGAGATAACGACGTAGATATCTTTATGGTTATGTTGTCATATTGTGTGTACATTCTGACAGTATCGAGCGTATCTAGATATTGAAGTATTTGCAATTAATTGAAGTGGTATGTACTTAGTGCCGTTGAGCATGTGAAAGAATACAGACATATAAATACGAACCAAATAGTATTAACCGTAATAACGCATCATTTATTATTACTGTATGTATTCTTAGTAGAGAGCTGATGCTGATAAGAAGAAATAAAGTGAGAAAATTCATAAGGTACATTTCAATGTATTTCACTTGCGGTTATTTTCTTGTTCGTATCTCGTAAATTGAAAGTAATGAAGTTAATTAATATACCCCATTTTTCCTTGGGTGTGTTTTGGTCGCAGTTATCCTGCGTAAAATTGTTAATATACCATCCCTACTGTTGTTGTGGCTCAGTAGATTTGAGGAATTTGTATGCATATTGTTAAGTATATGCAATGATGAATGCTGGTATCCTTAGGAAATATGGTCGCTGTTGGGTTGATTATAATCAATGTAAAGTACTGACGAGTATTCGCATCTTATTATAATGGAGATTGTGTGTCACAACCAAAGTCACAATTTCCTTCGTTATTTACGTTATATTCTCATTGGGTATTAAATAATCATTATTTAGTCTTCTGCTGGAGAAACAAGGACGAACTAATAAGCGACGTTCTCTTGTGGAAGCCAACCACATGGACATGCTAATGTGGGTCGCCCAGCAAGGATCTACATTGTCCAGCTCTGCGCGGATACTGGATGCTGCGCGGAGGACCTCCCGGGGACAATGATAAAGAAGGTTGACAAAAGTTTGTCATGGATATCCGTGCTAATTGCGTGACATTATGAGTATCTTATGAACAAAGTCTCCATTAACGTCTAGCTGAGATAGATTTGCTTTGAAACAGAACATATTAATGTGTTTAAAATCCTGCGATGTCTGTTATTTATCATTAAGAAATAAACATCTACCTAGTTTATGATATGAATAATTAGCATACCGTTTAAACAAAACCGTGTTTAATAGATAATTACTTGGTATTATTGAATTCTGATATTTTTGTTTTATTTTGAAACGTATTAAAAGCAATCCTATTGTATAATTTTATATCGAAATCAATTCCAATAAATAAAAATAAGTATAATGTTTTTTTTGTGTTCGTATTTAAATTCATTAGTATTCCTGATTCAATGTTCTTTCCTGATTCAATGTTTTTTTGTGTTCGTATTTAAATTCATTAGTATTCCTGATTTAATGTTTTTTCCTGATTCAATGTTTTTTGTGTTCGTATTTGAATTCATTAGTATTCCGGATTCAATGTTTTTTCCTGATTCAATGTTTTTTGTGTTCGTATTTAAATTCATTAGTATTCCTGATTCAATGTTTTTTCCTGATTCAATGTTTTTTGTGTTCGTATTTAAATTCATTAGTATTCCTGATTCAATGTTTTTTCCTGATTCAATGTTTTTTGTGTTCGTATTTAAATTCATTAGTATTCCGGATTCAATGTTTTTTCTGATTCAATGTTTTTTTTGTGTTCGTATTTAAATTCATTAGTATTCCTGATTCAATGTTTTTTTGTGTTCGTATTTAAATTCATTAGTATTCCTGATTCAATGTTTTTTTGTGTTCGTATTTTAAATTCATTAGTATTCCTGATTCAATGTAATATTTAACTATATTAAAATCTAAATATTTGTTTCCGGAGAGCGCATCTTTCTTTTTTTTTTTTTTTTTTTTTTGCTAGTGTATCTAACATTCGTTTTGGTAGTCTTCTTGATAAAAAAATATACGGCAGTCTTGGTAGTCTTCTGACAAATATACAATTTCGGACAATTGGATATCTCATCGAGGAGTAAGAGTTAGCAAGCTTGTCTCGCAGATCCAATACAGCTGATTAACGCTTTCGATCCTTGTTGGATTCCCCATAGTTTCGACCTTGTTTCACATCCTCCCCGTGATCAGTTTTTAGCAAGCCAGTATTAAGCCAAATGATTACAATTTCAATTGTCAAAATATTGTAGTAAATATGTGATTTTGATGGAGTGGATTTCTTAAACATTAATGATGTTCCAACCATGAAATGTTCACATTATTAAGACAGATTGAAAATCCGATGGACATGTTTACTGATTGGATTTATTAGAATTGAATTAATTTATTATTAAAGAAATGATTTATTTCGATACACGGTGGCGAAGGAAGTCTGTCATTGTTTAATTACTATATCGGTTAATAATATAAGCAAAAAAAAAAAAAACATCTTTATTCTAACCTAGATAGTTATTCAACAAAAGGTAACATATAAAATATTGTGTTATATACTGATGGTTTCACCGTACTAAATCGATATAACGTTATATACCTTTCTTTACTTCTTTACTTCTTCTATATCTTGGTCATCTATTCTTCTGGCCGGCTTGGCTATTCTGATCGTCTATCATCTTGGTCTGGTCTAGCGTCTGGTGTTGACTTTCTTGGGGACCTCGGGTCTGGTTTCTATTAGGGATCACTCCTTATCAGAAGCCCTGTGTTATTGCTAGTTTTTAGGTAATAAACACAAGACTTCGATTTACGTTGATGTTACTTTATTTATAAATCCCCAAACCAGACGTCTGCGCAGATCCTTACATCTTGCTAACTCGGCTTCTAACTTCTAACTGACTAACTGACTTGCTTACTACTTAAACTGGAACAGGGTTTTCTACGGCTTCTGGTTCTCCCGATTTATCCCTGGAAGGCAAGGTGAGATTGAGGTCAAGCGCTGTCACTCATCCCTCAAGGCCGCGAGCTGCACTAATCGCCATTATGATTTCTACACTACCTTAAAAAGATATTAGGGATCCAATAATTATGTAACAATTGGTCTGCTCTGAAATACTTGAGAAATCAAACTGCCTAAACTCACAACGCATCATTTCTCATCCCCTATTTTAATAGAGCCGGTTTAGCTCAGTGTGTAGAGCGTCCGACTACGAACCACAAGTTTGCGGGTTCAATACCTGTCCGCGCCAGCTCAGCGTATGAGTAGTATAGGGATCTTCCGGTAGGTCTTTTACGTAGCATAGCAGTAGTTTGTAATTGTTTTAGTTAGATTAATGCCCCTGTGGTTTCTTATACAACAGAAGCGCGTGGTGTAATGGTTAAAGTTATGGGAAATGGACTCATCGCTCCGAGTTCAAATCCTGGACGGGGTAATTGCATTTCACTTAGCGCTAATACCCTTGGGAAAGGTATGAATCCTACTCTCCCTCCAGCTATGGGCAAATAGTAGGGCATACTGGGCTCTTTAACCTTGGTTAGGCAACCGGTCTAGGAGAAGGAAAACTCTGAATTCAAACCTGTTGAACTCCGCTTAAAAATTGCCCTTGTGTTGCATCCTGCTCGTGAGGGGTTGGTAAATATATATACAACAGAAGGCAAATATAAGAAGACTAACTGTAGCAAAGTATCATTATATTTAAGATTTTAAAAAATCTGACTTTTTCTAAGATAACGAGCAAATGTTATTTTTTTTTATATCAGAAAGTAAGCAACAAAAATAAGCTAATTGAAGAAAAAAAACGGTAAAAAAGCTAAAATAAATACAAAGCGAACTAAGACAATACGCCCATTATCAGTGAGGAATAAAATCTATTATCGAGATGCTTAAACGAGCATATTTTGTTGATACTTGACTTTTCATGTGCGTAAGGGGCATAAATCTTCAAAATATTCGCCATGTAATTGGCACCAACACTAACAATCGCTTATTTATTAAAATCTTACGAATACCTTGGTTTTTTTTCTGATAGAAAAACGTTCTTGGTTTTATTCTTAAATGCTTTAGATATTTTTTCATTCTTGTATTTAGAATCAAAGCCAACATATCAACTCTAAATCAGCAAAGACAATAAGAGAATCTTAAAAGATAAATTTCAACAAGAAAAAAATATAAAATAAAATAAAAGGAATATAAAGAAATAAAAACAAAATGTCCAATATAAAAGATAAAAACAAATTAAAAAAAAAACAAAACAAGACATTCGTTTTCTTTACCACGGGAAATAATGATTCGATATTCAATCCGCATTTTTACATTTTGCAATTGAAAGATTTATCCTATTTATCTAGAAGCGGTTTTTCGAAATTCATTAACGAAAACAAACACGAGGCTTTTGTTAATGATGGGAAAAAAGCCAATAATTGAAAAGAAAGGCCGCTGTAAATTGCCACAAGGTTTTTGATTCTCATCTTGCTGTCAACTTGGCAAACATCATTAGTACTCACTCACCTGAAAATAGATAAAAACTTTATGTCAAACTCTCAGCTAAATATCTTCCTTACATGGCATTAATTATTTTTGTCCTTGGTGTACACACACACACACACACACACACACACACACACACACATATATATATATATATATATAATATGTGTGTGTGTGTGTGTGTGTATGAATGAGTATATATATATGTGTGTGTATTTAAATGAGTATATTATATATACATATATGTATGAGTATATATATATATATGTGTGTGTGTGTATTTAAATGAGTATACTATATATATATATGTATGAGTATATATATATATATATATGTGTGTGTGTATTTAAATAAGTATACTATATATATATATGTATGAGTATATATATATATATATATATATATATATGTGTGTGTGTGTGTGTATTTAAATGAGTATACTATATATATATATATGTATGTATGAGTATATATATATATATATATATATATATATATATATTGTGTGGTGTGTATTTAATGTGTATACTATATATATATATATAATATATATATATATTGTATGAGTATATATATATATGTGTGTGTGTGTGTATTTAAATGAGTATACTATATATATGTGTGTGTGTGTGTGTTTAAATGAGTATACTATATATAATATATATATATATATGTATGTATTTAAATGAGTATACTATATATATGTATTTAAATGAGTATACTATATATATATATATATATATATGTATGTATGTGTGTGTGTGTGTATTTAAATGAGTATACCATATATATATATGTGTGTGTGTGTGTGTGTGCGTAGTGAGAGAGATGAGTCTAAAATTGAAGAAGCCTAATCAAGAGACCGAAGCACCTTTACATAAACACATGCTTGTAGCTAGTTAGGAAGAAATTACTGTATGTGAGTCCCAGAAAATTAGGGGGATTAAATACAGGAGACGTCTTTCTTGTAAGATACTCTGGGCCCTTTTTAAACTGTACAATGGAGGAATCAGATAGAGAGAGATATAGAGTCAAGCTAGGAGAATTTGACATGAAGAGAGACGACTCGGTGTCTAATTCTCTAAGTCTAATCAAGAGACATAAAACACGCACTCTTACAGAAATACATATATAAACGATCTCTTCCCAATTATTAATATAGATCTGGTAGCCCTACATCAAACCATGTGGCCGTCTATAGAGGACAGACAAACAAACTCTTCCTAATTATTAATATAGATTTGGTAGCTCTACATCAAACAGTTTGGATGTCTGTAGAGGACAGACAAACAGACAATTAGGTTGAAATGCCTGTATGTATGAAAAAAAGGGATATTAGATACCTGAGGCGTTAAATACTCTGGGCCCCTCTTAAACTATTTAAGTCTGAACGTCAGGCAGATGGATAAAAAAAAGGATATTGATGACTATGCTCAAGGTCTTGCACCTAAGAGATGGCGTTTGCACACTGTATA
>CM042159.1:31433111-31460611 GCA_023376005.1 Doryteuthis pealeii | reverse complement strand
GTATACGTATATATATATTATATATTAATATATATATATATTGGTGTATACGTATATATTATATATATATTGTGTTATTATTTATATATATATTTATATATATATATATATATATGTATATTTGTGTATACGTATATAATATATATAATATTATATTATGGTATTCTATAATATAATATATTAATATATTATGCATATATATATATTATTTGTGTATACGTATATATTATATATATATATAATATATAATATATTTTATATATATATGTATATATATGTGTGTATAGCGTATTATATATATATATATTATATATATATATATATATATGCATATATATTATGTGTATACGTATATTATATATATATATATATATATAGGCGTGTATATAGCGAGAGAGATATATAGAATAGGCACAGACGAAAGTATGGCAACACTTTGGAAAACACTAAATTAAAATGGCTGCATTTAAATGATCGTAATAGACTTCCTCACTGATTGGCTGATACCGACTTTAGGCCACCCTGACGACTTTACTTACAGAGAAAAAGACGATACAAAAGAAAAGCAAAAGTATAACCAACCCTACCCCAAAAACCCCAAAAAACATTGAGATATTAATTGTTTATTAGAAAACTTTCAAACTCTAAAGTATTCTAAGAAAAGCATTGGCCTCTAGCGCTTGAATATTTCTGTTTTATCAAGTGATCCTTATTCTCTTGAGAGAAACTCTATTATTTAATTAAGTCATAACTAAGTGATTTTATTTATTTATTAATTCATTATCTTTTAAATTGATCAGCCAGTCATTATATTTGACTTCCAGCATAAAAAAACTCCTGATATAACTGTCATTAAAATCTTACAAATTAAATTTGTCGGGTCACAATAAAAGTTGAAAATCGTCCTCTCTATATTCTTTTTTGTTTTATTTGTCTTATGTTTATGAAATCTGCCGGCTTTATTCCTTTCAGTTTGAATTTGAATGAAGCCAATTCTATTTTAGTCTGAATCCATAGGAATTGGTCAATCAGAAATAAACATTGTATTCACTTAATTTCATTTAGATTTTCATTGTGATTAAACTTTAAGGAGATGGAAGAATTTTGCTGCAAAACAAGAAGAGAGAGAGAGAGAGAGAGAGAGAGGAGAGAGAGAGAGAGACGTGGGCTATGGAATATTTTGTCGCAAGACAGATGAGAGAGAGAGGCAGAGAAAGAGAGAGAGAGAGAGAGAGAGAGAAAGAGAAGGAAAGAGAGAGTGAGCGAGAGAAAGGGAGAGAAGGAGAAATAGGAGCGAGAGAGAAAGAGAAATAGGGAGCGAGAGAGAAAGAGAAGCGAGAGAGACAGACAGACAAAAAGAGAGGAGAGACAGAACAGAAACAGAAGAAGAAAGGAGAGAGAGGAGAGGAGGAGAGAGATAGAGAGAGAGAGAGAGAGAGAGAGAGAGAGAGAGGGTGAGAGAGAGTGGATGATGGATCATTTTATTGCAAAACACAGAATAGTAAGAGAGATAGAAAGAGAGTGGCTGACAGTTAGATACATTAAACGAGAGATAGAGAGAGTGAGAGAGACAGAGTGAGTGGTGATGTGGATAAATAAAGGGTGTGTGTGATGTGTGTGTGTGTGTGAGAGAGAGAGAGAGAGAGAGAGAGAGAGTGTTGCGGAAAAAGAAAGGAAGAGAAAGAAGGGGTGCTGTAGTGAAGATAAATGAGAAGATAGAGAGACAGAAGGACGTGTTGTGGAAAAAAAGAACGAGAGAGAGAGAAAGAGAGAGAGAGAGAGAGAGAGAGAGAGAGAGAGAGAGAGAGAGAGAGGATGTGCTGGTGGAGAAAGCAAGGCTGAGTACGGTTTTGGAGTTTCTAATTGTGGCCTGAAAATTTTATTACTACTACAAGGTTCTTTTTCCAATTCATAACATTTAACCTCAGGGGGGGGAGTCATAAGGAAGTTGCAAATACAAGATTTCTATTTCTTTATTTTCCTCTTTTTTTTTTTGATCAGGCGAATTTAAGTAGTAAAATATTGAGGCATATTAACAAGATTTTTGGTCTTGTTTTTCCTTCTTTTCTTTTTCTTTGTCAATATACAGTACAGAATGGGGAAATTCATAATTGAATAAATAAACACTTAATGCGCCTCCTTCTCTGAAGAGGTATATGAAGTACAATAGTTTAAAGTTTAAAATAATCAATAGGACTCAATTATTTCAAAAATCATACGTACAATATATACTTATATTGCATTATTGTCCATACCGAAGCGGTTACAGTGTCAATTTAATTACTAATTATTTTCAAAATTGTTCTCGTTTTTCGATATATTCATTTTACTTCTATATTTTTGTAACATGGTGTATATATTTTGAGTGGTTGATTAGTTGGTTTTTAATGGCTTATCAACCCCTCCGGGTTATTTAATGCCAAAACTTCTATAAATCTTGTATTTATTTAATTTCATGTGGATCAATAAATTGATAAACATAGATTTTGTTATTTCTCTGAATTTTGAGATGAGGCTTGATATTTTTTGTACTATTGTCCTCATCTTCCTTGTTATTTGTACAAAGTTTTGGTCGATGTGCCTTCCGGTCTTCTTCAGGTATTTCATTTCGAACTCGGGAACCTTCTTGTCGTAATCGGGAGCAATCACGGAACATTGAACCTAACCCTTTATTCAGTCCACAAGGGTTTCCGACTCCAAGAAAAAATATCTGAAGAAAGCCGGAGGGCACATCGGCCGAAACGTTGTACATGTAACAAGGAAGATAAGAACAATAGTCCGAGGAATCCAAATAATACACAAATTCTATGTTAGATTTTTCCTCTTCATGAGTATTACTATCAAGAATATGCACCCTCTGGGCATAATTATTTTAATCAGATGATATATATATATATATATATATATATATATATATATATATTAAATTAGAAATACGGAGGAAATTAAACAAGAACGTATCTAAAAAGATTACACTAATTTTAGCTATATTTTAATTGCTTTCTATATAAAATCATTCATATGATTGGTTTGATACTTGGAGAATAAATAAAAAATATTAGGGATCAAATACCAAGTAATCATTTATTAAACCTGGTTTTGTTAAAACCAGTATCCAAATTAACCACACCATATATTATGTAAACCTTTATTCATTAGCGATATTTAAGATACATTGCAAGATTTTATACGGACTAATAACATGGGCTGCTTTGAGGCAAATCTAACTCAGGTTTTCATAGAGAAATCAGTAATAAAGAATATTTATTTTATCTATTAATGATTTTGACTATAAATTAAATACTCATTGATAAACATATGGAAATTTTTGGGGGTATTGTGACGTTACAAGTGACGTAGTTTCAGTTACAGACAGACACTCTCCATTAAGATAAGATTTAGGATTGATCTTTTCGATGGATTTATACAAAAGGTCATCACAAAGGACAGGTGGATAAGATGTTATCTTTGCAGGGTTTTGGGTAAAATTCGATGTTTACATGAGATCTTTATAGCAAAAACCTTCCAGCAGATTAAGCTAAGCTGTAAAAAAGGCCGCTTATCTAAGATCAACTTTAAACTTATAATGTCGCTGAGTTCCTGCCTTAAAATAATCCCCTATAGCAAAGTTTAACGCATTTAAATTCAGAGTTTCTCCTGAACCACTTGTCATACCAAGGTTATAGATTCGAGTCAACCCATCTATTTACACATAGCTGCAGGAAGAACAGTTGGATTCATACCTTTCCCAAGAATACTATGTGAAATTCATCTAGCCTTATTCCTTATCAAATAAACCGCGAAGGTTAGTAATCCATCACTTTATCTAAGATAGATTTGCATATGATCGGTAATCAGACCATACTTTTCCGATGTGAATATTGGCATCGCCTTCTGTAGATGAGATATTACTACTTATATATGTGAAAAAGTCTTCCATATATATATATATATATATATATATATATATATATAAGAAAAGGCTTAGATTCTGGTTATTTGGCAGTTATACATTTATATCCACTAATATATATATATATTGTCTGATTGCCACTTTAACTTTTCCGTCGTAGTTCAACCGTTATTATCCGATAAATATATTAAATTTTAACTGAGGAATTACATCAACTTGATTAAAGTAGAGTGGGGTCCTGAGGAAATATTTTTTGATTGGAACCATGGTAGACCTTTAGTTTACATCTAACAATAACATTAATAGTATTATATATATATATATATATATATATATATATATATATATATATATATATATATAGTATGAACAAAAAGTAATAAGACAAACAGGAATATTTATATATATATTATTTATTCTCAACTAGTTTCGACCTGAGGTCATCGTCAGGAGAAAATTTCTTATTTGAAGAAATTGTTTTTAGATTTGTTGAAAGGGAGCATTATGGAAGAACTATAAAAATTGGAGTATTTTTGAGGGTTTGACATGCTATTAAAATCCGGGTGGAAGAGTGTGTTAGTAGTAGCAAGTCCATCTGTTCCGCGAAAAACCTCTTTGAGGTGGGTTATTTTTTTAATACTCTTATATATCTGAGGGAGGGTTCTTGGGAGTTGTGTATATGCCCATATATGTATGCACATACATATATGTGTGTGCATACATATATGTGTGTGAATGTGAGTATGTGTATGTATCTCTGTACTGCGCACTTGACTTTTAGATTTGTAATTGGGTCATATTTGAATTGAAGTAGTATGTACCTTGAGTTAACTTCTTGTTACGGATAGTTTCCCGCCTATGCGATTTTTAGATCAATGTTTTGTGCTGAAGATCGCATAGGTGAAAAACTGTCAGTAATAATTCAAATGTAAACGTTCTATCAATGATCTTGAGCACTGTCTGTTTGGAAATATAGCACCCATATATATTACCTACGGTATATAAGTGTGTTTGTGCGCGTGTGTGTGTTCAATGATTTATTAATTCGTCATTCCAATTTATGAACGAAATCTCATTTATTGATTGTGAATTTTTTTTTCTTTTCTTATTTCACTTGGAACGGTTAGGAAAATAAGATGAGATTCGGAATTAAACAAGGAATGTAGAATAAATAAAATAAAAAAACTGAATCAAATAATTTGAAACAATACAGAACTTTTTTTTTTTTAAATTTCTTTTTTTTTTTTTTAGTTCATTTCTTCCAACTTTTGTTTATGTTCCAAGATCAACAAGAAAAAAAAAGATATAATGGTATTTTTTTTCAATGATTAAGGTATATCTTGTTCTTTGTTTCTTTCCTTCTCCTCTGTGTATTTGTCCGTTTCTCTTCTTTTAACTCAGTTTTAGATTTAATTGCTTCACTACGAATTTTACTCATGGGGCATATTTATTTGGTTTTACGTGCAACTTCATCGATTTCAGTGCGTAAACATATACACATATCTTTAAATGCTTAATCACACGCTAGTAATTGTGTATGTAGGGAAAGATATTAGTTAATGCGAAAAAAAAAACAAAACAACAAAAACAAAAACAAAGAAAGAAACAAAAAAAAAACCACACACACCTACTCCCACGCTATGTATAGGGTTTCTACAAAGTAGATAGATTGTTTTAACGTTTTATCAAAGAACTATTTCCATATATTGACACAAATTATACATAATTTTGTAGAGAAATACTAAAATTCTACCCTTTAAACTTTCGGCACTACTGAGCATTAAGGTTAAAAACAGGACTGGTATGCCGTTAAACTAAACACACACACACACACACACACACACACACACACATATATATATATATATATATATATATATAATATATATGTATATATATATATATAAAGATATACCTACTAAGTTGGATCTTTGCCCTGAAGAGCACTAACCCAAACTTAAAGTAGGTTCATATAACTCATTAGGTCTATCTTTATTATTTGCTCTACTTAGGTAACGATTCCTCGATGTTTCTTGAAATAGTCTATTATGCTTTCAAACTAAATATTATTTGTTATCATTTCCTAATATATATATATATATATATATATATATATATATATATATATGAACAAAAGGGGATAAGACAAACAGGAATATTTCTTTTATTTTGTTTATTTTTCTTAACTAGTTTCGACCTGAGGTCATCGTCAGTAGAAAATTTCTTGCTTGAAGAAATTGTTTTAGGCAGTTTTAAAAGAACATTATTAAAAAATCAAAAGATTTTTTAAAGTGTTTGACAGGCCACTATAATCCATGTAGAGAAATGTGTTAGAAGTAGCGAAAAAAACTGTTCCGTGAAAAAAAAAAAATATTTGAGTTAAATTCTTTTGAAATGTTCTTATATATATGTGAGGGATGTTTTTTAGAAGTTGTGTGTATATCCATATATGTACATATATAAATATATATATGTGTGCATGTAAGTGTGAGTCTCTTGATACTGTGCGCCTGACTGTTAGATTTTTAAATGGGTCAAGAAGTGGTTTGTTTAAAGTGGTTTGATCAGTGTTTTGTTTTTTATTTTTTGTATTACTTTTTTTTATTTTTTGTATTACTGACCCAAACATTTATTGCCAGAGTAGAGTATCAAGCTTTTTGTTGAGGCCGAATGGATGAAAACTTTTTAAAAATCTTTTTAACCCATCTGTACTCATGGATTCCGATAACAGATTTAATGTCCATGTCTTTTAGAATTCTTTCGACAATGGTGATTCTAGCGTCTCTGCTGAAATCATAATCATCTGAGCGGAAGTTTTGTTCCACTATTTTGAGCTTGCTGTGATCTATAGATTTTATACGATGCCTATAGTTGTTAAGCTGAAAATAGAAAGGACATTCAGATTTACCAACATACTGTTTGTTACATTTCGTGCAATCAAGTAAATAAATTACGTTTTTGCTTCTGCAATTTGATTCGTAGTAAATTTTGAAGGTCTTTTTAGTTGTTGAGCTGGTGTCCGTTGTTTTTATTTGTTTGCAGTATAAGTTGTTTATTTTTATTACAAGGTCGACAGAATTTAGTGGAATTAATTGTGGGTTTCATGTTGACTACTTTATTGTTTAATATATTATTGATTCCTGTCATTTCTCTGAGGTTATTAGGTCGACGATAGGTTACTATACCTGGTTCTTGGAAAATATCTCTTAGTTCAGGGTTTATTTTTAAGATGCTCCAGTGGTTTTTGATTATTTGACTTAGTGATGGGACAGATTTGTTGAATGTCGTTATTAGGAGGATGCGATGTATCTTCATTTTAGGTTTTAAATTTGGATCTCCTGTCTAGGAATGGCGAGAGCCTTAGCTATCTGGTTTTCTATTAGCGTTCGGGAATATCCCCGTGCTGATAACTGTTGTCTTTATTTATTTATTGTCTAAGTTCATTGTCATCCATGTGCATTTCTTTTTGGAACACATGAAGCCTTTAAAGACAGTAGAACAATTTACGTACCCAGGTAGTAATATCATATCTAAAGAAAAAAAACGATGTTAATGCACGAATAGTGAAGTCAGGGTCTGCAATAAACAGATTAGCAGTCATATGGAAATCCGATCTCGCTGACAAGTTAAAACGACAATTCTTCGAAACTGTGGTTTTATCAGTGCTGCTGTATGGCTGCGCATATATATATATATATATATATATATATATATATATATATATATATATGGTCGACAATATATGGAAATGGTCCATAAACACGATACCCATGGTATTTAAGGCCTTTTTATTCACACACACACACACACACACACACACACACATATATATATATATATATGAAAAAACAAAAACCAAGTGTTTAAAAAATAAGATGAATTTATTGATCAACGCTTAAATGTTTCGGTTTATTTAAACCTTCATCAGGATTGATTATGGGATGAAGGTTTAAATAAACTGAAACGTTTAAGCGTCGATAGATAAATTCATCTATTTTAGGAACACTTCGTTTTTTAAATTTCTTCAGATTGTCGGATTTATTTCCATATTTACTCCCATATATATATATAATAATACTGACTTCGTTATACCTTTTTTCCCACACTATATAAACAATGCATTATTGTTGGAAGCAGTGTGTATTCGTAAATAGCTATAAGGTCTGTTATTACGCTATTAACAAGAAATTCTTTATAGTTCCCTTGTAATGTTTTTTAATTGATGTAGACGTACTTTTGACTGAAGTATAATGAATGGATAGCATTAATTTTATCAAGATAAGCTAATGCTCTCATAATTAGGCGGCATCAAAGGAAGATGAATACTCAGCTTTGTCGCGATTTTAAATCATACATTCTAAAAATACTCAAATATTTCCATAGATTAGTTGTAAAACTTTTTATCAGTAAAAGGGATTTAATGCTTTTATCATGTAATTGGCCAGTCGATGATATGATATGCATACACGCTGACCATTTGAATTTGGTCTTGTTCTGATGTGTTCTTTCATTGTGAAAGTTTACAAGAGTTAAATTCTGTCGCAGATATTTTTAATCTTTGAAATGATAGAGAAATACTGAACTAAAACGATGACAACAGAGACAGACTTATACACGGACACATACAGAGAGAGGCACAAATATATATATATATAATATATATATATATATATATATATATATATATATATATATATGTGTGTGTGTGTGTGTGTGTGTGGCAATCTATGTTTGTCCCCGATATCACTTTGTGAGTTAGTGGTGGACACAGTTTTATTGCATAACGTGTAGATTGCTGAATATCAGTTATAAAACTGTCTATAAATATATATATATATATATATATATATATATATATATATATATACATACATATATTTATACACATATACATATTTACACACATGTATGTATATATATGTATATACATATATACATATATACACGCATGTATGTATATATATATATGTATACACATATATATATATATGTATACACATATACATATATATATGTATTACACATATACATATATATATATACACATGTATGTATATATATATGTATATACATATATACATATATATATACTCATATACACATATATATATCACATACACATATATATACACATATACATATATATATATACTCATATACACATATATACATACATATATACATATGTATACACACACACACATATACATACATATATACACATCAAATTATTATATATATGTGCGTGTGTGTATATATAATCATACCAAGCAGACTGAGGGTTAAATTCACAGTCATGATATGACCACGCCCCTGACAATAGAAACGACTTACTGACGATTGATGCCGTTCAGACACAACAAGACGTTTTTGGGTTAATTCTTTTTTCATGCGTCTTAACATCAATAGGAATTTAAAATCAGTAGTAAGTCAGAGGTCAAGTAGTGCAATACTGCGCGTGTTTTCACACACACACACACACACACACACACACAAATACATATGCATTCCTACATGGATACTCATGGGCCATACTCGCTCAGAAACGCATAATACGCACATTCACACGCAGTCACGTATACACATCCACGGTCAGTCGTATGCACTAGAAAATTGGAGACTCGTGATGAAATGGTTGAAGGAAATTGTTTCATCGACCCGAGTTCAAATCCAGTTTGTATCCACATGTGTATATATAAATGAAGAAAAATGCTGCTCTCCCATATATATATATATATAATATATATATATATATATATATATATATATGTGTGTGTGTGTGTGTGTGTGTGTGTGTGTGTGTGTGTGTGTGTGAGGTGGTAAAAGGAAAAGTGAACAACAATGATTAATCAAACAAGTAGAAGTAGGAGAGAAATATTTCGTCCTTCTCCAGCGAAGAACATCTTCAGTCTGACTTTATCCAAAGCAAAATACGTACATTTGTGTTTCCCTCCTACTTCTACTTGTTTGGTCATCCTTTTTGTTCACTTTTTCTTTTACCTCACCTCATACTCCAACCCTCCTATCTTCACACACACACACACCACACACACACACACACACACATATATATATATATATATATATATATATATGGGAGGGCAGCATTTATACGCTATAAAACAAGACGGACATCTCGTGTCTGACTAGTTTCTTTTCTAAATTTTCAATCAACACTTTAATCCCTACTACTTTCGAAAACCGAAGTGCCATCATCAGGGGTGTATATAATTGAGTGTGTTCCTGTTTCGATTTAAACACGGAATGTGCTTAAACGATCAAGTATTAGTGGGATAAGAAGAAGGGGGAACTAACAGAAATTATATGAGACGATTGAGAGCGAGAGACAGACTGACAGAGAAACACACACACACACACACACACACAACACACACATATATATATAATATATATATATATATATATATATATACATCTTATAATTATATAATTAGACATCTTACTACACCAGTGTAGGCAGTGAAACGTTGCAGTTCGAACGTCTGACAGGATTCATTTACACCCGGATCCAACCTCTGTGTTTTTGTCCTGACGGTCCCCACAATCGAACAAATCCCATTTACGTTTCAAACACCCAATTTATCGAATTACTTCCGCCATCATTTCATTTTCGTCGTGTTCACTTGACCCCCCCCCGCTCCCCCTGGTAAGAGGAGTCTGACTGACTTTCCTACTGGTCAAGCCAGCGTGCAAAATCGAGAGGCACGGGACACTGGACAAGTCTATTCAATTAGTGATGCTGCCGATATATTTCAGCGAAGAGAGAAAAGAGAGAACATTGGGATGCCTTCGATGCGAACGCAGACCTCGAAGCATATTTGACAAATGAGGTTGGCACGAATTCCTAACTTGTTTGGAACGGTTGTTTGGTAAACAGTAAAGTTTTTATTTATATTGTCTGTTCGTCAACGAACTTCGAGAAAGGGAAGAAGAACAGGTTTTCCCCCGACATCCGAAAATAGATCACTTCTCTCAAATCTGTTGTAAGCAAAAACAGCTTAAAATGAACAAGCGATGACTATTAAATTGCAGTAGGTGTTTGGCCAAACATTTATCCATGACCTGAAACAAAGTCACAAGTAAAGGAAATCTAAAGAGGTTTGAAATAATGAGTGCCTCTCAAACACTTTTTCATGGGGCTGAAGAGATGATAGTCTGAGGCAAACATTATTCCAGTGATAAGGAAATCTGTAGGGAAGTGAAGAAGTGGCTCAAAGAACAGTCAACAAAATTTTACGGGGCCGAGATACATGCTCTCGTTCGAAGGTGGAACATTGCTATTGAGAGAAACGATGACAATGTGGAGAAGAAGGTATGGGGTCCACAGAGGACCAGCTTCATTTTGCTGTTTGATACATGTTCCTGTTTTGGTAATTATACCTGACCTAAACAAAATGGTATTAATTTTTGACACACATTCGTAGTTATTGGTTAGTTGTTTAAATCTTACGGCATGATACTCTTTTTTGATTATTTTCTACGAGATTATTTTGTTTTATTAATTTTTTAAGGGTTTGCAATTTTCTTTTAAAACTCAATTAAAAATAAAGCATTTATTAAAACTCATATTTTGCTATTTAACCCATAGACGGGTCCATAAAATTACAACCACTCTGGGCTACAGTGGACTTGGGAATAATGGCGACGAAGGGCTACTCCACACTCTCCAGAGCTACAGAATTGGAACTTGATCATTAGATGCAGTTTAAAGTCATACACAGGAAACGATTCATTCCTACACCAAACCGTTTTCTATTTCTGTTGAAATAGTTGTATAATATATGATAGCATAGGAATCAATTAGATAAAATAATGTCAATTACTTCAACAAAAAAAAACAAACAAAAAACTGCAGTAACTTTTTCGATGATTCAATTTATTCACAATTTTAGAAGCAAGCACGAAACAATGTCTAAATGCATATGAATATCTGGTGAGATGCAGATGATTTTTGGTGTTTCGATTGTTCTGAGAGAATCTGAATGCACATCGTTTCACACGTGCGTGCAACGCATCTGTATGAAATGCTTGCGTGATGGGAAAAGTGGAAAACAACTTGAAGATATTAATGAAGCTGTTTATTCATTTGTTATAGTCTCTAGTGTAAACAAGTTGTGTTGGTAACTACAAACAGATTATATATACGCAAAAGAATCGAAGCGGCCAACACACTGTATACACACACACATATATATATATATATATATATATGAGGAAATAAGAGATTACGAAAAATCCCCCAAAAATAGGGTAAACGTTAGAAAAAAGTGAATAACAAACACAAACAATTAGGTTCAACTGATATTTCGCCATTGTTAGTTTTAGAAAAAAAATTCTAATGAGCTTCTAAAACCAACAAAGAAGAAATATCAATTGAATGTAGTTGTTTGTTTTTCTATTCACTATTTCCCTATTTTACTCAATATATATATATATATATATATATATATATATATATATATATATATATATATATATATATATATATATATATATATATATATATATATATATATATATATATATATATATATATATATATATATATATATATATATAATATATATATTCCATTCTGTTCATATATATATATATATATATATATATATATATATATATATATATATATATCCATATATATATATATATATTATATATATATATATAATATAATATATATTCCATTCTGTTCATATATATATATATATATATATATATATATATATTCCATTCTGTTCATATAATATATAATATATATTATATATATATATATATATATATATATCTATTCTGTTTATTATCTATAAGTCAATACATTTCTTCCTATCTATATATAAGGTGTGTCAAAAAAGTATGCGATATTTTTAGTACATTTTGATATTTTGTATTCTGAAAAAATTAAAGTTCCATTCGTTGTTCATTTCGATATTGGTAAATACAGCGTCAAACTCCGCACTTTTATGACACACCTTTTATTCTGAAAAAAAAATTAACGTTCCATTCAGTGTTTATTTCTCTCTTGGGAAATATAGCTTCAATCTCGATACTTTTGACACACTTTGTAGACATATATATATATATATATATATATATATATATATATCGTTCTTCACAGGCGAATGAACTATTGTAATAGGTGTCTGAATATCTGATGAATATAATACTGCGTATATATTTGCATATTTACTTGCACCAACTGTACTTGCATGCCTTATTGCATGTGCTGTTATCTTTTCGCATCGCCCCCCAACACCCAAAACACAACTTTCCTCATATTTAAACTTTCTTCTTGCTACATAAATGTGCATAAATGTCCCGGAGTTCTCTGAAACGTATGCATCAATTCAGCAATAAATCTGAATGGAAAATAAATGCAATGGCTCCCAACAACCAAGATGAAAAAACGTAAAAAAAAGCCCAGAAATTTACATTTGCAAAGATCAACGTATTCCTCCTTTGTTACGTTGGATAAAGTTAAGATGTTTACTTTCGATGTGAGAGAGAGAGAAAAGGAGAGAGAGCGAACGAGAGAGAGAGACCTTCTTTTTCTGTGAATATAAAATAAAATAAAATGTAGAAAAATGTGAGAGATTTTACATTGAATATAAGATTTCTTTTTTTTTTTTTTTTGCCGACTCGTTCTCGATTTCCTGTTTGACTCTTCTTATTTGTAAAAAAAAAAATCAAAACATATCTTGGAATAAACGCTCCTGGCTTTAAAATCCGTAAGAATAAACGAGGAACTCCTGTTCCATTAAGAACAGTTGAACTTGCTGAAGTTTTATAAAAGAAACTCAGATAACCGAAGAAGGCATTATCTCTTTGGCTCCAGAGCGGCATCTGACCAGTAGTATTAGTATTAGCAGTGATATTATCATCATCATCATTATCAACAGCAGTAATATTTACTCTACTTAAAAAAAAAAAACTATATACATATATATATTGGTTTGTTGATTAGTTTTGAAGACTATCACAATGCAAGTGTAAAGAAAAAAGAAGGTAACTGTGGTGTTGTTTGTTAACTTGTGATTTATTCTCAATTCTTAATATTTCGGGATAAAAATCCCTTCTACAAAGATTACTAGAACTGAAGTTGTTGCTAGTGGCTGCTCAAACAGTTTAACAAACAACACCACAATTACCTTATTTTTTCTTTACACTTGCATTGAGATAGCCTTCGTCTGGTAAAACACAGATTGGTCGCCCCCAGCTGCGATTCAAAGATGTCTGCAAGAAGGATCTCAGGTACTTTTGCATTGCCCCTTCCAGCTGGGAAAATTTGGCTCAGGACCGCCCTCGGGGTGGCAAATTCTCCCGTAGAGGACAGTTCATGCCAGAAGTCACCCTGACGCAACACCATGAAGCTAAGAGGTCTAGAAGAAAGAGGCGACAACAAAGCACCGGCACATCAACATCTTCAGGGACAGCCTTCAAATTCGACATCTGTGGTCGAGAATGTATTTCAAACATCGGACTTCACAGTCACAGGAGGCACTGTAATTTCAGGGGCACAAACTTTATTATAGTCTTCCGAGACTGAAATGCCAATATAAAGATGATTATATTACAACTAAGGAGTGTCTAAGGTGGTGACCTTTTCTATCAAATTTCTACCACTGTTAACAATAATCTAAATGATGGTATTTTGGAGATAACGAACACGGGTCATGATGATGTCCATGGCAAAGATACATTTAATGCAACGTGCAATGAATTGCATGAAATGGCATTAACACACAAGTTTTTTGTAATGAAGACCGGTCGATGGGGTAGAGGGTTAAAGCTAAAGAAGAGCCGGTGTACATCCTGATAGGAACCGAACTTTCCCGACATTCGAAAATCAATTGTTCGTTTCTCGCTGACGGATCGCAATTGATCTTTCTCAAATCAAAACACTTTCTTCCCCACCCACACCAAAAGATTTTGGCGTTACTGAAAATTTTTATTTAGCTGTTTGGAGAAACTGGGTCTGGAAATCGAACTATCAATCTATCTATATCTCTCTCTCATATATATAATATATATATATATATATATATATATATATATATATATATATATATCCTCTTTTCAGTGTATATTTCTATTTATCTATTTCTCTCTCTCTCTCACTCTCACACACAGACACACACACACACACACACATATATAATATATATATATATATATATATATATATATACATATATAGGAAGCGCGTGGTGTAATGTTTAAAGTCATGGGAAATGGACTCGTCGCCCCGACTTCAAATCCTGGACGTGGTAATTGCATTTCATTTAGCGCTAATATCCTTGGGAAGGGTATGAATCCTACTCCTCCTCCAGCTATGGTGAATTGTAGGACAGACTGGGCTCTTTAACCTTGGTTAGGCAACCGTATAGGAGAAGGAAAACTCTGAATTCAAACCACCTGAACTCTGCTTAAGAAATTGATCTTGTGTTGCATCCTGTCCGTGCGGAGAGGTTGGTAAATAATATATATATATATATATATATATATAATATGTGTGTGTGTGTGTGTGTGTGTGTGTGTGTGTGTGTGTGTGTGTGTGTGTGCGTGTGCATATCCTCCTCTCAATATATATTTATTTTTATCTATCTCTGTCTTTATGTATAGCTCTCACTCCAGCTTTCACTGTCTTTCTGTTTGTCTGACACCCCTCTACCCCCCCTCTTCTCTCTGAATCTCTCTCTCTCTGAATCTCAGTCTCTCTCTGAATTTCACTCTCTCTATATATATCTATCTCTATCTCTCTCTATATATATATATATATGCATATGTCTATTTTTCTATTCATCTGAGTGCATGTATTTAGGTCAATTTATTTCTCTCCTAATATATATATATATATATATATATATATATACAGCAGTATGAAACTGACACACGAACAGAGCCAACCATAGATACACACAAAAACACACAAAATATACACAGCCGTTACTGTTCATCAAAAAGTCTGTCTGTCTCTGAATCAATCTATCTAATACGTTGTGTTTTATTTCTATTCATCTTTTGCTCTAGGATAAAGTTTAGTAAAAACTTTTAAAAGTATTCGGCTCTTTTTTTGCCGGATGAAATTGATCTGCAAAGAATAAGTGACGTCACCCGCACCATATTCACAGTGGGATGCAATGGCGGCAGAAAAACATCATATGAGTTTTTTTTTTGTTGTTGTTGTTGAGTATTTGCAGTTTCGCATGAAAAGTGGTTTATAGACTGCTGAGTTTTTTCTAGGTAATAGGTTGAGTGGGTGCCTGCTGGGACGTCGGATCGACATAATATTACAGAATAGTTTACGGTCAAACAATCACATTATAAACACCTTCAGAAATACTGCAGCACCGCATTCACACACACACACACACACACACACTCACACACACACCAATATATATATATATATATATATATATATGAACATGCGTTCGTTATCATAGTTACAAGGAAAAGTGTCTATATGCTTATGTTCAAGAACTTGATTGTTAATGTTAACAAACGAATAATTCGGATCGTTATATATATAATATATTATATATATATATATATATATATATTATATATATTAAAATCATATGAAAAACACCCAGATGTTTTGTTTAAGATTTGAAAATATTTATCTTTTTTGCTATAATCCATTATACCTAGTCATGAACGCGACACATGCTCTTTAGGAGTTTTTGTTTAAAATTTAAAACATTCTCTTTTCTCTTACGTCACAATACCCTCAGGAAATAACCTATTGTCAGTAACACTATCCACGGTGTTTCAACCATGATTTTAGTTTTTAGAAAAACGAAAATCAGTGAAATTGGCGGGAAACACATATTTAGGGAAAGGGAACGGAAAATATTTAGATAATGTCATGCCTTGCCAAAATAAATTGCACAAAACACGAAGAGAGTATGAGTTCATTATCATGATGAATGTGACGATGCAAGAGTTCAAAGTTTCACTTAGATGCATCTTACTTCAGGCTTAATATTTTTATCAGGGGGGGGGGTATATGCTAACGATGAGCAAATAGATACTTCCAGATCGGTTGCCAACTTGCATATTGGCTACTCAAACAGTTCGCAAAATATTCAAAAAGGTTCAATGAATTCTGAACAGTAATCGTATTAACAAAATGTACAATATTTTCAAGTGACTCAGATTCACATGTAGACTTCGATATTAATTTCACTCTAAGCCTACTAAATTTACCCCATGGCTGTACCAAATTTTCTTGGTATTTTTACCTCTGTGATCGATATTTCAAAGTTCCCTATCCATTCACATAAAAACTCATTCTATTGAAATAAAGTCCTATCATTATTGTAATCTGAATCCTTCTAGTAAATTATAATGAACTAAGAATTATTTTTTGTACTTTGCTTTGGGGTACTTAAAGTGGAAAAGAGTCGAAATATCTTATATATTTTGGCTTAAATGTCATTTAAAATAATAGGATATGAGAAGAAGAATGTGGAAAAAAGAAAGAAGGAAAGAAGAAAATACTGAGAAGGAAAGAAAGAATGAATGAAGAAGAAAAGAGACTGAGAAAGCAGAAAGAAAATAAAACGAAAGAAAGAAAGAAAGAAAAAAGAAAAACATTAAAGGAATTGGAAATATTCCCGATAAAATATATAGATATATGTGACAAATTAGGATATCAGTAACAAAATTGAAAAAGCAACAAAGACTAAGATTATATATATATATTATATATATATATATATATATAATATATAATATGAGAAAAGTGAAAACAGAGAGAGAGAGAGAGAGAGAGAAATAGAGAGAGGTGGGAGAGAGACAAGTTGATAAAGAACAATAGAGAAAGAAGACAGATAGGCAGAGGAGGTATTTCCGGAAGTGATTTAAGGTACTTCCGTTACCGAATATATATATATATATATATATATATATATATATAGAGAGAGAGAGAGAGAGAGAGAGAGAGAGAGAAGGGAGAGAGAAAGCGGGAAGAGAGAGAGAGCAAAAAGAATGAAAGTAAGAAAGGAGAAAGACAAACAAAGAGAGTTGGAAAGTTAACGAATGGAGAGAGAGAGAGAGAGAGAGAGAGAGAGAGAGAGAGAGAGAGAGAGAGAGAGAGAGAGAGAGAGAGAGAGAGAGAGAGAGAGAAGGGTTGATAAAAAGCAATAGAGAGAGGAAGACAGATAGGCATACGAGGTATTTCCGGAAGGTATTTAAGAGTACTTCCGTTATCGAATATATATATATAATATATATATAGAGAGAGAGAGAGAGAGAGAGACAGAGAGAGACAGAGAGAGAGAGAGAGTGAGGGGGAGAGACACGTTGATAAAGAGCAATAGAGAGAGGAAGACAGATAGGCAGAGAAGGTACTTCCGGAAGTGATTTAAGAGTACTTCCGTTATCGAAATATATATATATATATATATATATATATTATATATAGAGAGAGAGAGAGAGAGAGAGAGAGAGAGAGAGAGGGGCGAGAGAGAAAGGGAGAGCAAAACGAATGAAAGTAATAAAGAGAAAGACAAACAAAGAGTTGGAAAGATTAACGAACGGAGAGAGAGAGAGAGAAAGAGAGAGAGAGAGAGAGAGAAAGGGAGAGAGAAAGGGAGATACATAAATAATGACAGACAGACAGACAGAGAAGGGGAATTCCTGCAAGTGATTTAAGAGTACTTCCGTTCTTGAAAGGGATTCCTATGTCACTTGTCTTTAAGTAGCAATGAATTTCGCAAATAGTCATGGCCCTTTGTGTACGGGGGGGGGGGGAATGTTTCGGTAAGGTGTCATCCCAGTCGTATGCCTTCTTTCTTTCCAAAACCTCTGTTAACCTCTCCTTTACACCCAATGTTAAACAAGTGTTGAACAATGACCACGTTTTGGCAACAGTATCAGAGAACGTGTAAGGGTTAAAGAAATTGACATTACAACGGATGACATCTATGGCTTCCTTGGTGCGTCTACATTTAGCTATCTTCGACAATCCAATCAACTCTTTCCTCAAGCCAAGAACAAGAAACGTCTGAGAAATTTCAAATCGAAGGTATCATAAAAAATGCAATAAGTATGAGTACGATATGTACATATATATAATTAGATATATAGAGAGCCAAGTTTATATATATAATATATATATATATATATATATATATATATGCGTGTGTGAACCGGAAACATAGAAAGATAGATAGTTTAATATGCACAGAATAAGATAGTTATATAGATAGAGATGTGCACAGATTAGGATATATACATATATATGTATGAAGATAGGAGTGTTGGAGTAAAATCAGACAGTATGAGGTTAGGTAAAAGGAAAAGTGGACGAAAAATAGTGACTCAAACAAGTAGAAATAGGAGAGAAATATTTCGTCCTTCTTTACGCGAACATCATCAGACAGATGATGTCCTTCGTGTAAGGAAGGACGAAACATATACCCCCGACTGTCTAACAAGCATGCTCAAATTTTGAGTGTATTTATTCTATGTTATGACGATTTTAGTTAGTGTAAGCAGTCACGTAGTTTTTGTTACAGACAAAAACCGGAAGCGAATCTCCATTATTAATATATATATATATATATATATTGTAAAAATACATATATAAGATGATTGAGGGGGAAGTCATCAGCGTTGTTATTCCTTGGGATCATTGGAAATTTCTGGTCTTTTCAACAACGAATTCCTCACCCAAGGGACCAATCGAGTTGTTGATCAAACCTCCCCCCTCAGCAACTGACCTTGCCGATCCATATATATTAGTACTGGTCACCTGACCTCCAGCCAATGGCAATAGCGCTTCTTTTAATTATATTACAACCATTTTTGATCTTACTACCAAAGAACGGTTTGTAAGTTTCCCCCTCTTTGTAGATTTTTTAATATATATATATATATATATATAATATATATATATATAGATAGAAGGAGAGAGAGAGAGGAGAGAGAGGGGAGAGAGAGAGAGGGAGAGAGAGAGATTGATAGATGAATTGGTGGAGGATTTTATATGGAATATATATATATAATTGTTTACGACAATAATGAAGTGGAGACGTGAAAATTGCCACAAACAAAAAAAAAATTTTTAAATTGAAGTCAATACCCCCACCCCACCCACCGTCAATAACAACAAATAATTGACACAATGCAATGATTTTTCTTCTTTTTTTTTAAATCAAAGTCAAATACTGATTTTTTTTTTTTTTGGTTTGTTTCCGTCTTTCTATTAACTGTAAAACCGCGTATTCTTTGAATTCATGATTTTGCCATAAGGCAAACGGAATTCCTACATATCAAACATGAAAATCATTTTCCGCGAATTGAAATAATAGAAAACTTTAGGTAAAAAAAAATTAGAAAATAAATATAACTAGAATAAAAGACTTCAGAAATTGTTTGAAAAAAAAAATTCTTCAATAAAATGATAAACACATTTATTGGAATAGTGTAAAATAATGTGTGGAACAAATCTAATAAAAATGAAAGTTAGTGAATTTTGCTTTTTTTACGTTTTTAAAATTGTAGTTGTCGCCATTTATTTAAATGTCAAAATTTAATATAGATGTAAATACATGAATCTGTTCATGTATACTTACATAGATTTATGGGGACAGACAAACAGACATTAAGTTAAAGATATGAGGGAGCACATTCTAAGGTTAACATGGTAAGATCAAAACGACACTTTGAGAAAGCATTCGTGACGAATACTCATAATTGTATCTCACGAACTTTTGAATACTGTACAGACCCCCCCACACACACACACACACACATATATATATAAGGGGAAAGTTTTAGTTTGTTTTGAAACATGAAAAATTGATGGTCAGAAACAAAAAAAAAACAATATTCATCATTTTGTTTCTGTTCTTCATTTTTTTATACTTCTAAAGCAACCAAACATTTTCCCTTATATATGTGTGGAAGGGTGTGTATATATATATATAATATGTGTGAGTGTGTGCGTGTGTGTTGCATATATATGTGTGTGTGTGCATATATATATATATATATATACATATATATATTGACTAAGGTGATTGATACATTCAATGTATTATCCATATATATATATATATATATATATATATATATAAATATCTGTGTGTGTGTGTGTGTGTGTGTGTGTGTGTGTGTGTGTGTATCCGTAACTATTTTATGTTGGAATGAAAGGAGATTACAGATGCATACTATATATATATATATATATATATATATATAATTATCAATTTGTTAAATTTCTGCAACGAAGAAAGGGAATGATTGATAAATATTAGTGGTACCCATTCCCTTTCAAAATGATAACTCCCACTTCCCCCCTGCCAAATTATGCTAAAATGGAAATTATTATCATGCCGAATCCAAGCAGTTAATTATGAATAAACGGTTGAATATATTGAACATGTTTTATTTATTTATTAATTTTTTCTAGAAATTTCAAAATCAAATAAAAGATGAAGAACAAAGTATATTTGCATCCTTTGCTGTTTCGTGATGTTTTGTTTTAGATTGATGATATTAAAATCCTGCGAGCTAAATTACCACGTGATCAAAAGCATCACGTGATTGAAAGCAAATTAATACGTGAGAAAAATTAATTATACGATAAATTTTTTATTCGATTTTATTATTAAATCTTTTTTTTTTGTTCCTTTTATATTCTCTTGTTATTATATTTTATTAATTCGTTTCTCCCCCTTCCCTCTAATGATACGTTCTTTCTTTCTTTCATTATATTTCTCTTTTAATAACGGTATCAACAGATACTTTATCAACTGTTTCATTTCATAAACACTTTTCGCCTATATATGAATATTATTAATGGATAAATACTACATGTAAAATTGAAGATTTTATAAGCATTTGAATGACTTGTCTACAGTAGGCTTTGATAGCAGAGGGAAATTAAAGACTTTATAATCTTACTTTATATGAAGTCAATTTTGATTAATGTTCTTCAGTCATTTTTAAAAAAAAACTTTCTTATGTGATTTGCAAATAAACGTTTCAATTATTGTTAGTTCTACATGAATTAGGTTTATAAACATTTTATTTCTAAATTTTTGTCTTCTCGTTACTTGAAATTTAAAATATTTTTGATTCTCTCTACAGCCCTCATCTGGATGCAGAAAATAATGAAGCATCAACTGAAAAGGTAAAACGTAAACAATTTCTTCTTCCTTTTCCATTCTATTTTATTATACAATGTAAAAGATAGAAAATAACAGAAAATAACATAGTACACACTATAGAGTAGACTAGGGGTTGGTAGAACTTGACATAAGGTCGTCTTAGTGGTAATACTTTAATAAAATTCTTTTTTTTCCATTCAATTTATTATACAATGTAAAAGATAGAAAATAACAGATTTCTTATTTCTCAGATTTGTAAACATAAATAAATTTAAAACGTTACATTAACTTACTTAAAGGACACATTTAGTCGAAGTGGTTCTCAGTGGGGGAGTCATTTGGCCCACAATATCACATTTAACAGAATTTCTATCTTTGGCTTGTGTGTATGTGTGCTTGTGTGTGTGGAGAACCATGGAGAAGTTTAGGCTAAAATTGCAAAACGGAAATTTAAAACGGAAAGTTTTTTGGTGTTCCCCATGACAGTTTAACTACAGTCTATGAATGAAGGTTGTTTTTTTTTCATTACGTATTGCTTAAAACAACAACAAAAAACAACAAATTACTATACATTTAATGTTGTAAAATACTTTTTTAAACCAGGTTTAATTGAAAGTATACATTGCAATACTAACACAAACAATTATTAATTAATATGGTCAATTGTAAGTACTGTAAGCGCCATATAAGCTACTTTTCAAAGATAGTTTTTCAAGCATCAAAGTTTTAAAAACAAAATCAAGTTTTAAATGTGAATCTTGAATTTTAATAAACTAAAGGGCAGCGACAATAATAAAGAGAGAATGCATTTTATTAATTTAGGGAGTGACATTTTTTATTGGTACATTTTATTCTGGCGAGTAAGACGGACAAGGCATGCTGGACACTGCTGGAGAAGCAAGGACGAGCTCTGAAGCTACATTCTCCTGTGGAAGCCAACACACGGACATGCTAGTGTGGACCGGCCACCAAGGACCTACATTGGCAACTATGCAAATTTGCTGAATGCTGTGCAGAGGACCTCCCTGGGACAATGAATGATAGGAAAGGTTGGCAAGGGATTGTCATGGATATCTGTGCTAATTGCGAGACATGATGTTGATATATATGTATATACACTTTACGAAATATATTGAGCATTTGTTGGATTAATTACTAATGCTACCACAGCAAAACGTGATAGCAGTATTTGAAGAATATATATATATATATATATATATATATATATATATAATATATATATATATAAATTTAATTTTTTGCTTGAAGCATATATATATATATATATATATATAATATATATATATATATATATATATATATCTTCAAGTAGTGGTATCTAGCAATTTCAATACGTTTCCGGATGGGATACTGGCCAATATAACATAGACACTCTCCCAGGAATTAAACATAGCTCCGTCAGTATCCCCCATTAAAAAGAAGCGCCTGGGCGTAAGATTAAATACTTTACCGTTACCCTCTTTTGGTCAACAGTGTAAGTCCTGCCACGAGATGCCTTTCCGTGGAGCATTAATTAACAACAGATACGTAGACATTTACTCTCATAATATCATAATTCATGATAATAATACCGACTATAAAGTTAGTAAGCACGCAGACATACAGTCATTAAACTAAGTTTAATTTGACAGTAAGAAAATACTGGCGAAATAAAATGCACAGAAGTTATATTGATGCAACACTACTTTACTGAAGTGCTAAGAACTGATCGATCTTTGACTTCTCTGTCTAACGTGGTAACAATCGCAATATCATAGATTCACACAATACGCTAACAGCATGTAAAAGCAATTTTCAGTTCCTATACAAGTAGTGCATACTGATGTAGAAAAACAAGTAATATCTTCACGAAAGTAATTGAAACTTATGGTAGAGTGTCAAATTTACTTCAAGAAAGTTTACACCGTTATTGATTTAAAAGATGATTGGAAATATTCGGTTCTGGTTGTAAAACGACATAGAAGAATTCTTCACTGAATATGATGTACGTGATAAATGAAATCTTACCACGGCCAGGTGTTTGGATTTTAACAAAAAAATAGTGTATCATTAATACTTCGCCAATTTTAACAAAAAAAAATAGTATCAACTATAAATAAGTACGCACTATAGAGTAAAATAAGAGTTGGTAGAACGTGACAGAAGGTCGTCTTGGGAGTAATACTATAATAAAATATTTGCAAGATCTGTGGAAATTGTACCACGGCCAGGTGTTTGGATTCTAACAAAAAGATTATAGTATCATTAATACTTCGTCAATTTTAACAACAAAATTAAAGATGCAGTATTAACCATGAATAAGTACGCACTATAGAGTAAAATAAGGGTTGGTAGAACGTAATGCTCTTACTACTTGCGATTTACTAAGCTTAGATTAGGGCTGGTACAAACTCAAGTGTATCGCCCCATGCAACATTTGAACCCACAAGTAACGTTCTGTTCGGCTTTGATCACTAAACATTTCTACTCGTAAGACTCACCCAAAATTTACCACAAGGTTTCAGATACGAGGCAACTAGCGAAAATCGAATTCTCTCCTCGGTAGAACCTTATCTACAAGACTATCCCGCGAGCAGTCGCTCATTAACGGGTCCATCAAATCATTTACTACCAGAGCACAAGGCTTCAGTTACGTGGCAACTAGCGAAAATCGAATTCTCTCCTCGGTAGAACCTTATCTACAAGACTATCACGCGAGCAGTCGCACATTAACAAGGGTCCATGAAACATTTACTACCAGACCAGAAGGCTTCAGTTACGAGGCATCCAGCGAAAATCGAACACTCTCCTCGGTAGAACCTTATCTACAAGACTATCCCGCGAGCAGTCACACATTAACAAGGGTCCATCAAAACATTTACTACCAGAGCACAAGCCTTCAGTTACGTGGCAACTAGCGAAAATCGAACTCTCTTCTCGGTAGAACCTTATCTACAAGACTATCCCGCGAACAATCGCACTTTAACAAGGGTACCCTTAAAACATTTACTAACACCAGGACTATTTCTTTTAAGATAGTTTACATAATTTTCTTACTTTTGATATATCTTTTCACTATTCTTTTTTTTGCCTCATTCACTGTTGAATATTAAAGCACGTAACAGGCAGTCCCGGTTCCATTTACTAGGGATGTGATCGCATTATTTCGCTGTATTCTCTGAATTCCAAAATAGGGACGCCATTTATATTTCTTTTTTTTATTTTAATATTGTATTATGTATTATCGTTCTTGTGCAAAATCCCATCACCAAATCCGTTTTCCATCATGTTGACTCAAGCTGACGTCAAATTAAGTGTGAGATTCAATTTCTCACTTTTCTATATTTGTTTTTCGCTTTCATTTTGTTCTTGCCGATTTTCTCACTCTCTTTACGGTTTTATTTTTCGTTTAAGATTCCATTCCAACGAACTTTCTTTTCTCCCTCTCTCTCTCTCTCTCACTGTCTGTGTCTTTCAGTCTCTCTCTTTCTCTCACATCTCTCTCTTTTTCTTACTCTCCGTCTCCCCCTCTCTCTCTCAATCTCCTTTTCCAACTTTTATTTATTGTTTAAGATTCCATTCCAACAAACTGCATCTCTCTCTCTCTCTCTCTCTCTCTCTCTCTCTCTCTCTCTCTCTCTCTCTCTCTCTCTCTCTATTTCTCTCTCTCTCTCTCTCTCCTGCTCTTTCTGTTTTCTGTCTTCCCCCTCTCTGGCTTTTAATAACTTATTTTTCGTTTAAGAGTCCATTTCATCAAACTGATTCTCTCTCTCCCATCTCTCTCTCTCTCTCTCTCTCTCTCTCTCTCTCTCAATCTCTCCCTACTCTTTCTGTTTGTCTGTCTGTCCCTCTCTCTGGCTTTTAATAACTCATTTTTCGTTTAAGAGTCCATTTCATCAAACTGATTCTCTCTCCCCCATCTTCTCTCTCTTCTCTCTCTCTCTCTCTCTCTCTCTCTCTCTCTCTCTCTGTCTGTCTGTCTCTCTCTCTTTCTCTGTCTATCTCTACTCTGTCTCTCTCTCTCTCTCGATTCCAGGCTCCTCATACCTTTAATTTTTCATTTAAGACTCCAATCCAACAAACTGCTTCTCCTTCTCCCCTCTCTCTCTCTCTCTCTCTCTCTCTCTCTCTCTCTCTCTCTCTCTTAATTTCTGGCTTTTCTTAAATTTTATTGGATTTTTCCTAATGATTATCCTGTTTTCATTAATTTCTTTTTCTACTTTTATTTTTCTCTCTACTTTTTATCCTTTGTTCTTTTTTGTGTTTTTTTCCCGCAGTTCATCCCATTTTCCTGTCTAGACTTTTGTTAAATTTTACTTTCTAGCACATATTTATTTCGGAAAATATTTCATTAAGTTCTTCTTGCTCTCTGCGTGCGATTCTTTGTTTCTTTGATTGTGTTTTTGTCTTTTTCTATTTGTTTTTTTATTATTTATTAATGCTTTACTTGTGTCATTCATCATATGTTATTGTTTCTTTTATTTTTATTTTCTTTATTTGATTTCTATTTCGTGCTTATTTTTGGTTTTTCTTGGCTTTTTATTATTTGCTCTATTCATTTACTACACTTTCTTTTTTTCTTTCTTTCTTTCTTTGTCTTCATTATTTTATGTAACACGTTTATCTTCTTTCATTTCATCTTTCTTTCTTCTTTACTTTCATTTTTTAAAATCTTGTTGCCTTTGTTACTTTGACTTTCTTTCCATTTATGTTCTAAATTTTTCCTGTATATATTTGTTTTTCTTTTTATTTTCTGTGATTTCGAATTCTATCTCATAATATCTATCTATCTATATATATATATATATTACGATTCTATCTCATAATATCTATCTATCTATCTATATGTATATTTCGAATTCTATCTCATATATCTATCTATCATCTATATATATTATATATCGAATATCTAATAATATCTATCTATTTCTATCTCATAATCTATCTATCTATCATATATATATATTCGATATATATCTCATAATATCTATCTATCTATCTAATATATATTCGATTCTATCTCATAATATCTATCTATCTATCTATATATATATAATTCTATATATATATATATATATATATATATATCTATCTATCTATCCTCAACACATATAAATAAATGATATCTCCACACACACACACATATATATATATATATATATAATATTATATATATATATATATTATATATATATAAATACGCTCAACACATATAAAAAAGATATTATCCACACACACACATTATATATATATATAATATATATATATATATATATATATATATATTACACTCAACACATATAAATAAATTTCCACACACACACACACACATATATATAATATATATATATATATATATAATTATATATATATATATATATATATACTCTTATATATCATCTGAACGTATTTTATACCCCTCCAGACACACACTACAATATTCA
>CM042159.1:31418111-31428111 GCA_023376005.1 Doryteuthis pealeii | reverse complement strand
AATGAAAACGTTTTTCCATTAAGGATTTCTTTTATTTTGTTATTCCCCAACGAATTTTTTCATTCAAAATAAAATTTCACTCTGATGAAGGTCGAATTTTCTCTGTGTGCAAAATATTTTCACACAGATGAACTGACCGAAACACATGTGTAAGTGATAGTGATTAAATTCATCTTTTATTATCCATTCTATTCTTTCTTTCTTTATCATTCTTCCTCATACTGTCGATTCATTTCCAATTTCCATTTTTACAACACACACATATATATATATATTATTATATATATATATATATAATATATATATGTATATATTATCCGCCAGCAATTCGCTGAGAAATTTGCAATGGCTGATTTGTTCACGTGTACTTTCAGCCTCTTTATGGTCGATCATCGAGGGACTGTATATTCCCAAAAAATTCCCCCGATGACGACCCATGAAGGAGGCGAAAGTACTTGGGAAACAATGTTTAAAATGATTAATCAATGTTCTTAAAATGATATTGTAACTTAATATGAATGGGCACGATTGAGAATCCATAAATTGACTTGGGTATAAAATAATATATCAAGGGTTGAGATACCTTTAAATAACACAACCAACATCCAACCGATTAAAAAAAAAAACCAAATATTATCAGAATGCGAATGAAATCGAATAGCTTTCTTTGTATTCTCACTCTTTCTCTATCCATTACATTATCTCTCTGTAACTATCTATCCATCTATCTGACTACCTACTCTCTCTCTATACATCTATCTGACTACCCCTCTCTCTCTATCCATCTATCTGACTACCTCTCTCTCTATCCATCTATCTGACTCCCTCCCTCTCTCTCTCTCTCTCATCCATCTATCTGACTACCTCCCTCTCTCTCTATCCATCTATCTGACTACCTCCCTCTCTCTCTCTCTCTATCCTATCTATCTGACTACCCCTCTCTCTCTCTATCCATCTATCTGACTACCTCTCCTCTCTATCCATCTATCTGACTACCTCTCTCTATCCATCTATCTCTACCTCTCTCTCTCTCTATCTATCCCTCTCTCTCTCTATCCATCTATCTGACTACCTCTCTCTCTCTCTCTCTATCCATCTATCTGACTGCATCTTTCTATCAATCTGATTACATCTCTCTATCAATCTGACTACATCTCTCTTTCTCTCTTATCAATCTGACTATCTATCTGACTCTCTGACTATCTATCAATATTTCTATCTGACTCTCTCTCTCTCTCTCTCTCTCTCTCTCTCTCTCACACGCACGCCGCGCGCGCATATTCGGTTACCAGAACAATTCGGAAGAAGGGAAATAAAATTGATGATTTACTCAAGACAGAACAGTAAAAAGAGAGAGAAGAAAAAAAATGAAAGAAAAATGTAGGTTGTCTACAAGGAAAATAATTAATATAGATGGCTTTCTCACTGTTCAATATCTTCGTAGAGTCTTAAAAGTCATCGTCTCTTGGGTGGAGTTGGTTTATGAAGTGAGGTTCATGCTACAAATGATGAACCTACAGGGATTATATTGTTGATCGTTGGCAATAATATTCCCTGTCTATTCAGTAGGTGAAAAACACCGGGGTCATCTCCCATCTCTCTTACCCTCAACCTCATTCACGCACGCACGCACTGTCTGGCTCCATACACACACACACACACACACACACACACACACACATATATATATATATGGTGTGTGTGTGTGTGTGTGTGTGTGGTGGTATTAACCGAATTAATGTATCAGTCAAAATTCAAATATATATATATATATATTAATATATATATATATATATAGTATATATGTGTGAGTGTGTGTGTGTGTGTGTGTGTGTGTGTGTGTGAGTGTGTGTGTGTGTGAGTGAGTGTGTGTGTGTGTGTGTGTGTGTGTGTGAGTGAGTGTGTGTGTGTGTGTGTGTATATAACCGAATTAATGTATCAGTCATAATTCAAATATATATATATATATATATAATATATATATGTGTGTGTGTGTTGGTTGTGTGTGTTGTGTGTGTGTGTGTGTGTATGACCGAATTAATGCCTCAGTCATAATTCAAATAATTTTATATAATCAAGGCTATAATTTCACAGTTATTTTTCTTTAGTTTTCTCTACATTATATTCAGATAAACAATGGATTTATGTCCCCGCCCCTGACAGAGGAGCTTGTAATACGGTATTTACATTCCTCTTTCAGATGCTAAGAGAACACCAACAAAAAACAGTCTCCTTGGTTTGGTATTAAACTTCATCTGATAGTGAGGCTCCCGTTCTGGAGATGTCGGATATGTGGAGTTCCCCTTCATTACAATTAAATCTAGTTCCATTCTTACCCGCAGAAATAGTAACTGTTAGTACCACACCTATGGGTCAAATAAATCTGTTTTAAAAATATTCGTATTTAATAGAACTAAATGTCAATTAACTATAACTTATTTGTATTAAGAATTGTTATCTAAAGTTATGATAATGGGAAATAGACTCATCGCCCCGAGTTCAAATGCCGGATGTGGTAATTGCTTTTCACTTAGCGCTAATGCCCTTGGGAAAGGTATGAATCCTACTCTTCCTCCAGCTATGGATAAACAGTAAGGCAAACTTGGCTCTTTAATCTTGGTTAGGCAACCGGTCTAGGAGAAGGAAAATTTTGAATTCAAACCTGTTGAACTCCGCTTAAGAAATTGACCTTGTGTCACATCCTGCTCGTGTGAAGGGGTTGGTAAATATATATATAAAGAGTCGTTGGAATCCCTGACAATGCGACCTGATGATTTTGATTGTAGTAGGGCGGAATTCGTACATTATTGGTTGTGACAATTGCCAATTGGCATGGGATGAGTTAATGGATTAAAATTTCTTTCAGATCGTCTTTTTTTTTTTCTTCCCTGAACTGTTATCAGCAGCTGTTACAATGTTCGGTAATTTATATATGTATTTCTTTAAAGGACAAATGACAAAATTCGAAACACCCATACGATTTGACCAGCTCTGTGCGGATACTGGATGCTGTGCAGAGGACCTCCCTGGGACAATGATTGATAGAGAAGGTTAGCGAGAGATTGTCATGGATATCCGTGCACATTGCTCGACATAATTTTGATGATGATGATGATTTTGCTCATTTGTTTGATTTTAATCAATGAAAATCCATATTTTATTAAACCTTCATTTCATATTTCAATTTTAAATATAGAAACACTTTTGGCGTGGAAAGTGTTAAGCCAGTCGATATCCGATACAACAAAATAGCAAATCGAATTTTGCCCTGAAAATAATTTAAATGTTTTCAATTGAATTCCGAACAGATCGAATCTGAAGCTTAAAAAGAAACCTGTGCTCTTAGATTATTCAATGCCAATATTTATAAATATGTTAAAATTGTATTTAGTCTACTTTCAATTTCAAGACAGTATCGGCTGAAACAAAGTTAATATTAAAAGAAAAAGAAAAAAAGTAATAAAGAAACAAACATTATGTCTAAAACAACATGATTAGTTCCACTGAATAGGATAAATTTAATTTTGTTGAAATGATGAAATCAATTAAGAAATTGAAAACAAAAAATTACTACAACCGGCGTTCACTTCCATTTATCACGTTGCATAGTTCCTAATCTGCTTCAAAATACGATTATCTCCCTTGGAAATCTAAGAGTGATTATATTAGAAATTGAAGAAGGGGAGAGAAAAGGGGAAAGACAGAAATAAAACAAGATTAAACAATATGCCATTTTCAAAATAGAATAAAACGGAAAAAGAAGAATTAAATCAATACAAAGAAAGTAAAGAAAAATTAATAAAGAGTTCGCGGGGAAAAGCTGGCGATTTGATCAACAGGGGCGATAACTCTGAGTTTATCAGTGGCGGCGATTCAGAATTTGCAGTTTATTGCTGAAGCAAATTATCGATATTATTTTGACGGTGTGAGTGTGTTATTCAATTTCACACAACAGGTGAATTTGCAACCGAGACGCGTCAACCATTTTACTTAATCGTGAGAAAAACAAATTGGGTTTTAATTTATCTAAATCAGAATTTCTTCCTGCGGAAAAAAAAAGTCGACTCAGGTGAATTAAAAAAACAATATGTTAAAAAAAATAATTATTTTTGTTGGCGTGTCTTTTAAGATGTATTTTATATTTAAAACAAATATGCTCCTAATTTTCCATGGAAATTTAATGAAAATTATTGAATTACTCAAAGCAAAAATCAGATAGACTTTATAATCAAATTACATAATTGGTATTCTATATAATTATTTAAGCGGTATTGGCACTCGTGTATACCCTGGAAAATATTCTCAAATCTATTTTTCTTGATTTTCCTTTTCAGTGACGGCTATGCCTAATGTAAGTAAGTAAAGACGACTGGGTGGCATAATGTCGGTAATAACCAAACAGCGAGGGAGTCTATCCCTTTTCCCTGGCGCTAGACCAAGGAAATTGCGTCTGTGGTGGGGCGCCGCACTTACCATATGCTCCTCACTTTACTGCTCAGACCTCTGTGCTACTCAAACGCTGAGTTGGCGAGGGCTGGTATTGAACCAGGAACCTATCGATAACCAGGAACCATTCGAGATACGAGGAATTCGTTGCACGGAGACTGTTCAACTGACTCAGAGTTATTGCCGAAGCAAAAACAACAAGACTGTAGTTCGTTGGAACGGTAAAATTTGCTAGAAGTTCTTTTTTTCTTTCTTGTTTATTAATAGTAGGATTGACAAATCTTATTGTATCTCAAATTCTCAGAGAATGTTCAGGGTTTCCTTTTATTGGAGATCCAATATCTATTAATATCATTAACGTAATTTAATTTTAAGCTATACTTTTAGGTTCTGAGTATCCTTCAACGGGTCCTTACCCAAGAACTAGGGTGAGCGAATATAGTGAATATAGTTATTTACTAAGCTTAGCTTAGATTTGGCACACAGCCAGAAGTATTGAGTGCCCAGAGAGTATCGAACTCACTAACAATGGTTTGCAAATCTAGCTTGCTAACCATTACACCATGTGAGGGGGAACATAGTGAATATATCTATGTTTGTTTTTTTGTAGTTACCTAAGAACTAGGGTGATGGAAATTATTCAATACATGTATATCTGTTTTATGATATTATTGAGTTGGTGAAGGACTGTATCAAACTCGGAACCTTTTGATTCAGAGGTGGATGCTCTACCGAGTAAAATTTGCTTAAAGATGAAAATATTGGGAAAAAAAAAAATAAAAAAACAATTTGAAGAAAAAAATTCCAATAAATTTTGGTGAGGGACTGTATCGAACTCGGAACCTTGATTCTGAGGTGGATGCTCTATCGAGCAAGTTCAATCGGCCGTTGATTTCATGTTTCAAAACGGAGATTGGATAAATGGTTAATATTGCATAACACTCTACAAAAATAGACACTCTCATAAGAACAGTTTTGATGTCATTCATTTTATTCTAAGTTTTTATTTTTTTCATTTATCTATTTATTTTTTCATCTCAGATATCGTGACAAGTTAAAATGGCTTCCCACTGCCGATGTCAACAGGCGGGATTCAAGCGCGGTAAATGCGCAAGTAAATAACAATAACATTATTCAACGATATATAAAGCGTCTATTGGAAAGAGTTAATAAATAAACTGACTCTTGCATGCGAAGAAAGTTTATTGCCCTCGACTGAAAATAACGTATTTCTATAGAAATTAAGCATTTGACAAACAATATTTACGTATGATTATTCATTGTATCTCAGTTTTTTTCATAGTAATGCTGTTTCTGGTTTATATACAATCACTGATATTATATTACTGTGGAACCGACAATTATTATTCTGGTGATTGTATTAGGGGATTTCAAAACATGTAGAAATGATTAAATTCTGTACTACCATTTAGGTAGATCGTAGAATACGCTGACTCTGACCCCTGCGGAGAAGTCGTCATCATCATCAAGTCATGCTGGCAGCACGATAGCCATGATAATCTCTAGCATAACTGGTGTTAGGACTACATATAGCACCAAGGAAAATGCAAACACCGTCATCCAAAATATGAATATAACCGTTGTTATAAGCGCTTGTCATTTATTATTTTAGATAATATTATATATTTCGTTGAACTGATCAGACATTTTGTGTTTGCAAATTTTGTTCAACATCCTTTCAAGTTGCTGAATAGATTATAAGATATCAGGCTGGAATTGGCTGATGCATTGCCGTAACTTATCTGCTCCGAGTACTTTCTGCCGCGTCAATGCCATTTTCAGGGAAATGTAAAAACAATACAACAATTGGATTGTTCAATTATACCATTATATTAAATAGAACACCAATATAAGGAAATAAGATTGCCGCCTAATATCACACCACACACACACACACACACACACACACACACACATATATATATATATATATATATATATTATATATATATATATATACACCTCCACACGAGCAGGATCTATAATGTCAATTCTTAAGTGGAGTTAAACTGTTTGAATGTAGAGTTTCCTTTCCTAGACTGGTCACCTATCTAAGATTTGATAGCACAGTCTACCTTACTATTCATCCATAGCTAGAGGGATAATAGTAGGATGCATACCTTTCCAAAGAGTATTACTTCTATGTGAAATACAAACAACCTCGCCCAGAATTTGAACTCTTCTCGATGATTTTAGTTCCGGCGACTCTAACCATTTCACCGTGCACCTCATTATATATTTTTTTAAATCTACAAAGTAAACAAATCAATACACCAGGGGTTTCTTTTGCCTCCCCATCTACCCAGGTGATGCTTAGTAGCCGCTTCTAGTATATTATTGTAATGGAGATTGTGTGTCTTTCTGTCTGTAACCGAAACTATTTTACTACTCAAGTCACAATTCCCTTAGTTATTTACGTCACATTCTCCATGATTTTATTTTTTATTTAAACCTGCATTATTAATAAAGATTATTTTACATTATTAATACTGTTGGCCATATCTACATACTAATAACATGCAATTATATTTATATATACAACAAAATACGGTTCACAGTGTGAACGGGAAGGCTAATTATCATATTGATATTAAAAGTTTAATTTTAATTAATATCTGCTTAGAATTGTTAATTTATATTTATTTGGTTTTCGGAGATAAATCTTAAAGGAAATCCATTAACAAGAAGAAATAATGGTAATATCATTCTCTACTTCCAATTTTATCTAGATAGTTAAATTAGGGAAATTTCGCAATGAATGAAGGAGGGATGGAATAATTATTTTCAGTTATTACATTTTTATTTAGTTTTAAAGTTTTAGTGAGTGCGAGTGTTGGCAGAAAAGTTCACAAGCTGACCAAGATACTCTCATAGAATGTGTTCAAATGTTTTTCAACATAGTCCCCCATACGTCTTTGATCTGGGAAGTCCCCGTGGCGTAATAGGTAGCGTGACATCGTAGTAAGTAAATTCAAACTCTAATTGTGCTATTGTGTTCACTTTCGGATTAATACCCTTGGGAAAGGTATGAACCATCTTACTCCTATGTTAAGTAGAATTACTATTCTTCTATAAGAATCGCTTTGGCATTAAATTTACCACAAAGGTTGATATGCCATTAAACAAAGAAACCAAACTTATTATATCAGTGTTACAGTGATTTGATCCGACTGGTCAAAAAATCATCATGATCAGCCGATATGACGTCATCCTATGAACCTTTCAGCCTACGAACTTTTCAGCCCACCCTCGAACTGTATATTCACGTGTTAAGTTTTTAAATGCCATCCTTGGCCAATTCTTATTTAGTTTCATTGGACTTTCTAATTTAATATAATGTTTTATTATATTAAAACTTAAATACTTGCACCCGGAAGGAGCATATATTTGCTAGTATGTGTAAGGGATAAAATTTTGTTTTTATCCCAACCTGTCATAGCTGGATTAATTTTAAGTCCCGCACTATTATCACTGATCCTTATCGTGACATATTAATCCGCTGCTGCGAAATTAAAAATGAGGGTCAATTTAGCTGGGATATCGATTTTTATCGATCAAAGAGAAACAATAACCCGATGTGGGGATATCTTTCCACTGATAGGGGCTGATTTAGAATTCCCTTGATTTTTCATTTATTATTGATTAGATCCAGCGACGAGATCAAAGCTCCAATCAAACCCAGTGAAACTCTAATGGAAATGGAAGGTGATTACAGTTCAAAGGAATTTGAAGAATTTCAGGAATTTTTTGTTTTTGTTTGTTTTTGTTTTTGTTCTTTTAATTCTAAAGACTGCGTTCATCTAAAAATCTAATTAAAGATTATTTTATAAGTAATTATGGATTACTCTATTTAATTGCGTCTATGGAAATATGGCCGCGTTAATAAGTTTCGAATACAGTTGTTACCTGTATGCGTGTTAAACTCGTGTTTTGGAGTATCTATTTGAGATTCTCATAGTTTATAGCCCCGTCGGTGAGGCCTAGAATACGTAGACTGTATCCTTATCCGATTAGTTTAAAAAAAGGGCTAGGGCCAGGGTTTCAGTTTTGGAACATCTTTATCAAAAATGCCGAATCTTTAATTGCTTCACTGATAGCTTTTTGTGCTCATTTACTGTTACATAGGAATTATGCTGTTCCGGATAGAATCATAAATATGTTTGAATTGAAGGATTTTTTTTCACTGATAGCTTTTTGTGCTCAGTTCCTGTTACATGGAATTATGCTGTTCCGGATGAATTATAAATATGTTTGAATTGAGGTTTTTTTTTTTTCACTGATAGCTTTTTGTGCTCAGTTCCTGTTGGAATTATGCTGTTCCGGATAGAATCATAAATATGTTTTGAATTGAAGGATCTTTGATAGAGAGAGAGATAGAAATCAAAGACAGATCTCTCTCAGCACACTTTGATGATAATAGATGGTGATAGTTATTGCATATTTTTTCCAGAGATTATCTAAATATTTTGAATTTGTCAACAGCCCATTCCTAGTAACGAATCTATTTTATTCAGCAAAACACATCGTGGCAACTTGGTCCAACAGCATCTCCCCAATTCACGATGAGCTCTAAGAAACATGTGACTAAGACTAAAACCTCCGTTGAAAGGGAGATTTCAGACAGTCTAAAAGATTTTACAAAATACGAAGAGGTTGCCGAAGGTGATGGAGGACGAGAAGATTTGCAGACTTCTGACAAGTTGAATTGACGCTGGTGAGACCTCAAGAGTTATATCTTAAAGAGAAATAAGACGTCACTCCATTTCCTAGGTAGGCTACGCTTTCGATAATAAATTAATAAATAGCTATATACTTTCCTGGGACTATTCACACACACACACACACACACACATACATATATATATATATATATATATATATATATATATATATATATATACACACATATATAATATATACATACATATATTTATATATACACATACATGTATATTTATACACATATGTATATATTTATACCCACATACATATTTATACACATATGTATATATATACACAAATACATATATATTTATACACACATATATATACACACATATATATATTTATACACACATATATATTTATACACACACACATATATACATATATATATATATACATATATATAAACACACATATATATACGCACATATATTCAAACATATATATATATATATATATATATATATATATATATATATATATATATATATATAATGTGTTAGATTCCTAGCTATTAGTGGAGAGGTAATTATAATGTCTCAAAATGTCTCTAAAACAATTCACTCGTGGGACATCACACGCGACCTCATGTCGACAATGTCCAGTTTTCATTGTACCATTAGCTGAGAGGCAAAACAAGTATTGCCAGCTTTAAGCTAAATACACAGTTAACGTCCTTTGAGATGTGCGTCACTCAAATCAAAAAGAAGCAAGAGAAATTCGTTATTACAGACAATGTGTGAATAACTGTACATTATTTCCTTTTAAATAGAAGTCACTTTGAAAATGAATGAAGGAGATATTATAT
>CM042159.1:31405611-31413111 GCA_023376005.1 Doryteuthis pealeii | reverse complement strand
GTCTGGGAGAACGAATACTCTGAATTAAAACCCGTTAAACTCCTCTACTAGATATACCTTGTGTCACCTCTTAATTGTGTGGATGAATTGGTTAATATTGTCTCAAAGTATATTTTTCATTTTTATCTACGTTACATCCCCATTACCATTACTCCCAGGTCAACGTCTGGAGGTACTACTTCTACTACATCTATGGGTCCAGTTGTTTTTCTTAAGAATATTCATAATCAATAGGATCATGTGCAAAATAGAACAAAAAACAAAAAACACTCTCTGGAATCAACGACAGAAAAGATATAAATACGATCGTACGATGAAAGCAATTCTTTAAACTCTCGGCATAAAATAACCATAGACAGGTTGATTTGCCTTTAAAATCAATCAATCAGTTCTTTTCGTGTATGTTAGAAAAAGGGGAAAAAGTTCATTTATATTTTTCTACAAGTTTAACAAACATTAATGCAGACTCTTATATCATTAGTGTGTCTTCGATTGAGGATATAGTTTAATAGTTGACGTAAAAAAGCGTAAAAAATAATAAACATTGGGAACCTGGTGCCAGGCCAAAGAAATGTCATCACATACCTAATAATTCACTGGAAAATCTGATGAAAGAAACCGAATGTTTTAAACCATAGCTTTCTCTTCTTTCTCTATCTAGTATCTAATTTGATATCGTCAGTATGTAATTGAAGGGTTGGATTATCCTCTTATTTCCACTCATGGGAAGTTAAAATTTGTTTTTATAACCAAAAATTCGAGTAGGGATTTCATAGTTTCTCTTATACATGTTTTGAAATAGTTTCACTCACTGGAAATGATTTTTACTATAAAAATGCAGTGGATATTTTTTTTACTATAAAAATGCATTGGAAATGATTTTTACTATAAAAATGCATTGGAAATGATTTTTACTATAAAAATGCATTGGAAATGATTTTTACTATAAAAATGCATTGGAAAGGAATTTTGCTATAAAAATGCATTGGACAATGATTTTTTTTACTATAAAAATACATTGGAAATTAATTTTACTTAAAAAAATGCATAGACAATGATTTCTACAATAAAAACAGGACTAGATTATCCTCTTATTTCTACTCATGAGAAGTTAAAATTTGCTTTTATAACCAAAACTCGAGTAGGGATTTTATGGTTTCTCTTATACATGTTTTGAAATCGTTTCAGTCACTTTAATCCACCCCACGTGGCATTTTCGTTCAGTGAGAAGACGCTTGGTGACTTTTACAGTCGTAAATGTGATTTTATCACATAAGAGAAATCTTCGTTTGCACAAAACAGATTAGATATTTAAATCAGATTTCATGGTTGGATTCTATTATATCAAATTACTTGAACAAATTTAAAACAAAACAAAAACACAACTAAAATCTATTAAAGAAAATGTGCATGTTCGTAGATCTCTTTTCAATATTACCACTTAATCGAATGCTGCGAACTTGTATTTTTATTTCGGTCTTTTAAGAAAAAGGAATGAAGTTCCCTGCTATGGGGCGTTGTAGAAAAGCGTATCACTAAAGAACTCCGTTCGACTTATCTATAAAAGAATTAAGTTTGAAACTTTTATTTTGCCTGCAGACTGGATTTGGATCCGGATCCTGTGAAACAAAAGGGGAATAATCCTTCTTGAATTGCAAACACAGCTCAAAAGTTTCAAATTTAATTAAGATTCATTGCAAATTTCGTTAGTGTTCCTTTTATATATATATATATATATATATATATATATATATATATATATATATATTCAGTGATGAGAAAAATCACTCGAATGTTACTGACACAACCCACCTAGAGGTAGTGATTTACGAAGTTCTGTTTAGTCTCTGATGTAATATAACCGTAGTAAGATACTCATTAGAATTTCTGCCTTGTTGGTGGGGCTTAGAATATGCTGAATGCGCACCTCACGTAGTGTAATGGTTATATTTTTTAGGTTTAAAATTGATATGGTATGCAATCCTACACATTTGGCGCAAATACATACAATAGCAATGCTTTAAGTACCATTCTCTTTCAGTTGTTAAAAAAAAATATTTCATACATTATAACTAATATTGTATAATTGTAAGTACCGTCGTTAGTGTAGATTTTGAATTCAAAGTTGTCTAAATTCAAAATTGTAGGCGGTTAGATGATTGACACTCGGTGACATTATGTCGACCCCAATTTCCTGCCGTTGGAAACGGTGGGAATGGAACTTTAGTTAGCTTAGTTAGTTAAGCCAGAGACTTCCTAATGTAAAGATGGGATCCGCTTCACTCATGCATGCGGTTAAGAATCCTATGTTGAAAAAGTTCAGGTTCTGACTCAATAAAATAAACCTGATCACTAAAATGCATGCCTTGGTTGTCTCTAGATGAACTAATGGTGGCCTTGGTCAAATTAGAACTAGAAAGTCAACAAATTACCGTAAGAGAAAATGCCACAACTGCAGACAACAGACCAAAAGAACAAGAAGTTAGAAAATATGTCCAAGGTACACAAGAAACAGAATGTAAGAGATCCAGCCATAAGGTACCAGCCGGCTTCTCCAGCAAGAAATGAAGTAAAATATTTATGTGGGTATAACCAATGATACTCTCATAATCCTAATAGAAACGAACACTCTCGCCATTGATATATTTACTAACCCCTCCGCACGAGCAGGATGTGACACAAGGTCAATTTCTCAAGCGGGGTTTAACAGTTTTGAATTCAGAGTTTTCCTTCTCCAAGACAGTTTGCCTTACGAAGGTTAAAGAGCTCAGTCTGCCCTACTATGTACCTATAGCTAGAAAGAGTATAGTTGGATTCATACCTTTCCCAAACAGTTTCGTCTGGGATTTGAACTCGGATTGACGAATCAATTCCCTACGACTCGAACCATTATGCCACTCGCTTCCTTTATATATCCAGAACTAGGGGGTATATAAGGCTAACAGATCTATTTGACCTAAAGATAGGACCTTGTCAGCTACTAATACTCCGTGTCAGAGTAGAACTAGGAGTATGAAGAGGTTATTCCCCACTTCTTAGTAGCAATGATTTGCTAGCTTAATTTGGTAACGATTTCAACACACTACACTATTACAAGTTTATCTGTCGCTTTTACTATTTTGTACGCTTTTTAAAAATCTGCAGACATTCTGTTGACCAAAATTGATTTTTTCTTTGGTTTTTATAGTTTATGAGACCATTAAGATCATAAATTGTCTTTATTGCCCTGCAATGTTTATATATTAAACTCGGATGCTAACCGTAATGTTAAATCTGATATCATTTCACAATTCGATCGCAATTTCTGAACCAATGCTCTAATGATATTCAGAGAATACTAAAGAAACTAGATCTTAGATATATGAATGAAATCTGTCCGATAATTAGTGACACAATGCGATTATTGAATTATGCCAATTGGAAGAAATATACGACCTTGCCTTTATAGAAAATCGATAAACATTTCTCTTTATTATACGCTGATTGATTCAAATAGATAGAATCATTGAGACGAAAGAATGAGAATTCAATATTTAAAAAAAAACTAGGTAGAATAAGTGCCCTCCTAAATATATATATTTACCAAGCCCACTGCATGAGCACGATGTGACCCAAGGTCAGTTTCTTAAGTAGAGTTTTCCTTCTCCTAGACTGGTTGCCTAGCCATGGTTAAAGAGCCCTACTATTTACCTATAGCTGCAGGGAGAGAACTTGGATGCATAACTTTCCTAAGAGTATTAGCGCTATGTGAAATGCAAACAGTTTCGTTCAGGATTTGAACTGATCAACAAGTCCATTTCCTACGACTCTAAACAAGGAAAAAAGGTCTCAGTCACTCTGAAAAGAAAAATTAATCTTCTATTTAAAATATTAAATACAACGTAAGGAAGAATACCATGCTGTTATTATTTAAATCTTTTTATTTAGTTATCTTCATGAATATAAATAAATTATTCATTAGTTTTGCTCAAAAAGCAAAATCTAGAAATAGTGAATGTGTATATATATATATATTTACTTTGTCATTAATTGTTTTCTTTTCATAGTTTCCTTCGGGCATACGTACATACATACATACCAACTACCCTTTATATATGTATATATAGAAGTGTCTTTTTTAACCAATAGGATCCAAACACTGCAACACTGATGAAAGAAATGTGTAGACTGCAAGATGGACTATATTGAAAAATAAATCTCATTTTGTCACATTATATGAGAGTGTCTTGATCAGCCTAGGAACTTTTCAGCCAACCCTCATACATCAAACGTAGCTCTGTGTGACTTTTTCAAGATTTGATAAGAATTTACGATTTAATGAAATGAAACATTAAATTAGAGAGACAAACGAAATTAAATAGGAACGCATATAAAAAGATTACACTTATTTTAATTATAGTTTAATTGGTTTCTATATACAATCATTGATCGGATTGATTTCAATACTTTGCAGAATAAAACAATAATATTAGAAATTAATAACACCAAGAATTTATTTATGAAAACCCGGTTTTGTTAAAACTAATATGCAAATTAACCACAATATATTATAGAAACATTGATTTCTTAGTGATATATAAGACACATTCCATGATTTTAAACGCATTAATAACATGGGTTGATTTGAGGCAGACCTAACTCAGATTTTCATGGAGACATTATTAATAAATAAGATTTATTATGTATTAATCAGTTTGCTTAAATTAACTCGAGAAAAAACAAGAACGTCTTGAGTTGTTATTAAAAACTATCAACAGCACAGGTCCAGGTATCCACAAGAGATTCCAAATTGCTATAGCCGTAAACAGCGTGAATGTCATCCAGCCCCAAAAACCGATACATAAATACCAGCGATTCTGATCCAGCCTCGATAATTAAAACAGGACTAGAAAAAGATACGTATATTACAATTAACACGTCACAACTCCTTCAAATAGACCCGCAACACTACAGAGAAAGAGGGAGAAAGGAAAAATATCTGGAGAGAGAGAGAGAGAGAGAGAGAGAGAGAGAGAGAGAGAGAGAGAGAGACAACATGGAATCATAGCAACTACACACAAAGAATCAAAGAATTTTCAAGAGTCTTGTACTTGTAAATAGAAAAGTGCCAATAAGAATGTCAGGAATCTAGCATTCATTTCCAACTCTCCAAGGAGAGAAGCAGTGGGGTCTTGTGTGACCATTCTTCAAGGTATACATTGTCTCCAAGTTAAAAGCGAAGTGTCATTCTTCGACACGTACATAACAATCAATTAACAGACGTTAATTGGCAAATCATGGGATTTTCTAAATTCAAACTGAATGTGTCAGGATATTTCTTGCGTACTTCCAATTTGTAGTAAGTAAATTTAGTGCAGTTCAACACCGCACGTATTCTTTTAATTGTAATGTGTTGAGTTTCCCCATAACATTGTATCCTTCCGTCTGCTAAAGACGATGGCGTAGTGTCCCCATTCTTTTCGAACTGCATCTGCGTGAGTGGCTGAACAGGCCAATTTTTGAATGGCAGTCTCTGGTACAGTAACTGTAGAATAATAATACTCCAATTACATTCGAATTGGTAAGACAAAGCAACAAGTAATGGTAACTGAATACGGATCTAATCTTGTTGCAATCCTACTTCAGAATGCCAGGGTATTTATGAACCTTCATGATATTATAGAAACAAAGCAGCCAATCAGGACTCAAGGAATGAATCACCCAAATACACGAATGGACTATTCTTGAGTTTCATAGATACCCTGGCATTTTGCAGTAGGATTACAGCAAGATTAGATCCGTATTTTTTAATTTAAATTTTAGACGATTTGAACGATCTTGTTTTTAACCAGATGATATTTTGCAAGATGATAACGGCCGTACAATTAGGAGTTCTAATATATAGATAACGTTTCTTTTATCAATAATAGGGCCCAAAATATGAAATTGTAGAGTATATAAGATAAATAACTAAGGGAATTGTGATATTGGTGGTGACGTAGTATTGGTTACTGACAGATAATATAGACTATGATATATATATATATATATATATATATATTATATTATATGTGTGTGTTTGCCTTAGACATCTGGTGTATAGTCCCCCGGTTAATCACATGGTGTACAGGGGTGATAAGCCTGGCAGTCTACCCACATTTGCTAGTGATTTTCATCTGACTATCCTACTATCAATAGCCTGTACCATATGAAGCCAACATCAGCATTTCTCCCTATATATATATATATATATATATATATATATATATATATATATGTGTGTTGTGTGTGTGTGTGTGTGTGTTTACTTGCTTCTAATATGTAGTTGAATATTCTCGACTTCTTCGAAATCTAATATAAGATATATATACTAAAATTTACTTTTTTGTTCATATCAACGTATATATATATATATATATATATATATATATATATATATATATATATTCCTCTGCTTCTTGTATATAATTGAACACTCTAGACTTCACAGAAGTCTAATATAAGATATATAAATTGCAGTTAACATTTTTTTGTTCGTAGCCACGTAGTAGCTCTTTGGCAATTAACCTCCCGGGAGGAAATCTACCCTTACTGCCCGGCGCCCCGGAGGAGGCCACTACTGAATTGGACCCGGAATTAATACCCCTTCTTTCATTGATCTTTCTTGCTTTTGCCGGCGATTATGCGGAAATTTGGCTAGAGTTGATACACGACAGCGCAACCGAGATGAGTGGGTCGACGCCGGTCATCTTACCAAGTTGATGGAACTGCAAATCAAAATCAGGAAGGATGACCCTCTCGTTTTATGGGATTTGGCATCGGTCTCTACGTTCGGGTACGTCTTAAGTCTACGGAGAGGACCTCATTACAGGTCTGTAAGGCTTGATTCGCGCACGAAAAGGCCGTCAGTATGGCTTCGGTCCAAATCGGTTGGATCCGTTAAACGAATCAGTAACCATTCAATGTATTTGTGCAGGTGTCGGTAAAGTTTGTTATTGTGCTTGTTGTTGTTGCTGCTGCTGATGATGATGACTGTTACTGATGATGACGATTATGATCTTGTCGTGCAGGGTGATCGGCTCCGGGTGAGTGCGAGTCAGATTTTCAAAATAGGCGGGTGATGTGAATGGCAGTTCGGTCGGGGCAGGTGAGGTGCTGGTCGGGTTGGGAGCGAGCAGATCAACCCGCCAAGATTTACAGTTGTATCGGCGGTTTGTAGAGTAAGGGGAACGGGGGACGGGGGAAAGAGCCTGCCTGCCTGGAATCGGCTGAATTAGACTTCGTGAATGTTTGCAGCAGGAACGGAACAAGTAATTGAACGAACCAAGGGGAAAGAAAAGAAGCGTGAGATCGAGAGGGGGCCCGGGAAAATAGATTCGTAAATTAAATTGTAGTCACAGAAGTTTATTTAGTCATGCAAATCTGAAATCAGATTCGATTTATAAATATTCCCTTAGCTAAATTAAGGACAACACAATGTCTTTAAAAAGATGGTATATGCAACAATCAATACATATTCCA
>CM042159.1:31385611-31400611 GCA_023376005.1 Doryteuthis pealeii | reverse complement strand
TTTCGTTTAATGTTTGAAAGAACACCTTACAAGAAAGCAGCCGTACGGCTTCAACATTAAATAGTCTCTCTCTCTATAATAATATATATATATATAATAATAATAATAATAATAATAATAATAATAATAATAATAATAATAATAAGAAGAAGAAGAAGAAGAAGAAAAGAAGAAGAAGAAGACGACGACAACAACAATGGTTTATTTTCACACATTAAACAATATAAATGTCACACAAAACAAAAAACGTAATGTTGGTTGTTGTAATAATGTGTGGAGGATGATCACTAATTATGACTGAGCCTAATATTAATCTGTATCAATTCAATCAATAGTCTAATTTACAATTTTAAACATTAAATTTAGACCTTTTTAACGGCTAGGGTTCATAGAATATTTTCAACAGAAATTGGAAGATAAAATAGATACACTTTAAGTTTAAGGTCTCATTTCATATATCTAAATCAGATGTAAGCGTTTGGAGTAAGTAAATGTCATTCCCAAGGAATGACATTAATTTTTCGACTATGCTTGGATAGCAACTTTAATTGGTTTCAATTAATAGTTTTCCTTCACCTAGAATTATTACCTACCCAAGGTTAAGGAGCCGAGTATGCCTGCTAATTACCTTTAGCTGGATGGAGAATAGATGAATCCATATCTTCCCAATATTATTAGCTCTATGTGAAATGCAAACAACTTCGTCCAGGATTTGGACACGGACCGACGAGTCCATTTCCTATGATACACACGCATTATATATATATATATATATATAATGTGGATAACTTATTTATGGCAGTCATCGGGCTACGAAAGTGGTTTAAAAATGATGCAAATGATATGAATATGGTCAAATGCGTTTTGGTTAACTCGGAATAGTAGAAACATTTAGGGTCCCATTTGGACCGTGATAGAGCAAGAAACCAATGGTAGCAAAATTTTTCCAATGCTAATAAATATAAATTAAAACCTTTATTTATTCATTTATTTATCTATTAAGGCTCTATCACAGATATTGAGCACTCTTCTAATAAAACTGTAATTTGGTTTACTACCGATTCTTCCAGTATAATAGTGCCAACCATACACAGTGATATATATAATATATATATATATAATATATATATATATATATCGGGGTTTTTCTATGTTGTATGAGGATCTCCCTTTTATCTAGGAAAGGATCAGCCTTCTTTTTTTTCAGCGTTTCCTATAAGATCTTTAGCACAAGGACAGTTATTTTTTTTTATATACATCTTGCCTAAAAGAACAACGCGTATATACTTCTGTCTTCCAGTTGTAGTTAAAGGTCCTTAGACTCACTGCACTCTGCTTCATCGACTATTGAGGCGATGTAATAAAAACGTCTTTGTTCTCTGATGGAATATCCCGCAAGGGAGATTGGCCTCTTGATATGCTCACGGCCTCTCTGAGGAAAGTGAATATTCGCCGATAACCATTATGTCACCTTGGTTCTGTGTGTTTTCTAAAAGGAAGATAATTAAGTTAGGTGCACAGCTCCACCGCCTCCTTTTCTACGTTTGTCATTGCCGACATTAAATACCGGGTGAGTTCGTAACCTTACAGACCGGACAGATATATGTCGATTTGATAGCGTTCCAAATTAAAATACTCTCTTTTTCTGATCTTTGCTCAAGAAACAAATATTACTGACCCTTGTAATTGGTAGTCCTTTAGCCATGACCACTGTGACCCCTGGATGGCTGGTGGGGTCAATTACCTGTCAAAATTCCTTAACCTCTGCCGCGAGACATGTGATAGCTTTCTAGTAGTAATGATAAGGAAAAGCAGACTATAAATAGATACTCAAAACAGAGTCACTGCAAAAAGTAGGAATAAGATAAAAAAGGGAAGAGAATAAGAACGTTTATATGCGCTGTTGCTTTTATCTTACGACTTGTGATGATGATAAGGATATGAATAGGACCTTGCCAGAGAACTAAGAACACTGTTGTACATGAAGGTAAAGGTCTTACCAATTGTAATTGATGCCTTTGGAACGATACCCAGGTGTCTGGGAAAAAATCTGAATGAACTGGAAATCAGAGGAGAAATCGAGACCGCCTTGCTAAGATGGGCTAGAATAATCGGAAGAGATCGGGAGACCTGAGGAGACTTGCTGTCACCCAGCATCCAGTGAACCATCGGCTAAGGCGCGTGTGAAAACTCGAATGAAGTGAAATAATAATAATAATAATAATAATAATAATAATAATAATAGTGACTTTGAGATAAAGACGGATCGCCTTATCCCAGCCAGAAGACCAGACCTAGTATTAATTAACAAGAAAAAGATAACTTGTCAACTGGTAGATTTTACAGTCCCAGCTGATCACAGGATATAGGCAAAATACAACGAAAAGATAGATAAATACCTGGACTTTGCTAGAGAATTGAAAAAACAGTGGAATATTAGGGTGAAAATGATACCTATTTTAGAGGAAGAGGAAAAAGAAGAATGGGATCAAAGAGGTACAAACATTATTCTAGTGACGAGGAAGTGAAATCTGTGGTGAACAATTGGCTCAAAGAACAGTCAACTGAATTTGAAGGGGCTGGGATACATGCTCTCATTCGAAGGTGGAACATTGCTATTGAGAGAAACGGTGACTATGTAGAGATGTGATCCATAGAGGACCAGCTTCATTTTGATGCATGATACATGGTCCTGTTTGGTAATTATACCTGTCCTAAACAAAATAGCATTACATTTTTAATCTTAATTACTTAATTGAATGGCTTCTTAGGAATGATAAGTGACATCTAGGTGTTACATTTCAGTTTGAATTTCATTATGACCCGCGTCTCAAAGATAGAATAATCTGGTAGGCCATTCAAAGTCGGCATCTGTCAGTTGTGGATATAGTCATGAGCAGGTCATGCGATCAAGAATTAAACTTTTTGGGGCCAAAGACTGACACAGCAGATATTTCTATGATCCCATCAAGAACATACTGAATGTTACAGTTCTTATATTTGCAGTCCCCCATACATCTTTTTAATTTGCTTACCCACCGCAAAGGCCAGGTACAGATAAGTAATGTCAGAACATATCCCTTTAAGACTTAGCCATTTCATCTTATGCATAACAAGTATGGAAGCGCGTGGTGTAATGGTTAAAGTAATGGGAAATGGACTCGTCGCCCCGAGTTCAAATCCTGGATCTGGTAATTGCATTTCACTTAGTGCTAATACCCTTGGGAAATGTATGAATCCTACTCTCCCTCTAGCTATGGCTAGACAGTAGGGCAGACTTGGCTCTTTAACCTTGGTTAGGCAACCTGTCTAAGAGAAGGAAAACTCTGAATTCAAACCTGTTGAACTCCGCTTAAGAAATTGACTTTGTGTCACATCCTGCTCGCGCGGAGGTGTATATATATATATATATATATATATATATATATATATATATAATAAGTATGTTTATTCTTGAACAATTATTGAATAGTGAAGTTTCACTAAATTCCTTTCTACTCGTTTTATTTTTTCATTTAATTTGTACTTTGAATTCGTCCAAAAAGCGAACGTGCACAGTACAATAACCAGATGGTTCGAGAAACTTTTCTCGGTTTACAAGAAGCTCGACGATGAGACAGGGTCAAATAGGGTTAAAACCTATGATTCCAAGGTCGTACTTTAAGCTACAGACCGGGCAGATGTATGTCGATTTGACAGCGTTCCAAATGAACATATTTTCTTTTTCTGATCGTTGTTCAAGAAACAACGTTTGCTGACCCTTGTAATTAGTATTTCCTGAGCCATGACCAATATGACCTCTGAATGGCCGGGGGTCAATTAACTGTCAAAATTCCCGAAACTCTACCGCGGGACATGTGATAGCGTTCTAGTCGTAATGATGATAAAAACCAGACTACAAATACATATTTCAGTGAGTAGCACACGGAGAGTATCAGGAAAGCTCAGCATCTGACACTCCAGTGTGGTTTGCATGACTTTAGTATCAGTCTAAAGCTGTTACATTCATTGGCAACATCTGAACGAGACTAAGGTTGTATGTATACATTGCTTTTATTTATATGTGATCATTTCTTTTTTTGTATTTTGTGCAAAAAATAATTTCTATTCGTTTTTTTCTTTTTTTCTTTATTTTGACAGCTAATTATTTTTTTCCTTTTCTGAATAGCGAGTTTGATCCACACTTGATGGCCCATACCTGCGACTTTGTTTCACATCCTACCTGGGGCGAATGGGTTGGATAAATACCTCGTAATGTTTCCTAGACGTTGCATCATGGTGTAATAGCAAGCTACTGTTGTAGATCCTTTACTACTGAATAGCAAGTTTGATCGTTGTTTGATGCCCCAAACTTGTGATTTTACGTTACATCCTATCCAAGGTGAACGGGTTGGGTAAAAAAAGGGTGTTCCATTGTGGTGTAACAGTTAGGAAGCTAGTCTCGCAGTTCCTTTACTACTCAATAGCAGGTTCGATCCTTGCTGGATGCCACATACTTGTGACCTTGTGTCACATCCTACCCGTAGCAAACGGGTTGGGTGAATACCAGAGCATTTTGTGTTGTGTAATAGTTAGCCAGCTAGTCTTGCAGATCCATTACTACTTCATGTAAAGTAAAGGATTTAAATAAAACATTTTTACAAAATAGCCGAAATCCCATTGGCATATTTTAACCTGGCCTCTCTCTGGCAGATGATCGTACTTCATCAGTGGTGCAAGTGGAACTGACCAATGGTGACTTACGTTACAAAAAATACAAAGAGTATGCGCCTTCCGGGCGTAAATATTTAAATGTTAATGTAATTAATTAGAAAGACTAACGAAATTTAATAAGAACGCATATAAAAATATTACACTCATTTTTGTTGGTTTTTACATAAGATCATCCGTAGGATTGATTTAATACATTGGAGAATTAAACAAAATATTAGAGATCAATGACATAAAGTAAATATTATTAAACCCGGTTTTATTAAAACCAGTATGCAAATTAACCATACCATATAGTATGTAAACCTTTATTTCTTAGTGATATATAAGACACATTGCAGGATTTTAAACGCACAAAATACATGGAATGATTTCAGACAAATATTAATCAGATTTTCATAGAGACATCGTTAATAGATATAATTTATTTTATGTATCAATGTTTGTCACTATAAATTAAATACTCATTGATAAACTTACGCAATTCCCGAAGCTATTCTAACGTAAGCAGTGGCGTAGATTCGGTTACAGACGGACACCGAAATTCCATTATAATTAGATATTGCAAAACTTTTGACTCTCCTTTGTAGAAAAGGAGAGCAAAAGCAAAATATGTTTATTAAAAATGGCAACAAAAAAAAAAAACAACAAAAAAAACATGACAATAGAATGAAGAACAAGAAAATCTGATTACGAAGAAATTAAAATTATTTTTTTTTTTAAGATTCTGAGATTAATTTACGAGAGATTTCATTATGACGTCAAAGTTGAAAAGTATATTATCTAAAATGTCGCAATAAAAAAGCAACAATCTATAATGAAACTGATAAAAAATCAATTACAAAGAACTTAATATAAAAGTTTAATAATAAAGATATCTATTCATGACAAGAATATAAAAGATATTTTGTAACATTTTTCACCTGGATATATAGCAAGTTATGTCTATCGAAATTACTCAGTTCTTAACCTAATCATATTTGGCATCGTTTTTTCTTTCTTTTTGTAACGTATTCTTTATTAAGTTTCTTTGTGAATAATCTCCCAAGTAGCATTAATTATACTAGCAAATATATGCACCTTCCGGGGGCAAGTATTTAAGTTTTAATGGGATAAATAAGAGGAAATTAATCCGAAAATATGTGGAGAAATGTAGACAAACACTGGATGTTGTACAATATGGATGTTTGTATTCTAATTTGGAAACTGATGTTTTACGAGTTCGAACTTAGACATAACATCACGGATACAACCAAATAACTCCACTTAAATGACCTTGTGCAACATCCTGCCCGTATGGGACTGGTAGATGAATACATTAAGCATACTTGTTTAGCCTGGAGTACAAGTCTTGGATTACGACCGAAGGAATTTATTCTAAATGTCCTTCCTATTCCGACTTATTACACTGAAATATTTAAATTCGGGTTAGCTCAGTCGGTAGAACGTTCATCTAGAAACCACAAGGTTCCTAGTTCGATACCGGCTCTCGCCAACTAAGCGTGTGAGTATCACAGGGATCTGTGCGGTAATGTAAGGAGCTGATGGTAGGTGTGCACATCCCTCAGACGCAAAAACAATTTCCTTGCGCTAGTGAAAAGGGGATAGACTCCCTCGCTGATTGACTGATACCAGCTTTAGGCCACTTTTTAAAAAAGTACTGAATTAATTTCTACTCATCTTATTTTTACTAGCAAATATATTAACCCTCTGGGTGCAAGTATTTAAGTTTTAATGTAATAAGATATTACATTAAATTTGAAAGGCAAATGAAACTAAATAAGAATGCAGATAAAATATTTTAAACAGAGGGGGTATAATCGAAATATAGAACAACTGAAATTTACTCTTTCATCACCCCCGTCTTTCATTGCTAAATTATCCTGATTTAACTATTTAGTAAAAATAGGAAATAAAGAATAACATTACTGTTATTTCTTCTTTTTAATAGATTGCAAGATTTCTCTTCATATTCATTAAGATAAAACCAATCAATTTGAAATCAATAATACTAAGCACATATTTATTAAAATACAATTTTTTTAATATCAATATGCAAATTAACTTTCCCGTTGACAATGTAAACCGCTATTTTATTATATATTTTATTTAGCAGCAAATGAACTACTCACAGATAAGACTGAAAACATTTTTCTTTAATACTTGAAAATTCTGGCTTCATAACTTATTTCCAAAACTAACTGAATTTATTTAACCTTGTGTATATGCGTCATATTGACTGAACACAGGAGGCATCATTGAAGGAAAATTTTTCAAACCGAATATTTAAGATAAGATGTATTTTAATTTAATTACCAATAATCTGAAACCTATTGAGAACTGTCATTATTGAAAAGAATAATAGAATTAACACACTTAAAGAATGTATAGCTTCTTTCTTTCTTTTCATTTAAAAACAAATAAACTGATAAAATATACAAACAAAAGATTTCGTGTAATTACTGAATATTTTTGGCTTCATAAAACATTCTATAAATAAAAAAAAAACTTCTTAAATCTGGTGGCGTTTATATGCGTTACTCTGACCCAACGGAGGAGACATCTTTTAAAACAAAATTCTTTCAAATTGAAGATTGAAGATACGATTTAATTTCATTTCAATTACCAAGAATCGCAAGACAATTAAGAAATGGCAATACTATCCCTGGAAAAAGATTCCGGAATTAGAACATTGGAGAATGTTCACCTAACTTATTTTTTAATTTATTTAGCAGTAAATGAACAAATAACAAATACAGCACAAAACATTATTTTTATTTAATTGCTGAATATTCTGACTTCATAAAACATTCCATGAAAAAAGCTTCTTAAATCTTATGGCGTTTATATGCGTTACACTGACCCAAAGGAGGAGACATCTTTCAAACCAAATTCTTTCAAACTGAAGAACGAAGATAATATTTAATTTATTTCAATTACCAAGAATTTGAGGACAATTTAGAACTGGTATTACTATTGATAGAAAAGATTCTGTAATTAGAACATTGGAGAATGTTCACTTAGTTTATTTTTATTTATTTAGCAGTAAATAAACTAATAACAAGTACAACGCAAAACACTTTTTTTATTTAATTGAGGAATATTCTAGCTTCAAGAAACAATCCATGAAGAAAGAAAGCTTCTTCAATCTACTGACGTTTATGTGTTACACTGACCCAACGGATGAGACAGCATTCAAGGAAAAATAATACTAACTGAGGATCGAAATTTTAAAAAATCTATTTCAATTACCAAGAATTTGAAGACAACTCAGAACTGACATTAATATCAACGGAAAAAAGATTCCGGAATTAGAACATTAGTGGAAGTTCAACCATATATTTTTCATTTAGAAGCAAATAAACTAATAACATATACGACGCAAAACACTTGGAGGTGCATGGTATTAGAGACGTAGAAAAGGTACTCGACGAGGTTGTTTGCCTTTCACATAGCGCTAATACCCATAGGAAAGCTATGCATCCAACTATTCTCCCTCCAGCTATGGTTAAATTAGTAGGCCACGGTGGACTCTTTAACATTGGCTAGGTATCCAGTCTACGAGAATAAAAACTCTGAAAACCCTGTTAAAGTCCGATTGAGAAACTAATCCCGTTTCACATTGTGTTCATAATCCACTGCTGACCAAATATTGTGTATTCATCAAAGAGGGAAAGAGGTATGACAGACACCGGGTATCCATTATAATGAGATACATCTCTCAAAATCTTTCATTATTTACTTCTTAACTGAATTGAAATTGTCTTAACAGATCTCGTATAATATTGTCTTATTTAATACGTAACTATAACAAAATTAACTTTATATATTTAAGAATACATTGCTTTATTCATTATTCAACTGTTGCGAAATTGATTTAATATGTCTCGGAAAATATTATCTACGTAATGTAGTAAAAAAAATTCCCCCTCCCCCAAAAAAGCGGGGGGGGGGTAATGAATACCAAAGGAATAATTACAAACATTTCTAGTTTGGAGGATTTTTTTCGGTAATAGCAATCGCTATCAAGAAGGGAAAACATCATATATCGAACATTATATTTGAGCGAATAAAATGTATAATTATTGCTTCATTGCAACATCAGGAAAATTGTCGTTAGAAATTTTTCATTCCATACATTATATATATATATATATATATATATATAATATATATATATATATATATTATATGAAATGAACAATATACATATGTATATTGCTAAATAGCATAAAAAATAAGAATCCTATTATTTCCTCACAAAGAAATTTCCGATGTTGTTAATTAGAGAGTATTTTTCCAAACCGCGAATCATTTCATTTATTTCAATGAAAGATTTATAGAAAATTATTCAATTTTTATTCGCCTCCCATCTAAACACCTGCATCTTCAGGAGCGTAATTTGTTGGCATTAAAAATGATTATTAACAAACTTGAAAATTTCAAACTCAATTTCGATAGAATATATTTTCATAAAAAAAGTACCCAGTGCCGAGGTAAAAATTTATAATTCTTAAATTCTAATCACAATAATAATTGGACGTTTTTCGAATATTTTTTGAGTTGTTCTCCTTTTGCTCAATTCATTCTTTTTTAGTTTTTTTTAATAGCAATTTTATTTAATGTATATAATATGACATATATCAAGAAATTCCTTAACTTCAGTAATTTTAAACTGATTTTCATATAAAAAAGGAAAATAATTCATTTTTCTTATTACTTTCCAAACTTTCATATTTCAGGTCTAGAAATTAAGAAAAAAGAAGAAAAAAAACTATTTTTCAGGTGGTACCCCTAATTCCAAATTTTCTTTGATTCTGAATGTTATATCACTTATGAAAGTGCTGAGTATGGAGATAGTAAGTAAAAAATAAGAAAAGTCGTCGGGGCGGTCTAATGTCGGTATCAGACAGACAGCGAGGGATTCACTCCCCTTTTCACTAGAGCTAGAGCAAAGAGATTGTTTTTGGCATCACACCTATAATCAGCTCCTCGTTTACTGTAGAGATCCCTGTGCTACTCATACGCTTAGTTGGCAAGGGAAGTATCAAATCTGAAACCTTGTGGTCATACTCCGACACTCTACCGACTGAACTAAGAATCATATCGTTTATTCCGGTTATTTGATTTGAGAGAATATTTGAATAATAGATTTCTTTTTACATCCACTCACACCAAACGCCATTACTTACTGAACATCATAATAATTTGAATTTAGTTGTGTTGTTTTATCCGCGTTTTTTCTCTATTTTCAACCACACACAACACACACACACACACACACACACATATATATATATATATATATATATATATATAATAGTAGAGAAAAATTTCCTTACGACATATTTTTTTTTAAACAACAGTTTGATTAATGTGTGCTCTTATTGCTAGAGTCACAGACAAATTTATATTAAGAATTAACAAAAGACTTAGAGATTTTGCTTATAGACTATTTCAGCTTAGAAAAAAGTCTAATTCTCCGACAGATGACTCGCATCTGTTTGACACTTTTGTCTAAGCTAGTTTATAATGCAAAATCTCTAAGTCTTTTGTTAGCTCTTTAATTACATCAAAATTGATACAATTCTGACTTTAACCAAAACACATGGATTTATATTATATATAATAACACATATAGAAGGTTCGGACTATTGCGATTACTTTCGAACTAATATCCTTTTCAAAAGTATGAAAACCCATCCCCCAGCAATGTGTTAGATAATACCACTAAAATACTTCTAGCTGGATTGATTTGGCATTAAATAACCCACAAATGTTGATATATAGAATTTACAGTACAATACAGACAAAGTATCATATATAGTACTATATATAATACATTGTAGATATAGTGCTACAAATATTACAATAAAGTACGATCTATCTATCTATCTATCTATATATATATATATATATATATATATATATATATATATATGAGGAAAAATGAGTAAAGAAAAGAAAAGTCAATAAAATAAATAAATAAAATTAAAAAAAAAAATGAGTAAAGAAAAGAAAAGTAAATAAAATAAATAATAAATAAATAAAATAATATAAAAGTAAATAAAAATAAATATTCACTCTGATGAAGGTCGATTCTTGTATGTGTGCGAAATATTTTCACACACATAAACTGACCGAAACACATGTGTAAGTGATCGATTAAATTCATTTTATCCATTTACTTTTCTTTTCTTTACTCATTTTTCCTCATATTGTCGGATTCAATTCCTTTTCCATTTTTACATATATATATGTGTGTGTGTGTGTGTGTGTGTGTGTGTGTGTGTGTGTGTAAATGTGTAGTTATGCTTGTGGTGCGTATATATCTACGTAGAAAATATTAGTCTCATTAACTCCTATTATCAATATCTCAATATCTATACAACTCTATAGAATAATTGATCATCTGAAAGTATTTACCTTCAATCTTGACGAACGCATCGCTTTTAATTTATTTCGCATCTTCTTTAATTTTCTTCCATTTATCAATAATTTTCCATCGTTATCGGAAATTTACTTTGCAGTTTTCACATTCGTTTTTTTGTTATTAAAAAGAAGAAAAAAAAAACTTCCACATTTATTAATCATTTTTAATGATTATGTTCATAATATTAACTGCATGGAGAACCAAGAAACAATTACTCTATCTCCAATAACATTAGCATCATCATCATCATCAATAATAATATAATAATAATGATAATAATAATGATAATAATGATAATAAGACGGATCACCCTATCACAGCAAGGAGACCAGACCTAGTGTTGATTACCAAAACAAAACACCCCCCTCCCCTAAAAAAGAGAACATGTCAGCTGGTGAACTTTATGTTCCAGCAGATCACAGGGTGAAGCTGAAGGAAAATGAAAAGATGGATAAATACCTGGACCTTGCCAGAGAATTGAAAAAGCTGGAGAATATGAAAGTGAACGTGATACAAATTGTAGTTGGTGCACTTGGAACGGTACCAATGAACTTGGAATCCAGACTACAGCACTTCTGCAATCGGCTAGAATACTCAGAAGAGTCCCGGAGGCCTGATGAGACTTGCTGTCACTGAACCTCCAGTGAAATACCACCAATTAACGCTGATGTAAAAAACTCAAAAGGATTGAAAATAATAATACGCATAAAATTATGTGGGACTTTCAGGTATAGACGGATCCCCTAATCCCGGTTAAGAGACCGGACCTAGTATTGATTGACAAGAAAAAGAGAACCTGTCATCACGTGGATTTTGCCGTCCCGGCCGACCAACGAGGGGAAGTCAAAGAAACTTAAAAGTTAGACAAGTACTTGGATTTTGCTAGAGAACTGAGAAAACTCTGGAATATGAAGGTGAAGGTCGTACCAATTGTAATTGGTGCACTGGGAACGGTCTCCAAATCCCTGGAAAAAATTTGGTTGAATTGGAAATCAGAGGAAGAATCGAGACATCCAGACCACAGCATTATTGAGACTTGCTGTCACTCAGCCTCCAGTGAACAACCAGCTAAGGCATTGTGAAAAACTCGAATTGAGTGAAATAATAATAATAATAATAATAATAATGTTGTGATGTTAGTCCCAACAGTAAAAAGAAGTCAAGTCGAGATGGGGTAAATAAGACAAGTGTATTTACAATTAATGGTACATGTACGACTAGCTTGTCGTTAACGGGAACAGTCCCCTTTCCACTCGGTGTCTCACTATTTATAGTGAGAACCGGTGCATGTTCCCACTGTAGAACGGCCGGTACAACAATAATAATAATAATAATAATAATAATAATAATAATAATAATAATCAAACCCTCTTTCCTGAGGCCAATGAGATGATAGTTTGGGGCAAACATTATTCCAGTGATGAGGTAGGGAAATCTGTAGTGAAGAGTGGCTTAAATACCAGTTATCAGAATTTTACGGCGTAGGGACACTTGCTCTCGTTAGAAGGTGGATCATTGCTATTGAGAAAAGCGGTGACTATGTGGAGGAGTAGGGATGTGATCTACAGAGGACCAGCTTTATTCCGATGTATGATACATGTTCCTGTATTGGTAATTATATCTGTCCTAAACAAAATGGCATTACTATTTGTCTCAGCTTCGTAAGTATAGTCAATATTATATTACAAGGATTTTTTAATCACACTTATTATATTATTATTCAAATCAGAATACTAATTGACCATGATCAAAAATTGCAATTGAGGGAACTTGTGAATTTTATTGGACTGTATTCTGAAGTTCGCAAACAAATATTAACTTTTCTTTACTTCACTTTAAATTTATGAACATTACATAGAAAAAATCTGTTCGGTAATAATGTGGCCGATTCAATTTGATTCGAAACAATTTTCAATAAATGGAATAAAAATGCGTTAGATCAAATGACTATTAATTTGAACCTATTTAAAATTCTCTTCTTTCTTATGAGTAATATTTTTAATAGGACAATAATGGGGCATCGCAAGGTTCTCTTTGCATTTTTGTTTCTATCACCAGTCTTACATATATGTTGGGAATAGTCAAACACACACACACACACACTCATATATATATATATATATATATATATATATATATATATATATAGAGAGAGAGAGAGAGGGGAGAGAGAGAGAGAGAGAGAGAGAGAGAGAGAGACAGACAGAGACAGACAGAGACAGAGAGAGAGACAGAGAGAGAGAGAGGAGAGAGATAGATAGATATATTAATAGTAGTCGTAGGTTGATGGATAGGTAGTAGTTTGTGTATCAGTTCAAAAATCATGTTTGTATTATGTGCTCAGGAAGCAATATTTCATTAATATAAGTATGGCTAATAAGTCAAAATATTGCAGTTCCCGTGGCTCAATGGATAATATGCAGGACTTAGCGCAGTTGTAAGCAAGTTCGATCACCAGTCGCAGTGTTACGTTCACTTTTGAACTATTTCCCTTGGGAAGATTATGAACTCCCTATCTGTTCTGTAATAGTAGCACGACTGTTCTATAAGGACTTTGACATTAAATATCCCTCGAATGTTGATATGCCATTAAACCAGAGAAAGACACATTAAAATTAGTGTCATCAATCATCGCATTTATGATTTCACGCGCCTCCCTCTCTCTCTCTCTCTCATATATATATATATATATATATATATATATATATATATATATATATATATAAAGCCTAGTATTGGCATAAGGCTATATATGTGTGTTCTCAAATAAAATCGAATGCCTTTGTAAGAGTATCTCGAAGAATATTACATTTTCACTCACATTTCGATTTATAATATGCAATTGAGATAGTTCATAAATTTAACTAATAAAATGTTGGTCTGCCCCCCAGGCAGATAATAAATTCACCCCAGACTTTTTAATATTTGTGAATTAATTTTTTTTTATTATTAGTTTAATTTCAACTCCTGCGCCACTGGATACAACATTTATTTATATAGGTAAGAACTTTCTGATTAATTTTCCTTCAAAAAGTTTCGAGACACACCCACATGTGACGTTCATATGGATTATACTAACAGGAGGTATTTTTGAAGAATTAGGCTTATAGAGGTATTTAGATTCAAATTGTGCCGGAAATTATATGTAAAATGTTTAATGGTCTGTTTAAAAGTTCACAAATGTTTGCAAATAGAAACACTATACACAAGGAAAGTTTCCGCTGCTGAAGATTCCAATTGTATTTCCTTTCTGGGTAAATTAAACTTACTAGCAAATATATGCACCCTCCGGGTGCAAGTATTTAAGTTTTAATATAATAAAATATCATATTAAATTAGAAAGGCTAATGAAACTGAATAAGAATGCCGATAAAAAGATTTGGAACAGAGGGGGTACGATTGAAAAATAGAACATCTTTGAAAAATAACTCTTCCATCATTTTCCCTTACTCCCGTCTTTCATTGGTAAATTTTCCTAAATTAACTATTTAGTTAAAATAGGAAGTAAAGAATAAAATTACAGTTATTTCTTCTTTTTAATGAATTTCTTTTAAGATTTATCCCCGAGATTTTTGCTCATATTCAATAAGATAAAACCAAACAATTAGAAATCAATAATACTAAGCATATATTTATTAACATCAAATTTTTAAGATCAATATGCAAATTAGCCTTCCAATTCACACTGTAATCCACTATTTTGTTGTATATATAAATACAATTGTATGTTATTCGTATGTAGATATGGTCAACAGTCTTAATGATGTAAAACAATTTTATTAATAATTGAAGTTTAAATAAAAATAAAATCATGGAGAATGTGATGTAAATAACTAAGGAAATTGTGACTTGAATAG
>CM042159.1:31375611-31380611 GCA_023376005.1 Doryteuthis pealeii | reverse complement strand
GTGTCTATATGTCTGAGTTTAACCACGTGTCTGCTAATAGATCGATAAAATCGATGGAAAATGAAGCTCTGGGAAAATGCGGATTTCTGTTCAATTCCACTGGCATCCGATTAGTTTTGTATTTGTTTTAGCGTCTACAAGGGCACCACTTGTATTGACATATAAATAAAGTGAATATTCGCATGACTATCTCTCTCTCTCTCTCTCTCTCTCTCTCTCTCTCTCTCTCTCTCTCTCTCTCTTTCTTTCTCTCTCTTTCATTATATATATTATATATATATATATATATATATATCACCAACCCCTACGCACGAGCAGGAAGTGACGCAATGTCAATTTCTTAAACGGAGTTAAACAGGTTTAAATTCAGAGATTTCCTTCTCATAGACTTGTTACCTAGCCATGGATGGGACCCTAACCAGTACTACCACTGCGGGTTTGCGTGGACCTGAGAGTAATGGTCATGAGGAGATATTCCACAATCCACAGTGCTTCAGGATTGGAACTGCACCATCATATAGATTGAGATGCCCAGGAGAATAAGACCCTCACCCACAGCACATATATATATATATATATATATATATATATATATATTCATGTCCGTCCTTTTATAAATCTATCTCTCTATCTATCTACCTAAATATATATGAGTCCCCGAATCTTCGCATTTATCCGCGTTATAGTAACAAAAGTCCGTATATCTATATGTGAACATATACGCACTATTCTTACTATAACTAGGCTAACAAAAAACATATTTAAATGAATTGACATTCACTGCATTACTTAAAAGGCACGTTGGCCTGAAGAAAAGTGGCTAACATGCTGGATGGAAACCAATGGTATCAATTGCACCTTGTTAGCTCAGTCGGCAGAGTGTTCGGCTAGGAATCTCAAGGTTCTTGGTTCGATACTGGCCCTTGCCAACTCAGCGAATGAGTAGCACAGCGTTCTGTGCGGTAAAGTAAGGAGCTGATGGTAGGTCTGGTGCTCTACCTCAGATGCCAAAATAATCTCCTTGGTCAAGCGCTATTGAAAAGGGGATAGACTCCTTCGCTGACTGGCTGATACCGACTCTAGGCGCCCCGACGACTTTACTTTACTTATATATATATATATATATATATATATATATATATATGGTGGACTCTCCTATCGTGAACAATAGATGAGGGTCAGCAGTGAGTGATTTGTTTCCTCCCATGTTGTGCATGCTATCAAGAAGACAATTTGTGTTTCCTTGAGTGTGATAGCAGCCCAGCCTTGCTGCGAGCTATGAAGCCACACTAAAGGATGAAATTTCCTAAAGCGGGAGTCAGATGTTTTTGTTTTAAAGTTAGATGGAGCTGATCTCGGTGTTTCAGTCTATTTTCTTCAAAGCTATTTAATTTAGCAAAACATGTCTTACGCCATTCTTTCCGATTTGATGCTACACTTTCCCAAGCATTCTGGTTAATATTGAAGCGTTTCAAATTAGCCTTCAATTTGTCTTTATAGTTTAAGAATGTGCGTCAAATAGAACGCTTAGCATTAGGTAATTGTCCGTATAATATCTTCTTTGGAAGCCTGTCCTCATTTATTCCGACTATGTGACCCGCCCACCTATGCTGAACCTTTGCTAGTAATATATATATATATATATATATATATATATATATATATATATATATATATATATGTCTAAAGGACTCTCCCGTCGATTTTCGACGTATGAGGGTTTTGTTTATTGTGGTGAAGGCTTGTGTTGGACCATCCACACTTTTGGCACAGTCGATAGGAAAGAATTGGTGCATCAAGGAATGCCACGAACCCAATCAACGACCGACCTCAGGAATTTTGAATTCAGAGTTATCCCTCTCCTAGACTGGTTACCTACCCAAGGTTAAAGAGCCCAGTCTGCCCTACTATTTAACCCATAGCTGGAGGGAGAATATATGGATTCATACCTTTCCCAAGGGTATTAGCGCTATGTGAAATGCCAACAGCTTCGTCTAGGAATTGGACTCGAACCGACGAATCCATTTTCCACGATTCTAACCACTAGCCCACGCGCCTCCATATATATATATATATATATATATATATATAATATATATATATATATATATATATACGTTGTAGATATATAAGTACAGATATATAATGTGTTGCAAAGACTAATGCTTATAAACGAGTTCAAAATACTTGAACACCAATGCGTATTCAATACAATCTTTACAATACTGATACCAATGTGCATTCGTGCACACGCAGATATACACGCATACACACACAGAAACACAGTTGCCCAATGACTCGCATAGACAAAAAGAAAGACAGCCACACGCATTCTTTTCTCTCTGCTCATATATGCTTTGTGCATTTATGAAACGAAGATTTATATAAGAATCATTGATCTGTTCCGACCAATTTCCTCGCCGAGTTTCGTTTTTTATCACGAAATTCGATATCTGTACCCTCGGGTTATTCCCCAGTCCCGAAAGAGACAGACACCTGAGGATGTTGGAAGAGTGAGCAGCAGACGAATGGTAAAGATAAAAGTAACAAAGTTTTTAAAATTGTTACGAATCAATATATATATATATATATATATATGTATATAGATGCAATATATATAATACACGTGGGCAATATGAAATATATATAACATATATGTGGGCGTAAGAGAAGATAGAATTCTGGTGAATAATTTTTGTATTCGATTCTCTCAGTATTTTGTAAACTATCTGATGAGACTAGACTTATATTGTGCATCTGGTCGAAATAAATTCATTTTCGTCAAATGACGGTTTGTTAAGTTTTTCTTTGGTAAAAATCAAAAATATCCTGCCCTGAAAAAGACCGCTTTGTGTATATTTAAATTTTATGTTTCTATTATTATTATTATTGTTATTGTTATCATTATTATTTTGTATTTAAAATATGATACAATATATACAAGGATAAACCCTTGGTCGAAACCCGTGGCATTTCAATAAATAAATTCTTACCCATACATTTTCTTTCCTTTTATCTTTATATATATATATATATATATATATATATATACATATATATATATATATATATGTGTGTGTGTGTGTGTGTGTGTGTGTGTGAACACATAATATTCCTGGGTGCATATAGTTATATAATTTTATAGTCTATTTTACGTAGTATACAAAAACGGAATACATATTTCGGTGATTGTGATATCTATAAACGATACTACGTTTATAAATATATATGCAAAGCCATTGACACAATACTTAAAGACATAATGCGTCATTTCACTGCACACATATACATATATATGCGCTTACAACTTGTTCATATAAGATAAGAAAATGCCGGAAGTGGTTTAATTATGTACCGCCAGGGGGCCGTCGTGCAAAGATAACGTAGAATACAAACTTGGACACAAGCGGCTTATTTCGTATTGAATTCACTCAGACACTGTCTACTATTCTCACGGTCTACCCCATTGTGATTTATCGTATTTTGTCACTTTTAATTTTATGCTATTCAGAGACAATGATATAATTTATGCATAATATCAATTATACTTTTCTTATTCTTTGGACTTTTTATTTAAGTATATGGTTTTATATTCACATGAAAAAGAGACCTAGATCACATAATTGAATTTCATATAGAGTTCTGTTTTTGTGTTGTTCATCCTTCCGTCTGCGAAAGACGATGGAGTAGTGACCAATATATATATTTTAACTACTTAGCCTGGGCGATTTGATATGAAGGATGTGCTGCCACTGTGGTCCCAAGGAACGGTAAGAGACCAATGCAGTTTGGCAACGGCAGTGTCGTAGGAGTTGCTGTGTAGCGCTGAGGTTCAACGAAAACGTAGGTTAAACTGTGAGATATGTATTTTCTTTAGCGGGTTATTTACGCTAGTTTTACGCTGTCTGTTCTCATTTTAAGGCATTTTTTATGTAACTGTTTTTTTTAATATCAACCTGACGTCAAAAACAAAATTACTTGACATCGTTTGGGAATAATCTATCAAGTTGAGCTGGATATGCCTGTATATTTCATATTATTTCATGATTTTTATTATATATTTGAAAGTGTTCTTGCATTTGATATGAAAGAAAACGTGTTTGTATACAGTCTGTAAGTTTATAAAAAAGAGGCAGCTAGGAAATTGTTAATACACCTGCCATAACATCGGATAAGAGGATGATTAATAACTGAATATGCGTTATGTATATTCGCGATAAGGTGTTTATTATTGGATAGAATGAATAATATATGTACTCTTTCTGCATATTCCTTAGAGATATGAGCGCCATTAACGATTATTACCATTGCCTCCATAAATGCACTAAAGAACCCGGGCATAACACTCTAACAACATATTCATTCATGAAATATCACCATGTGATTTTAAATATTTAAAATATTCAATTAAAAAAAAATATTTATATATTAAACACTAGCATATGTTATTAGTATTATTCCGTTCACGAGAGACGATGGTGAAGTGTCCAAAATGTTTTTTTATAACTATGTAGCCTTGGCGGGTTTATATGGAGGATGAGCTGTTGCCCAAGCAGCAAATCTTCCATCTCCACACTGCCGCTGTGATCCATAGGTATGGTAAGGAACCAATGCAGTTTGACAGCGGTAGTGTCGTAGGAATTGCTGGACAGCACTGGATTTCAGCATCGCACCACCTTAAGGACTACGGCTCCTGATTTGTTTTCGGGATTTACCCCCCCCCCCTTAGCCTTTCCTTGGTAGGGAGTAGAGCTGCTAGGCAGCGGAGGTTTTGCGTCTGACTTTTCCTTGACTTAGATGGGTTGCCGACCAAGGCTAAGGAGCCCCTTCTAACCCATTTGAGGATTTGTGTGACTAGTAAGTACTCCACTAACGGATAAGTAGGTGAGAATGTATTTTATGAACCAAATATTTAAATGAATCACGTGCGATATTTTTTTCTATACATCGAGGTAGTCCCCATGTTGTAATGGCGAACGTGCTGATTGTTACTATTAATT
>CM042159.1:31348111-31365611 GCA_023376005.1 Doryteuthis pealeii | reverse complement strand
GCTTGCGAGTTCTTCCTTACTTCTCCAGCAGAAAATTATGGTCGTTTAATTAAGGAACAAGAGTATTGATTTATAGATTTAATGACTGAGCCAAACTTTGGATAACATATGGTCATTGGATTTTCAGAAATGCAGAAAAATATACAAAATTGATAGGTGTACAAATAATTTCGTCGTTTACTATATATATATATATATATATATATATATATATATATATATATATATATATATATATATATGTGTGTGTGTGTGTGTGTGTGTGTGTGTGTGTGTGTACAAGGTGTGCCAAAAAGTATGAAGATTTTTTTGTACTTTTGACACAAATTGTATTCTGAAAAAATTAACGTTCTATTCATTGTTCATTTCTGTCTTGGTAACTACAGCTTCAATATCGATAATTTCATGACACACCTTGTAATTCTGAAAACAAATAAACGTTCCATTCATTGTTCATTTCTACCTTAGTAAATACAGCTTCAATTCTCGATACTTTTATGACACATCTATTATATACAACTGATTTACACATGATATATTAGAGCGTGAGTAGATAACTACCCACGCAGCATCGTATTTTCAAGCGTCGAGCGTGTGCATTGTTCAAAGTTTGGTAAAGGCCAAGGTTTTTGAAAAGGAGCATGATTGCTTTACGTGAAGTAATGTTACAAACTAAACATTTGACATTGTACTTCCACTGCCGTCCCCAACCCGCCATTTGCATCTGCGTCGATCTCAGCTACGTTCTGAAAATATCAATAAATCAAAGGAAATCGAACACAGCCGTATTATACAACAGATTTCCATAATCAGTTACATATTATTGGCACTTAAAAATATAAAAATCATATTTATATTCAGACTATGAGATTGCATTAATAGATAAAAACGTTGTGTATCAAAAATCGGTCTATCAAAATAACAGATGGGGTGCACATGAGTCAATTTTCCTATATAATGGGTTCTCTAAATATTAAATAAGTTAGAGACAGACGTGTATATATATATATATATATATATACACACATATATACACATATATATATATACACACATATACATACACATATATATATACACACATATACACATACACACACACACATATATATACATACACACACACACATATATACATACACACACACATATATACATACACGCACACACACATATATATATACATACACGCACACAAACACACATATATATACATACACATATATACACATATATATACACACATATACACATATATATACACACACACATATATATAACATACACACACACACACATATATATATAACATACACGCACACACATATATATATACATACACACACACACACACATATATATACATACACACAGACACATATATACATACACACACACACATAGATACACACACATACACCACACATAGATATACATATATATATATATATATATATATATATATAAGATTGTATTAACTAGTAATAAAATAATGAAAATTCTGAAGAGTGTTTGGAAAAAAGCAACTTGTCTATGACTTTGAATACGAAAAATAGAATATGTTTATGTTGTAACCTAACAAAAGTTACTAAATGAGAAATAACCAAACGGAGTTTGGAAATGAAATGGAAATATAACATTAACAACATACAATACTCGCCAGCGGTGTGGGAAAAAGTAAACCAATGGTAGTGGTATCAGTCTACTCAGTCAGTATAATACTCCCATATTTATGTGTATTGGGACATACCCATTAATCTTGATATAGATAGGGTATATAACAATTTATAAATTGAAAAGTATATATATTGCACGACACGTAACATTACATTAGTTACCATCCATTTATACCATATTATAAATGAATGCTTTCAAGTACTTGGCGCTGCGAATTTATAAAGTCAAAACCCAGAACATTAATGCACCGTTCTTGTGGTTCCATCGATGAACAACATATCGAATATTCTATTTAAGTATCCATTAAGAATGAATTTATTTCAAAACTGTCGGTAGTAAATGACCCACCGAGGTTGATATGTCGTAAAACAAACAAACCAAACCAAACCTTTAATACAGAAGTAAGTCAAACAATGCTAACAAAAAAAAAAAATCAAGCTCTAGTACCTATATTGTCCCAACTCAATTGCCCTTTTTATCATATATGTGCTAGAAGCGCGTAGTGTAATGGTTAAAGTCATGGAAATGGACTCGTCACCCCGAGTTCAAATCTGGACGTGGTATTTGCATTTCACTTAGCGCTAATACCGTTGGGAAAGGTATGAATCCTACTCTCCCTCCAGCTATGGGTAAATAGCATGACAGACTGGGTTCTTTAACCATGGCTAGGTAACAAGTCTAGGAGAAGAAAACTCTGAATTCAAACCTATTGAACTCCGCTTAAGAAATTGACCTTGTGTCACATCCTGCTCGTGCGGTGGAGTTGGTAAATATGTATATGTGCTAGAAGCGGTAGCTGATGGTTTGACAAACTATCTGATGGTGAAGTTTTAATCCTGGAGTTCTCGGGAAAGTAGAGTACCTCCTTCATCACCATTGCTCCCAGGTCTTTTTTGACCCGAAGTGGTAGTATCTGTTAGGGTCCCATCTTTGGGTTTTATAGAAAGTTTTTAGATGTGTTTGAAAAAAATTAATTTCTGATTAATTTATGGACAATTCTTTATTTCATCATAGACTTACGAGAGAAATTGATACTGTTAACCTTGATATAAAATATACACCGATTTCATTTCATTGTCCAAGCCACGCCACCCAAAACATACTCATACAAAAATTTATATCAAATGTAAAATAATTGTTTTTCTCATATATATATATATATATATATATATATATATATATATATATTATATATACGTGTATGTGTGTGGGGGTGTGTGTATTTATCATCAGTTAAAATCTACCCCTTCCCTGCAGGTGGCTGATAGCCAATTCGTTAAGCACCGGACTGAGGAAAAATAAGTCAAGTTTCTCTCCCGGTCGGAGGTAGCTTGTTATGTCTAGCCATACCGAGGAGACGTGGTACGTCGAAACATGGTGTATGCAGATGACAAATATATGCTCTCAACTCCTTGCTGGTTGAGCTCTCTTTGGTAAAATTTGATTGTCGGATGCAAATTAAGCTTAAATGTCAAGGCTCTCCTCTAAACTGGATTTGAGCTATCTAGTCACATATATACTTATGTATGTATTTATCAGTTAACATCTACCCCTTCCCTGCAGGTGACTGATGCCCAAGTGGTTGAGACGTGATACGTCGAAACACGGTGTCTGCGGATGACATTATATATATATATATATATATATATATATATATATATATATAGAGAGAGAGAGAGAGAGAGAGAGAGAGAGAGAGAGAAAGAGAGATTAATTTGAAGAGACTGAAAAATAGATTGCTTGTAGCGGCTACCTGGCTTCACCTGGGGAAAGGAGGGGTAAAAAGTTAGTCTCGCAGATCCATATTTTTAAATCATGTATTGGATCCTCGCAGGAGAACCCATTAAAATTCCTATGTAAAAAAGACCTTGCCTTGATCCAGCTACCCTGAAAAGAAAAATTAATGTCTCCTATTTAAAATACTAATTGCAAAAAAAAATCCATGTTGTTATCATTTAGATTTTATTCTTTTTAAGTATCTCCACGAATATAAATCAATCTTCATCATTTTTGCTCAAAAACCAAGCCCTGGTGATATTTAATGTGTATATATATATTTACTTTGTCGTTAATTGTTTTATTTTCGAAGTTTCCTCCGGACATACAGATTCACACAACTGCCCTTTATATATGTATAGATAGGTAAATAGATCTGCAGAGGGGTAAATAGATCAATCCAACAATCTGATAGATAGATAGATAGATAGATAGATAGATAAAATTGAAGAATTCACGAGCGGAAGAAAGTTTAATGCATTGAAATGTTGTATATGCCACCACACACCACGCGCAAACATAAATAATTATTTTGTCCTTTTAACTGACAATAGAGATTGCCTTTGTCGACTACGTTCCATCATGGAATAGATGATAATGGAACTGTAAATAACGTGTGGATAGAAAGAAAAGAAAAGAAAAAAAAAGAGGTGCTTCTCTGACAATTTATATTAATGTGCACAAACCACAACAACAAGAACAAAAATTAAAAAGACAGAAAAAAAAATAGAAAAAGAAAGAAGTTTAAAGAAAAGAAAAAAAAGATGAGAGAAGAAAAAAAAAGAAGAAAAAAAGAAGAAAAATTGTAAATAGATTTCCCGCGGAGGAAGGCTTTTGTAGATTGAGTCAAATCTACTTATTTAATGAAACAAGGATTGATTGTTCGGCATAAGACATCATGCAAATACATTTCCGTTTTACCTCCTGGCAACTCGAGTTTCGTGACTGCCGTTACTAGTCAACTCAATCTCTTGTTTATGACGATATTTTTTGTTTGTTATTTTTTTTCTTTTGTTATAATTATTCCTACTCTTCTTCTTGTCCTTCTACTCCATGTTGTTCTTCTTTCACTACTTGCAAATTTTTCACCCCAGTTTTAATTGGTGATCTTTCATCACTGAAGTCTGAGTGACAACAAGTCTATTCAGGACTATTCTGAGAATTCTAGCCGATTTCATCAATACTACCTTTATCTTTATTCACAACTAGTATCTTCAGGTCTCCATGACTATTTTGAGTAATCAAACCGATAATAAGACTGCGGTTACTTTTTGTTATAGGTGATATCACCTATCTACATAATGGAATGATCGCACTACTACTATAAGTAGCAAAGACTATTGTAGCTTGAAGTAAGCGATGCGATTTAATTCTAGACTGTATTGTCGGACGTAAATTCATCTTCCTTCTGTAAATTCTACTTTCTCTGTTCAATAACTTGTGTCAACTTTCACCAGTTTTTTTGTCTTTATTTGTGACCTTAACAACCACACAGCTTTTGTATTATATGCTGTACTTTTTGTGTTGTTCTCCTATTCTTCTTTTATATATTCACCTCCTTGATTTTTCTGTGCTTTGACCGTATCAGATCTCTCCAGGAATGTGTGACCTACTGGGTCCTACTTCATAGTGATTTGGGTTAGAAAGGCCCGAAGTATTTTTTAATTTTTTTTTTTTATAGCGGATTGGACTTCATATCTAATTACACATTACCGACGTTCACAACGTAAATTTCTGCTGAGATCAAACAAGTTCCAATTTTTCTTTTTTTTTCTTCTTGGTCAATCATCATCATCATCAATCATCATATTATTTATTTCACTACTTGCGAATTTTTTTTACACCAGTTTTAATCTTTCACTGGAGTCCGAAAGACATGTCTCTCCCAGGTCTCCAAGATTATTCTGAATATTCAAGCCGATCTTAACAATGCTGCTATTCCACTGATTTCGATTCCTCTATTCTGTTTTATAAACTTCTGGGAACCATTCCAATTACAATTATTATCAGTTTCAGTCTCATATTCCATCATTTTTTTGTTTTTTTGTTTGCAATTCTCAGATACAGGCATTTGTTGATCTTTTCGTTTGAATAACGTCATAAACAAGAAATTGAATTAACTAGTAACGGTATGTTACTAGTTAATTCAATGTCTTGTCTATGACGTTATTTAGTGGTTACTTTTTTTTTCATTTGTTATTCTTCCTATTCTTCTTAGTTTAGATCAGTCGGAAGAGCGCCGCCTATTAATCTCAAGGTGCCTGTTCGATACAGTTCCCCGCCAACTGATCGCATGAGTAGCACAGATTGGGAAATCTGACCTGTGTCGTAAAGTGTAGCGCTTCAACTAACCAAAAACCATATCCCTGATCTAGCACTACCTAAAAGGGATATACTCCCTCACTGTCCAGCTGATACCGACAATAGGCAACTCCGCTAACTTTACTCACTTATTGTCGTAATCGTGGGAATAAAAAATGGCAGATATTTCCATATCCTGTACCTACGAAGAAGAATAACTCAACTGGAATACATTAATAGTAACAGCACATGGTTTATATTAAATTATTAATTTATGTTACATAAATATAGAAATAAAATATAAAATATATAAATATAAAAATATATAAAAATATATAAAATATATAAAATATATAAAATATAAATATATACATATATAAAATATATAAAATATATAAAATATAAAATATATAAAATATAAAAATAAGAAATAATCGTGGGAATAAAAATAAAAATAATCGTGGGAATAAAAATAAATAAAAATAAAAATAATATTTTAAAAATAATATTTTTTAATATTCATTGTATAATAATATTGATAAATAAAAATAAAAATAATCGTGGGAATAAAAAATAGCAGATATTTCCATATCCGGTACCTACGAAGAAGAATAACTCAACTAGAATACATTAATAGTCACAGCACATGGTTTATATTTCAATCTCAACTGAACATCCGTGTAATTTTTGATAATGTTTGAAATCCATTTCAAGCATAATGAAAGCCAACATCTAGCCATTTTGATAGGGAATATACAAAATTTGTTTCTTTAAGATAAGAAATTGTAGTGATTCATTTCCTAGACGGTTTCCCGCGAAAATTGGTCCATCAAGCATGTATTAAATTTAAGGAAACATATTTCTTCCCCAGTCATTCCATCTCTGCCTGCGTCTCACTTTCTCTTTCTGTCTTTCTGTGTATGCATATATATATATATATATATATATATATATATATATATATACGTGAATCTATACACACACACACACACCACACACACACACACACACATATATATTTTATATGTACGTACGCACGCACACACACATCGTTAACTTTATATATGTACATTTAGAGTTTGTACCTAAATGAGCATAGATATAGATGTACAGTGAGATTTTTGTTGGTTGGTTGACTGATTGATTTTAACGGCATATCAACCCGCCTGGGGTTATGTCATGCCTAACGGTTAGGAAGTAATATATGTTGTGTATTCATATTTATACTTTTGTAGTAATTGATTTTAACAATGTTATATGGTGTTGATTAGGTTTGATGATCCCAATTAGAATCCCCTTTACTTACCAGTCAACTGGATTTATTACAATTATATATATATATATATATATATATATATATATATATATATATATATATATATGAAGGAATGTCTTACCGGTGAAAATATTGGGTTGGGCCAAGTATTTGGTTGGTAGAAGTTTTAGCTGGATAAGTCAGTTTTATAACAAACATAAAGTGCTCAATACGTAAGTAGAGCATGAACTCCAGCAGTTAACTGTAATTAATCAATATATTGATTTATTCAGTGGATTTAACCCTGAAGATCCTTATGGGGAAACCCGATTAGGTTATATCCGTACACACACACTATATATATATATATATATATATATATATATATATATATATATAATTTGTGTGTGTGTGTGTGTATCTATTTATATGTTTGTGATATATGTGTGTATATATTTAAGTTAGGTTTATTTACTTATTATATATTATATTGTGGAGGTAAGTTTTCAGATGCCTTGTTGCTTGTTCAAAAGACCGTTTTTTTTTTAAATTTCCACACTGAAATAATTTCCATACTTAAATATGTTGGCAAATACTTATTCGTGTCTTAATTTCCAACTTATTTCTTTATTACTTTTCGATCCCTCCCAAACTCTAAGCATTCATTTGGCACAGTGGTCTGAATGCGACTGCTCCAGTATATATTTAAACACCATTGTCTCAAGAACATTAAAAATCTAATACACCACTCTTTTCTCATCACATGACAAGCTTATCGACCAATCAGTACACGTCCACCCACTGAGCTTCCATTGCACGATCTACAAAAATGATAAGGTTTTTTTTCCCAAATATTGAGCGACACATCTCTTGAACTCATTTGGTATTGTTTGACCCTGGGTCAAGCATCCATTCTTGACTTCTGTTATTATCTTTTAAATCTATTGCAGCACATTTCCTCATGCGGTGATTTAAAATATAACTATATGACCCATTAATACAGAAACGTATCAAATTATTATGAGATTCTGTTTTAGTTTGTAGGGCATGCTGGGTAGGCTGGTTTTCTCTGTGATGGCATCCAAATCTACTGTTTCATCTTTTTTTAATTTTTTTTTTTTTTTTTTTTTACCTTTATAAACATTTGTGTTTGTTACCGATGCTGGAAAGGCTATTTTCTTTGTTTAGTATTTAAGGAAGATTGTTCTACTCTACTATTGTATCAATTACACGATTTGCTACTTTTTTATTGCATATGATTTGCTATTTTATGTTTTTAATATTTTCCTTACACTAACTTCATATATATATATATATATATATATATATATATATATATATAGAGAGAGAGAGAGAGAGAGAGTTTGTGAGGCAGGTTGAGAGGTTGATTTTGGTCGTGTAGTATTTAAGAGAGAGTGTTCTAATCTATTGTATCAATTACACGATTTGCTATTTTCCTTTATTGCGTTTGATCTTATACTTTATATTCTATATTCTTCTCTACCCTAATTTTATACACACACACACACACACACACACACACACATATATATATATATATATATATATAATTTGAAGACATGGTGGAAAGGTTTGTTTTCTTTTTGTAGGGAGAGTGTTATCTACTGTTAAATCAATTAAACGATTGGTTATTTTACTTTGTCGTGTTTGATTTGCTATTTGTATTTTATTTCTATACCTTTATATATATATATATATATATATATATATATATATATATATATATATATATATATATTTATTTATATATATATATATGAAAGGTAAAATGATATGAATCTGACAATATGTGTAGAAAAAAACAAGATGTTAAAAGTTTTGTGACAGAAATCTGTTTCGACCATATGAAGAGGTCTTTATCAAAGCAACATTGTAAAGAAAAAAAAAAAACACTTTATAACACTTTTACTGCAACCTCTTTTAGCTTTTTTTAATTATAAAAATGCTTTAATTTTTTAAATAAAATTTATTTTATTTTTAACATAAAATACGCATTTTCAAAAAAAATTGAAAATTCCGGTACTGATCGAGAGCGTTCAGTACTCGTGATTAATGATATATTTATTTCGTTTTTCCGTTTACAATGTTGCTTTGATAAAGATCTCTTCATATGGTCGAAACAGATTTATGTCAGCAAAACCGTTAACATCTGTTTTTTTTACAAACCTTCTACACACACAATATATATATGTATGTATGTATGTATTAGTAAAGCTAGTCTTGTGGTTATAATGACTTTTTTATAAAGTATCTTGTGTTGAGCCTGAACGTCTTTGTATGTATGTGTATAAGCTCTAAATGGCAAACTGTTGTGGCAGTAATTGTGTCCAGATACTTAGCAATGAAGTTAACTACTTATAAACTTTATTGAGAAAAGGAAAAAAAAAGATAAGAAAAAAACTAATTAGGAATCAAACGTGTCAGTTTGATTGATTCATCGATTAAATTTTCTCAATAGCAACAACACTTCACATCGAACAGTTGTGTGTTGCTTCTTTTCAACCTTTTTTTTTTTCTCTTTCTTCTTCAAAGGAAAAGCCGAAACGATGTGAAAGAGTTAAGATCTTTAGAATGTTAACTTTTTCTTCGCTTTTATCAAACCTGCCTGGCTAATATCGATCCGACTTTGACATGTCATGTACCTTAAATAAAAACCTTCCATTCCATTCCAACAGTGAGTATATCTCCTCAGTCGTTGATTTTTTCTTTTAATTGTCTTTCACGGAGCTGCTTTGCTACATTGATGCAGATGTTCGCAGCATCCTTGAACAAGTCTCTTTATTCCTACTGATTATATAACTTTGTCATATATTACCTGCTTTGTAATTCTTACGTTGTTATCCATGTTGTACCGGCCGTTCCTACAGTGGAGAACATGCACCGGTTCTCACTATAAATAGTGAGACACCGAGTGGAAAGGGAGCACTGTTCCCGTTAACGACAAGCTAGTCGTACATGTACCATGATTGTAAATACACTTGTCTTATTTTACCCTATCTCGACTTGACTTCTTTTTACTTTGGGGCTAACATCACAACAATCCACTTGAGAATAAAGATTTTAACGCCAGTTGAAGCGAGTCACATTTTGTTCATGCTGTATGAATAATGGCTCTAATACAGTGTGTAGAACATTTAGGATATTAGTACAAGTCTCTTTATTCCTACTGATTATATAGAGTCGACGGGGCGGTCTGCAATGTGTCTTATATATCACTAAGAAATAAAGGTTTACATAATATATGGTGTGGTTAATTTGCATACTGGTTTTAACAAAACCGGGTTTAATAAATATTTACTTAATGTCATTGATCTCTAATATTATTGTTTTATTCTCCACTGTATTAAATCAATCCTATGGATGATCTTATGTAAGTAAAGTAAAGTCGACGGGGCGGCTTAAAGTCAGTATCAGCCAGTCAGCGAGGGAGTCTACCCCCTTTTCATTAGCGCTAGACCAAGGAGATTTTTTAGAATCTGAGGTGGAGCGCCACACCTACCATCAGCTCCTTACTTTACCGCACAGATCCTGTGCTACTCTGCTGAGTTGGCGAGGACCGGTATCGAACTAGGAACCTTGTGGTTTCTAGCTGAACGCTCTACCGACTGAGCTAACCCGGCCCTTTGTCATATATTACCTCGATCAGTGGAGGCGACTAGTGTAATAGTTACCGTCGTGGCAAATGGACACAGCGAGAAGAGTTCAAATTCTGGATGAGGCTATTTGCATTTCCCATTGCGCTAATACACTTGGAAAATTTATGAATCCAAGTATTCTCCCTTAAGACTCCCGAGCCCGACAAGAAATACCTGAAGAAGGCCTGAGGGTACATCGACCGAAACGTTATACAGATAACAATAAAGATGAGGACAATAGTTCAAATAATGCAAGCTCACAACCATGCCCATGATTTGAACTCGTTGTGCTCATTTCCTACGGCGATAAACATTACACAACAGGCCTCCACCCTTAATATACAAATTTGGTGCTTTTCGACCATTGTGAAAGGCATTAACAAAATATTACAAAAGTCCAAATTAACAATCCAGTCTGCCGTGTTATTTACCTATAGCTGAAAGAAGAATAGTTGGATCCATACCTTTCAAAAAGGTATTAGTGCTTTGTGAAATACCATGTCCAGTTTTTGATCTCGTCTAACCGAGCCAATTTCCTACGACGATAACCATTACACAACGAACCTCCACCCTTAAATATATTCATTTGGTACTTTTAGACCATTGTGTAAGTCTTCCTAAAAAGTGGACGAATGTCCAAAGCACTGCTTTTCCTAATATCCTAATTGTTCCTACACACTGCATTAGAGCCATTATTCATACAGCATGAACAAAATGCGACTCGCTTCAACTGGCGTTAAAATTTTTATTCTCTAGTGGATGACAACGTTAGAATTACAAAGCAGCTTTCTGTTTTGCCTTTATTCGCATCAGTAATGAAATTCAATTCCGCCCAATGGAATTCATTTATTTCAGGTCAGTTTGTACGGTACGCTCTTACAGTTGATCAGATGCCTTTTAGTAGAGCTCTATAACTTGAAACATTGACTTATGATCCGTGAGGAAGAACAAAAAAAGCTAACAACAATTTATCATTCTGATAAATAACAAGACATGTCAAATCGTCTTTATTTCAGTGACCAACGGACACTTATTAAAAAGATATTCATTAAAAGTTCATAAATATATAACCGCGCTTTTTGCATGGTTGCTCATATAGAAAGGTCGGTAGGTTGGTTGGCTGGATGGATGGATGGATTTTACGGCATGACAACCCTTGTTAGTTTATTTTATACAAAAAAGTTTTGTTTTATTCATTGTTCAGGGATGCTAAAAGATATCCATTAAAATTCAAAAACTAATGCTTTCACATACCTAATTTAATATATTTTATAAAATTATAAATAGTGTGTTGTGTAAATTATATATATATATATATATAAACAGAGAGAAAGAAAGAGAGAGAATAAGAGAGAGAGACATATAGATGCACACACATACCCATATATATATATATATATATATATATATATATATATATATATAGAGAGAGAGAGAGAGAGAGAGAGAGAGAGACATGCACACACACACACAGATATATATATATATATATATATATGTGTGTAAATAATGTTATCTATCTCTATATCTATATCTCTTCTAGAGATAGATAGATTGATATAGAGTATATAGAAGATGCTACATATAACACTCTAACTAAAGGAAATTCAAAGTATGTTCGACAGGGGCGTTAATATAAAATATATTACACGAAGTAATATGATATTCCATGTTCAAACGTCAGAACTCGCGCCAAAAGCTACAACGTTAACGAAATTTCCTTTTGATGGAAAAGTTATGTTTATTTCATATCAAATTAATGGCTAGAATCTACGTGCAAATTAATGTAGAATGGATGTAACAGAAATGCACTTGTGGGTAAATGGTATATATAATATATATATATATATATATATATATATATATATATATATATATATGAGGAACCTAGTTTTTTAAAAGCGAGCATCAATGCTGCAAGTTTTTGTATTCAAAATCTTTATTTTTGTTCTACGTTCATTATTTCACAAGTAATATTTAACATAGTTATTGTGTTCCTGTCGTCTTTCTTCCGTTTTTTTTTTCCCCTCCTCTAAGTTCAGCAATGTCAGAGTTGTATGCTAAATTCTGTTTGCAGTTAGAAAACTTTTACGTATAAGTTTCTGATGTGCCAACAGACGTAACTCTTTGCCTACTAAATTCCAACTATATTAATTCAACTGGTTCCCCATTGCATAAGAATTACGAACTAGCCTAAGCTTGGTTCATAGACAAAACAAATGAGTTCTGAGTTGAATTGATAGTGAACTTTGAAATATCCCCTCATACAGGTAAAAAAAAATTTTTTTTAAATTCGGTACATCTGTGGGGGAAATTTGGTAGGCAAAGATTTACGTCCCCAAAGCACCATCTAGTTCTTGTTTCAAATATCCTATTATAATGCTCTACGACAGACGATAAATATTCTAATACGATTGAATATTAAGGTTCTAGGACTTTTCATTAGCTTGTAGTGATACCCGTTGAATTTCCATGAAACGAAACCAAAAATCAAGAGGAAACTATTCAAACCAGAAAAGATGATTTGGCATTTCATCTCTACATATATAAAGGGCAGTTGTGTGTATATGTATGTCCGGAGAAACTTTGAAAATAAAACAATTAACGAAAAAGTAATTTGTAGGGATTTTTCAGTGTAAACGAGAGACATTTTCAAAAGCCACTGCCAACGGCTTACGGTAGGATTACGGGGGGGGGCTGTTAGTGGCTTAAACTACGCATATATTAAATGAAGGGTAACCTCGTTTCAAATAAGGTAGACATTGTAGACTAATTTCTGAGTCAACAGAATATGATCTCATTGCAAAACACGTGGAATTTTGGGCAATGCAGTAGGTATTCGGGTAAGGTGTGACAGAGGGTAAAAAGCCTGGAGCATCCAATGAAGATCAAACTCTGTGCAGTAATCAGCAAGATTAGCTTGCAAACCATTACGCAGCGACGGGACGCGCTAATTTCGGTAATGCAATATTTATGTCAGGAAAACAAAGACTGTGCAAAACATAGTCGATCCTAGACAATATATAATACTAGCAGGACCTGTGGATATACCACAGTATGATTATCTAATTACGAAAATGTGTCAGAAAATAATGCCATTTTGTTTATTGCAGGTATAATTACCGACACAGGAACGTGTATCATACAACAAAATGAAGCTGATCCTCTGTATATCTTTCCCAAACCCTTGGGGACCGTTCCAAAGGCACCAATTATAAGTAGAACGACTTTACCTTCACATTCCAGGTTTTTTTCAGTTCTCTGGCAAGGTTCAAGTAATTGTCTATCTTATCATTATTATTATTATTATTATCATTATTTACTCCTTTTGAGTTTTCACATCAGCATTAGCTGATGGTCTTTCACTGGAGTCTGAGTGACAGTAAGTCTCCTCAGGTCTCCAGGACTCTTCTGAGTATTCTGGCAGATTGCAGCAGTGCAGTGTTCTGGATTGTATCAATCCTTCCTCTGATTTCCAGACTTTCCAAACCCTTTGGGACCGTTCCAATTATTATTATTATTATATTATTATTATTATTATTATTATTATTATTATTATTTCATACCAGTGTAAGCTGGTGGTCTTTCACTGGAGTCTGAGTGACAACAAGTGTCCCCATGTCTCTAGGACTCTTTTTGAGTATTCTAACCGATTTCAACAATGCTGTTGTCTTGATAGTCTTAAATCTTCACTGATTTCCTATTCCTCTAGACTGTTTTCTAAGCTTTCCGGAGCCGTTCCAAGTGCACCAACTACAATTCGTACCACTTTCACCCATATATTCAACAGAAAGTTATCTTTTCATGTTCTTTAATCTTTACCCAGTGAGCTGCTGAAACTGCAAAATCTACCAGTGGATAAGCTATCTTTTTTCTTGTCAATAAAGAGAATTTCTGGTCTTTATCATCATCATTATTATTATTATTATTATTATTATTATCTTTCGTTCCGTTAGCATTACAAAAAAAATGGTTCAATATGAATAACGTCAGCGTTTTGTTAATACAGTCTATACTCACTCTTTGTTTCCAGGTGAATAATAATAATAATAATAATAATAATAATAATAATAATATTAATTAATTATTATTATTTATTATTATTATTACAATATCTCTAACGTTAACAACGGAGAGACAATTAATAGAAAGGTAAAAAAATACGGTTTAATAGCATTATCGACACTCTAGTAAAGCCCACTCTTTTTCTATTGTACATAATAATAATAATAATAATAATAATAATAATAATAATAATAATAATAATGTGGTAAGAACAGTTAAACGTGTTTAAGAGTTTTCCCCCTTCACCAATGATATTATTAAGTGTGCACTTCGAGTGCTGGTGGCTTGCAATTGCCGCCATTTTTTCCCATAATGCATTTATATAGTATATTCTTTTTTCTCTTCCCGCGTCTGCCAAAAAATTCGATTAGAAATCTTTCTAGGGCATAGCAAAGTAATGTTCTCCAATTGTCGATTGCAAAGACAAAAAAAGAAAAGAAAGAAAAAAGAAAGGGCAGGAGATGAGGATATTACATTACTTCAACTTTTTTCTCTGTCTTACTTCGAAGAAAATAAGAAGCGTCTCTTCTTTGAATAAAAGTTAGAACTATTCTTTTTCAGTTTCTACATATTATTTTAATAGCTCTTTAGAATCTGACTTCTGAACGAAAACACATTTTTTTCTAATACTAATTTTTTCTACAAGTAATATTGAAGTACTATTTCTATTCATTCATTTTTTTTTTAAGATTAAATTCTATCTATTCAAATTATTCTCTTTATTATATTTTAGCCAGAACTAGGGTAACCAGTTTACAACTTATTTGAAGTTCATTCGATGTCACATATGCTATTGATGAAGGCACCTCACGTGGTGTAATGGTTAGCAAGCTAGATTTACAGACCATTGTTAGTGAGTGTGATTCTCATTGGGCGCCACATACTTCTGGCCTTGTGCCACATCTAAGCTAAGTTTAAAAAAAAACATATGCTATTGATGACCTTTTTTGACCAATGGAATCCGAGCAATGCAAACTAATTGAAACGCGACACATGGTCAATTTCTTAGGGTAGTTTATTAGGTTTGACTTCAAAGTTCTCCTGTCCTATGCCGGTTACCTTACAAAGGTTAAAATACCTGTGAACCGTACTATTTACTCATAGCTGAAGGAGAGTAGTTGTATCCATACCTTTCGCAAAAGTAGCGCTATCTAAAAATAGATATATTAAAAAATCTTTCTCGTTCGATAAGACCATATGCAAAAATAATAGATAAATAAATAAATAAAAGAAAATCAAACAAAAGAAAATCCTAAGACAATCTTTACAAAAATGTAGATATGAACGTTTAATGAACGCGATTCTCTAACATCTTTTTACCCATAACTGGAGGGGAATTGGTGTATTAATAGCTTTCTAAATAGTAGTGTTGATTATTTATAAATCTAAATGTATGAAAGATTTACCAGCATCAGGGACAGGCATTGATCAATCAAAAACGATTTAGAATACATTCAAGATAGTTGACAATTGTTCTGAAGTCAGTTGTTAACTGGACTAAATACCAGAATGACTACGACTGGATTCTCTACTGCAAGTACATACTTGTTCTACCTAGGATTGCAAGGACTATGACTAGATTCTCTGCTACGAGTACACACTTGTTCTACTTAAGATTGAAAGGACTACGGCTGGATTCTCTGCTACAAGTACACTCTTTGTCTACTAGAATTTCAAGGACTATGACTAGATTCTCTGGTACAAGTATACACTTGTTCTACCTAGGATTTCAAGGACTATGACTGGATTTTCTGCTACAAGTACACACATGTTCTACCTAAGATTTCAAGGACTATGACTAGATTCTCTGCTCAATTACACTCTTGTTCTACCCAGGATTGCAAGGACTACGAGTGGATTATCTGAAACAAGTGCACTCTTGTTCTATTTAGGATTTTAAGGACTAAAACTGGAATTTCCACTACTAAGACTACATTCTTTTCTACTATTGTATTTACCAATACTAGACCTAAATTCCTAAAATGGCGGCCAGAATCGTAAGGGGTATCACTACGTGAAAATTAATCTTCATCTTCATTATCTTTAATCCTAGATCGACTCTCAGGCGTCACTATCTAGGGGTCGGATAGATATTTATAAAAAAGTATTCGTTTCAATAAGAAAATTATCTATCACATAAAAGCAACAACTCTTAAGGCAACTTACACAAAAAATGTAAATATGAAAGTTCAATGAATGCGAATCCCTAATATATAGGCCTAAAATAACCCTAGGCGATTTTCCATGGCATTAAAATCAATCAATCAATATTACTTTACACGAATTCAACACTAGCATTTAGTTTTCATGATTGGTAAACGAAACATTCTCCGGATTTTAAAAAAAATATCACCTCTATATTTTTTACTTTCCTATACGTTTATTTACTTTATATATATTATATTTGAATTTCATTATTCATTTTTTTCATCAGATTCTTTTTTCCGCTTTTAAATAATGATGTATGACAACAATAAAACTTGAACGATAAAGATAGAAAGAAAACATGAATTGCAGCCGGGAGTCAAAATCTCGGCTGCTGAAAAATTGATATAGAGTGTCGAATAGAAAATATGTCGGGGAAAAGAAAAAGAGAGTGAAATAAATAAAAAGACGCTAAAAATACGAAATGATAAAGTTGTGTTGATCTATATATTAATACGCTTGTTCCTTAATCTTCCGACCGTTATCTTCCTGCAACACCCTCTCGTTAAAAATGAGACCGCCCAAATCGTCCAAAAGGAAATTCAAAAATGTAAATCCTTATTAT
>CM042159.1:31330611-31338111 GCA_023376005.1 Doryteuthis pealeii | reverse complement strand
CGGTCACGTGAGAGTTTACTTTAATTTTATGAGATTTATTTACATTAAAATATATTTAGATAGAAGTCACTAATTTCCGTGATTCAATAATAAGTGGAAGTTTTATTAATTTCTAGTAATTAGTTAAATTTTCGTAACTTTATAAAATTTATGACGGTACTCGTCAGATGAATCTGAATTTTATAAAGATTTTATATGTTTGATTTTCTGAACTGAAATATTGAAGAGAGAATAATAATAATAATAATAATAATAATAATAATAATAATAATAATAATAAGGACAAACTACATCAAAGCGAAAATTGATAAGACCCAACAAAATAGTAAATGTAGACTTTGTGCTAATAGAGATGAGACTGTTAACCATATACTCTGCGAATGTAGCAAACTAGCACAACGAGAATACAAAACTAGACACGACTGGGTTGGGAAGGTGATCCACTGGGAATTATGTAAGAAATTAAATTTTGACCACACAACAAAATGGTATATGCATAAACCAGAATCTGTTCTTGAGAACGAAACGCACAAAATTCTCTGGGACTTTGAAATTAAAACGGATCACCTTAGCCCAGCAAGAAGACCAGACCTAGTGTTGATTAACAAGAAAGAAAGAACTTGTCAACTGGTGGATTTTGCAGTGCCAGCGGATCACAGGGTGAAGTTAAAGGAAAATGAAAAAATTGACAAATATCTGGACCTTGCCAGAGAACTGAAAAAGTTATGGAATATGAAAGTGAAAATGATACCAATTGTAGTTGGTGCACTTGGAACAGTCCCAAAAGGATTAGAAAAGGGTTTGGAAAGTTTGGATATCAGAGGAAGGATTGATACCATCCAGAACACTGCACTGCTGCAATCTGCCAGAATACTCAGAAGAGTCCTGGAGACCTGAGGAGACTTGCTGTCACTCAGACTCCAGTGAAAGACCATCAGCTAACACTGATGTGAAAACTCAAAAGGAGTAAATAATAATAATAATAATAATAATAATAATAATAATAATAATAATAATAACATAAAACTATTTTATTTAGCTTTTCTCTCATTGTTACATTCTCTCTTTCTTATATCTTACATTCATTTATTGCTTCTTTCTTTCTTTCATTCTTTCTTTCTTTCTTTCTTTCTTCTCAACTTAATTCTTCTTTTCTTGACAGATTCATCCACTCATTCTGTCTTTCTTGCTTAATTCCTTCTTTTTTCTTATTTACTCGCTTTCTTCATTCATTCATTCAATATTAATTTGTTTGATTCTTCCTTTCTTTCTTTAGATGTATGGTTTTGGCTTTAGCGGACAGAACTGGTTCTTATAATACACTAGTAGCATGGTGAAATTAAGACCGTTTAAACCTTTAAAAACACTCACGTTATTGTTGTCAGATTAATAAGAAATATAAAGAGATACATTTTATCTATCATATCTTAATGGTAGTATCTGGTAGGATCCCATCTATGGGTTAAATATGTATAAGTAGAGTGATGTGTCCCTGTGTTTAGTCTAAACAGGGTGATCTGCCGTTGTCAGATAAAGTATAAATAAAAGCCAGGAAGCGGCCATTTGCAATTCGGATTTCGACGTTAGAACTGATGACCACGTCTTCCGTACTTAATAAAATAGAAGAAAAATGAGTTAAAAATTGATTTTTTTTCCTTATGAATACCATCAAGAATGAATAAAAGAAAACTTCTTTGGCATCAAATAACCCAACAAAGGTTGGCATGCCGTAGAATCAACCAATCAACCAGCCAACCAAATAGTGTCATTGTAGTTAAGGATGTTGAAAGGTATCGAGTCAATTCGCAAATAAGAAAGGTTTGCTTTTTGAACTTTAAAATTTGCATGCAATTTTTGTTCTTTCTTAGAAGTAAAAGTCAGCAAAAACTAACAGTTTTAATTACCTACCAAATCAGTCACGAGGGAGACAGAAAAACTAATTACTTACATTTTGGTTTTAAGAGAAAAAGCTTGGCAATCATTAATCTACAAGATTAGGCATAGGGAATAAAGATCTAAACTGCAAAATCCGTATTAAGCTGGTTCAAACTCCAGTCACACTATTAGGTTCATATATATATATATATATATATATATATATATATATATATTATTATATATTAAAGGTAAAATGGATATGAATCCGACAATATGTGTAGAAATTTTGTAGAAAAAAGAAGATGTTAAAAGTTTGGCTGACAGAAATCTGTTTCGACCATATGAAGAGGTCTTTATCAAAGCAACATTGTAAACGGAAAAACGAAATAAATATATCATTAATCACGAGGCACAGAACGCTCTCGATCAGTACTGGAATTTTCCAAAAAAAAATTAAAATGTGTATTTTATGTTAAAAATGAAATACATTTTATTTTAAAAAAATGATAAGCATTTTTATAATTAAAAAAGCACAAAAGAGTTTGCAGTAAAAGTGTATATAGATATCAAAAAGTTCAGGAAAATTTTCCGGCTACAAAAAACTTTCTACATATGTATATATATATATATGTGTGTGTGTGTGCTCTTATTGTCAGTCAAAGATCAATATATATATATATATATATATATATATATATATTGATCTTTGACTGACAATAAGAGCACACATTGAGCTCTGCAAACTACGACACTTTAAAAAAAAATTATATGTCCTAAGGAAGATTTCTTCTCCGGATTTTTGGATTATATATATATATATATATATATATATATATATATATATATATATATATATATCATCATCATCATCATCATCATCATGTCGCGCAGTTTGCACGGATATCCATGATGATCTCTCGCCAGCCTTCCCTATCATTCAATGACTCCGGCAGCTCCTACATAGTTGGTCAATGTAGGTCCTGGCTGGGCGGCCCACATTAGCGCGCCCATGCGCTGGCTTCCACAGTAGTACGTCGCTTACGATCTCATCCTTGTTTCTCCAGCAGTGACCTGCATGTCTAGTCCGTCTCACTCGTATGGTTTGTGAGATGGGGGGCAGGTGGCCATATAGTTGCTCGTTTGTGGGGTGCTGCTTCCACAACCTGTCCAGGACCGTCCGTAGCATTCTCGTACAGCTCCCCATCTAGCTTATTCTCAAGACGCTTCGTTAGGGTCCAATGTGGTACAGCCATACAGAAGTACCGACACACCACAGCCTGGAAGAATCGCCTCTTTTAGCTTGTTGGGAGATCGGATTTCCATATGACTGATAGTTTGTTGGTGGCCAACCATGCCTTTCCTATTCGAGTGTTAACATCGCTCTCTCATATCCATATATATATATATATAATATATATATATATATATATATATATAATGACGTGATGTAAGAATATGTGGGAGATTCCACGAACGTGTTGACAGGGTTCGTGAATATGTGGTGAATGTTTAAAAATTTATGATAATGGTGTTCAAATTCCTTTGTATCCTCCTTGTATTTCAGATGTCAAAGTTATCTTTACCCACCAGGAAAGGCATAAATAATACCATACTGTTCTTCAACAAGAATGGCTTTGGCATTAAATAACCCACGAATTAAACTAGTGAACCAAACTCAATCTATTCTTCGGAGTGCTATAGAACTCCAGTTGCGCTATTATATTCACTTTCGGACTACTACCCTTGGGAAAGGTATGAACACACTTATTCATTATTAATATCAAACAAAGCAATAATTGACTTATCATATGGTGTTACATCCACAGGTCCTGCTCGTTTTAATTAACACTCAGCACACTCGCTTCTCTTTATTTGTTTTTATGTGTTGTATAACCCCTTACATCGGGTATATAATTCGGCGGCCTAATCGCTCGAAACAGCTGTCCAGTGTTTCCGTATGTCACACGTGGTGTTTGCTGAATTTTCTGCTTATTGTAATATATATATATATATATATATATATATATATATAATATATATATATATATATATACTTTCCTCTATATATCTATAAACTATAACGAATCTGAGAGGGATATATTTCTATTCAAAAACCCCTTATAGCAAAGAAAAAAATAAGGCGGCCTTGACGAGGCGCCAACATGTCCCTTAAAGTTAATCATGAAGATTTTACACACTTTCATTTCATTGATCGTGTGTGCCAAAGCAACAGGGATAAAATTAAATGGAGAGATTTTTGGAGAGAAAAAAAGTGTTTCTACCTGGCAATAGTTGAGATTGGAAAAGTCATTAAAGATCTTTTAAGAAAACTATTTTAAAAAAGAATTGGGTGTATAATGGGAATACTAGAAATAAATTAAGGGAAATAAGAAAAAAAGCTGACATATTCGTGCAATAGAAGAAAATATCCTAATTGTGTAATAGCTGATTTCGAGAAAATCTCGTCACGTACGAGTTCAAAAAGAGATAGAATACACACACAGTATATATATATATATATATATATATATATATATATATATATATATTATATATTATATACGTGTGTGTGTGTAGATAGATAAAGAACTGAAAGAGACTGATAGATGTATTGATGGATTTGACACAAATAGATAGATCAATGTCTTAATTAATCTATATTATACTTTCCATCACCATCTGTCCAAACACGCACTCACACACACACACACACACACACACACCACACATGTGTATGTATATATATATATATATATACATGCTTGTGCATACTTATATATTAGGAAGGCATAGAGTTAAACTGTACAGCCTTATAGATGAAGGTATTATCTCACCCTCACCTTTTGTCAGACACACCACATACACAGACACATATATATTATATATATATATATAATATATATATATCATCATCATCATGTCGCGCTTGCAGCACGGATATCCATGACAATCTCTCGCCAACCCTCCCTATCACTCATTGCACCTGGGAGGTCCTCTGCTGAGCATATAGCATCCTCGCATAGCTGGTCAATGTAGGTTCTTGCTGGGCGCCCCACACTTGCATGTCCATGTGTTGGCTTCCACAGGAGAACGTCGCTTATGAGTTCGTCCTTGCTTCTCCAGCAGTGTCCTGCATGCCTTGTCCGTCTCACTCGGATAGTTTGAGAGAGGGGGGCAGGTGACCGTACAGCTGTCTCTTCGTGGGGTGCTGCTTCCACGATTTGTTCAAGACTGCACGTAGCATTCTTGTGCAGCTTCCATCTAGCTTATTTTCAAGACGCTTCGTTAGGGTCCAAGTGGTGCAGCCATATAGCAGCACCGATATAACCACAGCCTGGAAGAACTGTCGCTTCAGCTTGTCAGGGAGATCAGACCTCCATATGACTGACAATTTGTTTGTGGCCGACCATGCCTTTGCTATTCGTGTGTTAACATCTTTCTCTGTGGATGAGATATTACTACCTAGGTACGTGAATTGTTCTACAGGCTTGAGAGGCGTGCCGTTGAGTGTTGAGATGTTTCCTTTCTTTTTGAAACTCATGAACTCTGTTTTACTGGAGTTCACATAGAGGCCGATATTTTCTGCCGCCTCCTCCAAGCTGTGTAGCAGTGACTCAGCTTGTGTCGGTGTATCTGCAAGGAGTGCAAGGTCGTCAGCATAGTCTGCATCTGTGACTGTTTGTGCGGGATAACGCCTGCTCCTTGCCTTTTTCAGTGTGAAACCCTTTTCTTTTATGGTATCTAATGATGTTTTGAGTACGTAGTCTAGGCATATTATGAATATATATGGTGCCAATGTATCTCCTTGTAGGACTCCAGCAGCGATGTCAAAGAAATCTGTGTCGCCATCAGGTGAGCGTACCATTGCTCTAGTGTCCCTATATAGCATCATTATAGCTGCAACTGTTTCTTTGGGGAGGCCATATGCTAGTAGTATTTGTTCCATTTTCCCTCTGTGTATGGAATCAAATGCCTTGGAGAAATCTACGAATAGTAGCGTTGCTTCTAGATTCTTTGCTCGTACTCCTTCTATGATCCGTCTTATAGTCAGGATCTGAGAGGTTGTGGATCGATTTTTGCGGAAACCATTTTGGTTTCTCCTAAGGATTTTTTCTATTTCAGGTCGGATGCGATTAAGGAGAAGGGCATTATATATCTTAGCTGCAATAGCAGTAAGAGTTATGCCTCTGTAGTTCTTAGCCATTCCGAGATCTCCTTTTTTAGGGAATGGGAGGATGCAGCCTTTTGTCCATCTATCTATTCTATTTTGTCTATACACTGCATTGCATAGCCCAAGCAGTATGTCACTGAACTTTCCTATCTTCCATACCTCCGGGGGTATTCCGTCAAGTCCTGCCGCTTTTCTACCTTTTAGCTTCTTTAAAACTTGGTTGATTTCATCTATCGTGAAGTCCCCCAGTTTGATATCTAGTTGTTTATCGACAATCTTTTGGGTATTATCTTCTACTATTTTAGGTGGGTTCCCCAGAAGTTTCTGGAAGTGGTCTTTCCATTTTTGGAGTCTATCTTTTTGGCTGTTTGCCTTTAACTTCGATTTAGAGGTACTTTTCCTACCGCTGACTTCATTAACAGTTTGCCATGCTAATCGTGACTGTCTGTCCTCCACCGATTGTCTTATATTATTTATTTGTGTTTGTATGTATTCTATTTGTTCTTTTTTGTATGTTTTGGCTAGTTCTATCTGGGCTTTTCTAAGGTCGTGTAGATTGGCATTAGTTGGGTTTATTTTATTACGTTGTACTGCTTCTTTTATATCGTTTCTCTTTTCTCTAACTGTTTCTGTCTCCCATGGAACATGGTGTCTGGCTCTTGGTTTGGTTGGTACGCACTCGGCTGCTGCTTCTTGGTGAGCATTGACGAAGTTTTCGTATTCCTCGTTTGGTGTGGAGCTTTCGGATATCTCCTGGAGGATATCGAATTTATTTCTCACTGCAACAGCGTAGCGATTGCATATATCGCTGTTGGCAAGTGTCGCCCAGTTGTATCGTATGGATTTACTAGTTTGCTTTTTATTCCTACGTAGGCTTAGTCGTAATTTTGCTGTGACTATTCTGTGATCTGAGGATACTCCTTCAAAAGAGGAATACGCTTCACAGTTAATTGCACTATTTATCCACTTTTTGTTTATTAGGATGTAATCTAGTTGTGCCTTTGTGTTATTTGGGTATGTGTGTGTCCAAAGTTTGCCCTTCCGTTTTCGGAATTTGGTGTTTAGACAAACAAGCCCGTTCTCAACAGAGAACTCAGCTAGGAGATCACCGTTCCTGTTTGGGGTATTGTGTAAGCTGAATCTATTGTTTTCGTTTCTTCCTATGTGTGCATTCAGGTCTCCACCGACGATCAGTACGTTATGTTTGGGGGTATGTCTGCATAGGGAGGATAGCCCGCTGTAAAACATTTCAATGTCTGTTTCGTTGCTGACATTTGTGGGGCTGTAGCATGAGACTATAGTCATGCAAGGATTGCCATTAAACGTAGCACACATGATTCTCGGTTGGATTTTTTCTATGCTGTTAAGTGATTTTAGTGCTCGCGGGCTGAGAAGCATTCCTACACCTCCTATAGCGGCATTGACGGAGTTTTTCCATGCAGATGCTGACA
>CM042159.1:31305611-31325611 GCA_023376005.1 Doryteuthis pealeii | reverse complement strand
TGATACTTAATTATATTAAAACTTAGACTATTTAAATTGAATACGAACACGAACACAAAAAAAATTATATTGAATACGAACACAAAAAAGATTATACTTATTTTTACGATATTCTAATTGATTTCAATATAAAATTATACATAGGATTGTTTTTAATACCCTTGAGAATAAAACATAATTAGAAATCGTTAACCGCAAGTACTTATTAGTCAAACATAGTTTTGTTAAAACCGGTGTGCAAATTATTCACACATATACTATGTAAACATTTATTTCTTAATTATATAAAACACAATGCAATATTTTTAAAACACATTTATAATAATATATAAAGGTTGTGTTGGGGTAAATGTATAAGGGGCCGGGTTAGCTCAGTCGGTAGAGCGTTCGGCTAGAAACCACAAGGTTCCTAGTTCGATACCAGTCCTCGCCAACTCAGCTTATGAGTAGCACAGGGATCTGTGCGGTAAAGTAAGGAGCTGATGTTAGGTGTGGCGCTCCACCTCAGATGCTAAAACAAACTCTCATTGGTCTAGCGCTACTGAAAGGGGATAGACTCCCTGATTGGTTGATAACGACTTTAGGCCGCCCCGACGACTTTACTTTTATATCTCACCTAGACATTGTTAATACGTAAAATAAGATTCGCATTAAGATTAAATAAGGATTATTTAAAAGACATTGAGAAATCAGCAAATAACTAAGGGAATTGTGACGTTGGTGGTGACGTAGTTTCGGTTACAGGTAGACAGACATAAAATCTCCATTATAATATGACTAGAAGCAGCCTCTTCGCATCCTGTGTAGAGAGGAGCAAAAAACGTGATGCAATGGTTAGCAAGTTAGTCTCGCAGATCCATTTTATATGCATATTTTAATTTTAGATATCTTCCTGAATATAAATCACATCTTTGTAATTTTTGCAAAAAAAATCAAGAACCGGTAATTTTTAATGCGTACATACATTTACATTGTCGTTAATTGTTTTATTCTTGTAATTTGATCTGGGCACACACACACACACACACATGCATATAGCAATAGCATAATATTTACAGATCACTCCCGTCCCTCACAAACCTATAACCTCACCACGAGAACCTTTCCTCTCATGAGCTCTCAAATGACTCATCAATCACGCTGCAGATCCACAAATCTTGGTGCAAATATGACATAGGGAGGACGTCCTTCCATTGTATCGGGCCAAAGCACATACATACATACATACATACATACATACGCAACAACTTTCCTTTATTTATGTATAGATGTTAGTATCAGAAATTCTGCACTGGTTATTCTACAAATTTGGTAGATAGGCTTATAAAAAATCAGTTTTTGCAGAGACAGAAAAAAATGTATTTATTTTCTTAAGGCATTGAAAGTTTGATAAGCAAGTAATAAGACTGATGGAATGATATCGTGCGTTATCTCCCAACAGGTATCTCTTAGCCATCGAGAATAGCAACTTAAAATATATGACAAAAAGGATTTTACTTACTAGCTGATGCCGATTATAGAGGCCTTGCAGAGAAAAAAAAAACATCTCTAATGGTAAGTATATTAGAGAATATTTTGCACGTGAGCATATATATGGCTTGCGAATAAATTCTTAAATATAACACTGGTTTCTTAGTATTCTATTTCTCTATCACCTTCTCGATTTCTTCCTCATTCGCTTCACAATATATATATATATATTATATATATATATATATATATATATATATATATATATATATATATATATATATGTATGTGTGTGTGTGTGTGTGTGTGTGTGTGTGTGTGGTGTGTGTGTGTGTGTGTAAATACGTGACATATAATATTGGAAAGTTCGCAGTAAGCATACGAGCATATAAAATTTAACCAATTTAATAGTTATTGATACGCGATAAGAAACATTCATTTAAGAATATTAAGCCGAAAACCTGTGTATAGGATGTAACAAGATATCAAGAATAGATATATGTTTCGCTCTAAGAAAGTTTTCTTTTCCTTAGACGCTCTGCTTTTAAAAGAAAAGAAAAAAAAAACTTTTGAACCCCTAAGCTAAGCAGAAATCTTTAGAAAAACCAAAAAAAAAAAAACCTTCATGACTTTGTTAATTCAGAGACCCCCAACACCTCCAAGTTTCCGATAAAAAAAAAACTGGAGAAGAAGGGCAGTAGAGTAAATATTCTGCATTTGTGTTTGTCAATATTACACACACATTCACACAGACATAATACAGACAAACATACACACAAACATTCATTCACTCGTATATATATATATATATATATATACAGGGAGAATATGTGCTTAATTGAAGTCGTATCTAATTTTGAAAATTAATTAATTAATAATTAATGAATTAGGCTGGCATACCTATTCAAATATAAGGCTAAACAAATCGAGAAAAATGTTTAGCCTTACATTTGAATAGGCATGCCCGCCTAATGCATTAATTATTAATTAATTTTCAAAATTAGGTACAACTTCAATTAAGCACATATTCTCCTAAAAATTGTCGGCTAAAAAGCCATATCAAAACACATTGTTTGTTCATATACTTTTCATATATATATATATATATATATATATATATATATATGGGGGGTGTAGAAAATATGAAACGTATTTATTTCGATTACATCGTGTGCACGAAATGGTTTTCTGAATTTCTAACATCATTATCGCATATATATTAATATAGAGGAGAGGAGAGTATGCTCGACAGAAAAGAGAACCAGAAAGAGAGAGAAAAGCCAGCAGCTCAACAAAGCATGACAGTTTATGTGAATTCAGTGCACCAAAGACTGTCACTTAATAATTTTTTTCAACGTCTGAGGTGGAGCACCACACCTACCATCAGCTTCTCACTTTACCACACATATCCCTGCGCTACTCATACGCTGAACTGGCGAGGGCCGGTACCGAACCAGGAACCTTGTAGTTTCCAGGAGACCGTTATATATATATATATATATATATATATATATATATATATATATATATATATATATTATTTGCTTCAGCATAATGGACATGACCAGAGATGGAAAGTGAGGTGAAAGCAGAACTGAGTCCGGGAAATGTTACTGCAGAATTATACACATGGAGCGATGGTCTAATAGATGTAGGCAGATAATACACATCTTTGTTACTAATGTACCAAGACATCGAACTTTATTGAGTTACATATCACAATTATTGAATTGAGATGGGTCTAATGCAGAATTTCATCCGCAGAGAAACACATAAGACTCTTATAAGTACTTGTGTATATGAGTGTGTAATCACCTATATCAGACCATGCATATATATATATATATATATATATATATATATATTATATATATATGAGGTATCAATGAACACACACACATATATGTGCATTATATTATATATATATATATATATATATATATATATATATCATATTACCTCCTACGCTCACACATGATGACAGTGGTACATAATTATTAAATCATATATATATATATATATATATATATATATATATATATATATAATATATGTATAATGTACACTCACTTACAGATACTTAGACACATACACATATATATATAGGTATGTATGCAGGTATAGATATATGTATATATATATATATATATATATATATATATATATATATATATATATATATATATAAATGTACACTCACTTACAGATACTTAGACACACACACACATATATATATATATATATATATGTATGTATAGATAGATGCGTGTGTATATATATATATATATATATATATATATATATATATATATGTGTGTGTGTGTGTGTGTGTGAGTGTGTGTGTGTTTTATATATGCAAATTACCTCCTACGCACACATGACAATAGTGGTAAACATTAATTTCATCTTATTTCATTCAGATTAATATCTAGACGACGGAAGTATATCTTGCAGCAAACTACTAAGTGGTTAGAGCCAGGCATGCCTGGAAAAAAATCATTCAAATTTCGAGTTTAATAACTGAAAGCCAACAATAAGTTTTACCAATAACGATATATCTATCTATGTATCTATCACTTTCTCACTCTCCTCTCATACAGATATATATTGTGTCCTGTGTATGACGCTAAACTGGATCTAGTGGTAAGGTTCCAATTCTCGAGTTCTAGAGAACGAGGACCATCTCTACATTTCTATTACTCCCAGCTCCACTCTAACTGTTAGTTCCTATCTGTAGGCTGAATAGATAAAAAAAATTAGTTTAAAAATAAATCTGTTAACAAAATGAATACCCAACATAATTGAAAAATAATTTTCTAGTCATGGTAGAGAGCTTGTGTTAATCTGTATTAAGTTTATTAAAAGCAAGCCGAGACAAGGTAAAAGTTTATTTATTTTTACTTTTTGTACTAATATATTTAATATTTAATAATTGATTTTCTATTGGAAGATATATAATGTATTTGACTTTACGATGATATACCTTTGCTTTAAATTTGGTAACAAATTATTAATGTTGGATTATTTACGTATTTGTTTTTATTTTAAAGAAATGCGTAATGAATTAGAACCGATTGTTGATAGAAACAAAAGAAAAATGATTCAAAGAAGTCCTTTAAAAAGTTAAGATAGTCGCTTAACTGTCTTTCATAATAATATTCAGCATGATATAAACCGAGGGTTGACCTACTTTAAAGTCCAACTAAAAAACAAACCTCTCCGCACGAGCAGGATGCGACACAAGGTGAATTTATTAAGCGGAGTTTAACAGGATTTAATTCAAAGTTTTCCTTCTTCTAGACTGGTTACCTAACCATGGTTAAAGTGTCCAGTCTGCCCTGCTATTTACCCATAGCTGGAGGGAGAATTGGATTCATACCTTTCCCATGTGAAATGCGAACAGCTTTGTCCAGGAATTGAACTCGGATCGACGAGTCCATTTCCTACGACTCCAGCCATTAGACCACGTGCTTATTCAGCGTAATATAGGCCAAGTGTTGACATGACGTAAAACCAGCCAACCAACCAACCAACCGAATTGGTTTAGATGCACTTTACGTTATGGTCTCTTCTCGATCTTCATTACTGACACGTCTCGGGCGCATAAAGCAAACGTTTTAAAAACACTTGAATGAGCAATGAGACGCCAAGCTAGAAATAATCTCCAATGAAGTCTTGATTGGTTGGCTATGTCTGGCGCCACAGCTTACAACCAAAGCAAGCCTCTTTTCCGAGAAGAGCTAAACTTTTCATGTGTCTCGAGAGGACGGCGCTTCTATTGATATTATCCCGCCAAGACAGACAAACGTCTTTTCTTTTCTTTTCTCTTTTCTTTTATTCTCGTCTTCATCAGTCTGCTTCTTTTAGACATTAACTAAACTTAGCACAAGACACAGTAAAAACAGAAGATACTCCTAAGTCCACCCTGACCCGATGTGGTAGTACCTGTTAGGGTACAATCAATGGGTTAAATAGGAGAAAATGAGTTAACAAAATGTACTTGAAAACTGAGTTAAAAATATGTGGTAATCCGTAACTATTTCCTCGTAAATTCCTACCATAAAATAAACTGGACCCTCATTTTATATTCGTGTTTTTGCAATGAATGATTTATTTTTCTTGTACCAGTTATTTTACAATACTAAATATATTTTCTTTATTTGTTAAAGAATAAAAAATAAAGAAAATAAGAAAAATAAAACATTTGTTGCAAAAATACGAACATAAAATGAGGGTTCAGTTTATTTTATGGTCGGAATTTACGAGGAAAAAGTTAAGGATTACCAAATATGTTTGAATACCCATCGGAGATGGAAAAAGTATTCGGCATTATATAACCCGACAAAGGTTGACATGCCGTAAAAAAAAGGAAAAAAAAAAAATCGGAAGAAGCATAATGTATTAGCAGTCTTTCCGCCCTTACTGAGGTCATTTTTAATGAGGTAAGTAATAGTTTTCTTTACAACATTTTGAATGTTCTATCTTATGTAATTTTCTTATGTATTTTTTTTTAATATCTAATCACATTTCTCTGAATAAGTCTGGTGGCATTTATGCTTCTTGGAGCGTCTTGAACTAGTGATAACAATTTTAGTTCAAAAGTCACGTTTTAATTCAAAGTGACTTATTCTAAGGTAATTAAAAAAAAAATCTGAACAGAGCCCGAGGTTACAGTGGCCAGGACATTGTGTTTATACATACCACAGTCAACATGGGGACAACGGTCTGAAATATCAAAATCATTCTATACCATATGACCGAATAATATGATTGTTTCGTATCTTTAAGAGTAGACTAACTAAATTGATTAAGGCTTTGAAAAAAGATTTGTTGTCAAAATGTTTTGCATAAATGTTGAATGTGGCGAAGAACAAAAGGTTGGAAAATTGAAGATTTCAAACGAAAACAACAAAAAAAAAAAAAATGAGGTGTCTTTGTTAAAGTTTTAAATGTGATTATACTTGGGATGGAAATTAGTTTATTGAACCTCTTACGTGATTTAAATAAAAAGCTCACTGGCCGCCATGATTGTGACGTAAATGAGATTGGAAGGATGCAGACGACAACTAGAGACATGCAAGGAATGGGAAGGATAATTAAAGAATTTCGCTGATATTCATGAGTGAAATTTATTCTAAAAAAACTCGAGCGGTGATAAGTGTCGTGAAATCTGTAGAGGAAAAAGAAAATAGAAAGCAAGAAAGAAAAGATAGGAAGAAAAAGAAAGAAAGAAAAAGAATAGGAAGAAGAAGTTTTAAAAAATGGCGGATGGGGGGGGGGTGATAAGTATCGTGAAATCGGGAGATAAAAAAAGAATAAAAAAAACAAGAAAGAGTAGCAAGATGATGTTTCAACCAAATCTGTAGAAAAACATGTAACGAAATGAAAAAAAACAAAAAAACAAAAATACAAAGATATAAAAAAGCTATTTACATATTTCTAAAGTAAAAAAGGTACTTGGTAAAACTGTTATATTTACCATCCCCTGTCTACTAACACTTACCCCCCGCATATATATATATTATATATATATATATATATATATATATATATAAGGTAAAAATAAAGGAATGAAAGAACAAAACTCAGACAAAAATGCGTAGTATATTTCGTTGGAGTTTTGAACTCTGAATAAGCCAAGTTCAAAACTCCAGCGAAATATACTACACATTTTCGTCTTAGTTTTGTTCTTTCATTCCTTATATTGTACCTCATTCTGTCGGATTCATTCCAACCCCTTTTTCTCTCTCACACACACACACACACACACACACACACACACACACACATATATATATATATATATATATATATATATATGTGTGTGTGTGTGTGTGTGTGTGTGTGTGTGTGTGTGATTGAGAATAAAGGAAAATGCGGATAAAACACTACAACCAAATTCAATGATATTTCGCCTCGGTATTTTGCGAAGCTTTGTCAAATTTATTCTGACTAGTCTGACCTGTGTGTTGTTTTATCTGCATTTTCCTCTATTTTCAATCACATTTTGTCGGACTTCCTCAATCATTTACTCCTCATATATATATATATATATATATATATATATATATACACAAAATAGTTTAATATCAAAACTGGAGAATGAAGACGCAGCATCAAACCTCTTCTGACTCATAGGTATCATTTGATGATTAAAGACAAAGACTGGATATTTTAGCCCTGTTTAGGCAACCAGTCTAGGAGAATGAAAACTCTGAATTCAAACATGTTAAACTCCGATTAAGAAATTGTCTTTGTGTCACATCCTTCTCGTGCGGAAGAGTTGGTAAAATATGCACATAAAAATATAACAAGTACTACCACTCTGGGTCAGAATAGATCTGCGTGTAATGGTAACGGAAGGTTAAATCCACACTCCACAAAACTCCAGAACTGGAGTAATCGAATGCAGTGTAGAGTCGTATTGTGGTGAACAGGTTTTTGTTGTTGTTTTCTTCTTTTCTTTTCATTTTTGTGGGCGGATTCTTAACTCTCAACAATGAAAGCAGATGGTGTACTCTACGCCCCGCCGACAGGGCTAATCAGATATGGGAAATGCATCATACACATTAAGCTCTTTCTATATCATGAGCATGAATCATAATGTGATACTAATTTTGTCTGACTTTTGTTAATAAAATAACTAGCTGTACCATTGTATAATACAAAGCAGATGTTGAGAAATATGCTAATCTTACAAAATGCGACCGGAAAATTAAAATGCTGAGTCATATATATATATATGACTGGTATGAATATTACTCAACATCGAAACACGGTGTCTGTGAATGAGTTATATATATATATATATATATATATATATATATATATATATATATATATATATATGTATATATGTGTGTGTGTGTGTGTGTGTGTGTGTGCGTATGTAAGATAAATATTGCTCTCTGTATATAATCTAAAAAGATTATTACATTGAACTTTCTGTAGTGATTTAAAGATTCACTATATTCATACATACTGGATCATACAATAATAATACAGTGTGTCTTTGATATCACATATAGAATTATCCCTTACTACCAAGTTTTGGATACCTCATATCTCTCTCTCTCTCTCTCTCTCATATATATATATATATATATATATATATATATATATATATATATATATATAGATGTGTGTGTGTGTGTGTGTGTGTGTGTGTGTGTGTGTGTGTTGAAAAGAGAAAGAAAGGAAAGAAAGTATAGAATGGATAAAATAGGATATTTAATCAATTTTACTTACGTAATGACCATTTAAGCAACAGCAGGTACTGTAAATAATCTGATATCAAAATGACTTAATTCGGCATTAAACGGCGCGAAAAAGTTTTCTGCTAGATCGCCGAATGTACGTACTGATGAGCTTGTTCAATCATTAAATGGGTGACCATTTACACAACAGCTGGTGTTGTAAACGACAAGATATGAAAATGACTTGACACCGCATTAGATGACACGAAAAGGGTTAATACGGAGTTCAACGAAAGAACCAATCAACCCTCATAAGCAATTTGATCCTATGAAAATAAACATTTTTCTGCTTATGAAATATTAATCAATCAACATTATTCAATACTGAACTCAAAACAGAGAAGCCCGTGTTGATTAATCGAAAGATTAAGAAAGCAAATTACTACTGATATCACGAACATTTGAATTGAATGATGAAGGAAGTTCGAAGAAGCCGAGTTAGAATCAATATGAAAATTTAATTCAAGCTCAAGGTCTTTTTTATCAATCAAGTCTTACACTGCATAACCAGCACGACAAAAATCCAATGCTGAAATACATTGCAATATTCAAAATTGAATTTTCGATTTATAGATTAACACGAATGAAGGTTAATGATTTTTCGGATTCTTTTGCTCAAGGTGAAGCAAGAACAAACTGATACAAAATGTTATATACTAAAAAACAACAAAAAAAAAAAAAAAAACATTGTATTAAAAGATTTATTCAAATATTGTAGCGAGAATAACACGAGAAACCGGTAGTATCTTCCCTACCTGGATCGATCTCGCGTCCTTCGGAATGACACAAACATGACTTAGTAGTGACGCGGACGTGTAGCCTGATTCAAATGCCCGGATGTACGACGAGTTAGGTCAATAAATATACAGGTCTAAAGCGATTCAGCCCAGGATTTATAAGATAACGGTGTTACACATTCAGAAGGATGTATATTTTGAGAGAGAGAGAGAGAGAGAGAGAGAGAGAGAGAGAGAGAGAGAGAGAGAGAGAGAGAGAGAGAGAGAGAGAGAGAGAGTGTGTGTGTGTGTGTGTGTGTGTGTTATAAGCAGATGTGGGCAAGCCGGATGCAGTTGAATTCACAAACATCCTCAAATTTAATGTAGAAGAAGAGTATTTGTCTATTTCTTGTTTGTAAATAATTTTCTAGTAAAACTATACGTTAGATAACTATAAATATATACATTAAAATAAACCAAACTATATATAAATCAATAATAACGGGTATTTGATAAAATTAGTTTTAACAAACAATGTGGACCGTTTACTGTTGCAAACTTAATTTCTGAGTTTATATAATACAGGATTGTTCTTTATTTTGTGTACTAATAATTTTGACTATGAATTAAATTATAGATTCTGAAGTATGTATATTGAGAGAGAGAGAGAGAGAGAGAGAGAGAGAGAGAGAGAGAGAGAGAGAGAGAGAGGGGTGTCTGTGGTTTGGATAAAAATATTTATAACTGTCCACGTGTAACTACATTATCTAATTCAAAATATATGCAAATAGGCTTCCGTGATAAAAAGGCGAAGTTTAGTGTTGACTATATAAGGTGTGTTGGAGGTCGTAACTTAAATTTATAGACTCTTCGTGGCCGCGTGGATTCAATCGACCAATCAACACGCTCGAATACGTGACTGGTTAACTATTTAATGGCCTTGATGTAAAGGCGTTCAGTTGTTCGAGCTTAACACGGACGAACGGATCAACAACCAAGGCTTAACACTGAGGCACACAAGGATTCTGCCTAACACTGAAACACACAAGGATTCTGCTTAACACCGAGACACACAAGGATTCTGTCTAACATCGAGAACACAAGGATTCTGCTAACACCGAGACACACAAGGATTCTGCTTAACACCGAGTCGCACAAGGATTCTGCCTAACACCGAGTCACACAAGGATTCTGCCTAAAACCGAGACACACAAGGATTCTGCTTGAGGCACACAAGGATTCTTCTTAACACTGGGTATATTTGTCGCATACCCCACTTGTATGGACTGGGCACAAGGCCACGTTTTAACGTGAGCCCACCCATAAGCCGAAGCTCATGGGTGGGAAAGAACAAAAATTGCGTCGATCCCTTCGGCATTCCCCCATGAGAGGGGCGCCTCAGGCGCTCGGCAACAAACTCAGCCCTGCCCCTTTAAGTCAAGGAGGCAGGTGTTGCCTGGGAGGATAGCCCCCTGGGATCGACGCTGTTATTTGACTCGACAAGTCCAGCGGCCGATGCTCGCTGAACCACGGCGTTAACCAGAAAACCGAGTGTGCAATAATTTTTATAAAAAAAAAGATACTTCTTAATTCTTCTTAACACTGAGGCACACAAGGATTCTTCTTAACACTGATGAACACAAGGATTCTGCCTAACACCTGAGGAATACAAGGATTCCACTCAAAACTGATCAAATTTAATACCACAAGGGATATCCAGTGCAAAGTGCTCTCAACCGCAACCTAAAAATAGTCACAAGAATCTTAACATTTAGTATAAAATTAAATCCCTTTTTAAATCTTTGTAGACGCCATTTTTTTCACAATGAATGCTGACCCCAATTTAAAGCTGACCCTGATATTCTTTGCTTTGTCCCAAAGTTTTTATTTTACTCGAATTAAAGCGCAGCCCTTCGCTAAAACAATTCTTGTAAGAATTTCAATGCAAATATATTACCATAAAAAATAAATAAAGCAATATATTTTTCTTTCTAAAGAAAATATCGATTCAAATGAATTTATTGAAATGTGGAATCGCAACAATAAGATGAATTTTTCGTTCTTTTCTTTTCTTTCTTTCCTGTCGGCAAGTAAAATAATTTCTATTTTATCTTTTTTTTCTAATTGTTATAATTATTGTTATTGTTATTTTAGAACGACCTTTCCAAAAGGTGGAAAGTTAAGAACGTGTGAAGGTAGAAGAGAAAGAAAAAAGACAAAAAAAAAAAAAAAAAAAACGAAGAGAGAAATGTCAATAAGAATATTATGTAAAAATATAAAAAAGGACTAAATAAAAAACTACGTCTGTTTGTAAAAGTCATGATAGTTGATTCCCAGGGAAAATGCATGTTTGTATCTGAACTCAGGTACAATGGAAAAGAGTTTCGTTCTATTTTTTTTACAACGTAAAAATCACACGTGTCTAAGAAGAAGAAAAAATCGAACTTAAAATTATTGAATTAAACAGATGAAAGGAAACAGAATCAATAATTTATTTTAATTCGGTTTAAGTTTCTTTTTTTTTTTGTTATTTGTTTTTGTTTTTTTTAGTTTTTGTTTTTGTTCTCGGTAGAACTGAAATATTTTTTTCTATTTTTTAAAAATTATTTTGTTTTTTCAATTAAATACTTGCTCCAGTTATATTGTTAAAAATATTGCGAAGATAGTATCACTTTCGAATATTATCATTTTCATCCTCTTTTTACCCTTTGCATTACGGGTTATAATAATAATAATAATAATAATAATAATAATAATAATAATAATAATAATAATAATAATAATCGTGTTCCTTAATAGTGTGACCGTTATCCTGAAACACCATCTGAATAGAAATTAAAAATTATAAATGAGATCACCCAAGATGAAATGCAAAAATATACATTCTGATTATGTAGAGTTGCTTATCCGCCAAATTCTTATGAGTGTCGTCACCTCAGCTAAATAATATGTCATTCCGTTTTTATTATAAAGAAGGAGAAGAAAGGGAACAGAAAAGGTGTAAGAAAGAAAGAGAATAGGAGAAGGCAGGGGAGGGTTGTGCGCGGAAGCGATAACGCTAATCTTTTTTGAACGAATATAAAAGTGAGTGACAGCAAGTATCCTCAGATCTCCAGAACTCTTCTGAGTATTCTATCCGATCATAACAATACTATGGTCTAGATTATTCCACTGATTTCCAATAAATCCATATCATTGTGGACCATTCCAATAGCTCAATTATTTCCTAATTTCTTATCTGAAGATTTGAATATGACATTAATCTATTTCAAACCGGTTTTAAATTCAGAGTAGAATTAACACAAAACTGGTGAAATTTAAAAAAGGATTTCAGTTTCTAAAGGGAAAATTAAATAATAATTGATTTTTTCGATATATACAAGGTGCGGCAAAAAAAAGTATAGAGATTGTTTGTACTTTTTGACACCTTTTTCTCAAGAAAATAATGTTCCATTCATTGTTCATTTTTATATTGGTAAATACAGCTACAATCTCGGCACTTTTTGACACAACTTGTAAATGGTTAAACAAAACTTTAATAGAATTTTTACATCATTGTAATACATCAAAGTAAATGTTATAATAAAAGAAAATATTTATTCTATTCATATTGATATAATACTTCACTTTATAGTATTAATTTGTATTCTGTTTTGTGTTTGGTTTAATTTTCCAATATAATCCCTTTATTAAAATGTCTGTCTCGTTGGATAATCAATATTACCTAATGAATATACAAACAAATATTTTGGTTTTTGGCTCTCATTGGAATTCTCACCAATAGAATATAATCCGATGCAATAATCTTTCATTGAATTTTGATTTATTGAATATTATAGTATTCATATATATATATATATATATATATATATATATATATATATCAACCCCTCCGCACGAGCAGGATGTGACAAAAGGAGTTCGAGAGGTTTGAATTAAGAGTTTCCCTTCTCCTAGATCGGTTGCCTAACCAATGTTAAAGAGCCCAATCTGTCCTACTATTTACCCATAGCTGGAGGGAAAGTAGAATTCATACTTTTCCGAAGGGTATTAGTGCTAAGTGAAATGCAATTAGCACATCTAGGATTTGAACTATATATATATATGTATATATATATATATGAAGTAGTCAAACAGTGTGTTTGAAAATGGTGAAGGTCAGCAATTTGTGGGAGATTATGTTCTTAATTAAAGTCGTACCTAATTTTGTTAATTAATTAATTATAACTAAATGAATTAGGCGTGCATGTCGGTTTAAATATAAAGCGTAAACAAATCGAGAAAAAGTCATCTCTGTATGTACATTTCAGCCCATTAGGCCTCATCACCAGAGCTATAGACAGGACAGTGCTTTGTGCGTGATTCGAACCCTACCTGTCAGGCTGATAGGCGGACATTCTAACCACTACACTAGCTGGCTTCCCCAGAATTTCTCGTTCATTTTAAACTGGTATGTATATCGAACTTTTTGGGCGACTTATGGCACGACAGTATGAAGTAGTCAAACAGTGTGTTAAAATCCCCACTTTACCGCACAGACCCGTGCTGTGTTACTACTGTGCAGAGTTGGCGAGGCACAGTTTCGATACCGGAAACCTGTGATTCTTATATAGATGCTCTAACGATTGAGCTAACCAAACCTAAATATCAATAATATTTAATGAAAATGTTATCTAATGAACACAATAATAGTATTCATAACCGTTTTATCGTGTTTTTCTGATATAATTGTAGGATATGAGCAACGTAATGTGTTATATAAAACGTACCAATTAGCCATAACCGACTATAGTGAAATGAATATTCTATTGTCAACTGTATTCTGTTTGAGATCTATTATATCAGATCATATATCGCTTATGGTCACATTTCAAAACAATGGGTGATTAAGATTTTAATTAATGTCACGCTCGCCATTTCAAAACTGCAGAAAAGAAATTTTGTATCACAGAGAAGTAAATATGTTTTTGTGGTATACACAGGTGCAGTGATCGTGCAACGATCTCATGCTATCGTTAAGCAAGTTAATTTAATAATAATAATAATAATAATAATAATCGATCTTTACTTATTAGCTTATCTCCGGAAGATGAAAGAACGTACGATAATATTTTAAAGGCATCCGTTAAAGAAACAACAAAACAAAACATTCTCATTTTGACAAAAGACATTTAACATCATGTTCGTTTCTAAAGGTAAATTGCACGATTTTAATTGTATAATATTCCAATTGAAATAACACAATTCTCGTACCTTTAGTTTATAAAATTAACTTTTTTTAAATTTATATATACGAACCTTTGTAACCAAAAGTGTGTATATATTATTCAGGGAGTAGATAGTCTTGTAATGGTTATCGTTGTAGGGAAAAGAACACGGCGAACTGAGATCAAATCCGGAACATAAGACTAATCACAGATATGGGTTAGATGGGACTTTATTGTTGATTCTTCTACATTAGCTCAGCTCCGCAATCGTATCTTCTTTGGTTTTATTCTGTAGTTGATACTGGGACGTCTTGTGTTGTTTTTTTTTTGTTGTTGTTTTTAGTTAACGAACACAAGACTTTTCTTTGTTTAGAGCTAAACCCAAATCAACTAATTCACGTGTGAGAATTCAACTTCAACGGAAAGATCGCCATGCGACCATCCTGTTCAGCGCCCGACTAAAATCTGACTTGTCTAAACTCTTTTCCCACGTTCGCTGTGGTGAATCAGAGGAGAGGTCAAACGCAGGTCAAAACTGTCCATCATTTTTCCTGTGTTTTTCCACTAAATCCTTATATTTGAATTAAGCTACCTATCAATTATGTAACAGCTTTAGTATTAAATACCCCCCGTATGTTGATATGCCATTAAACAAAAAAATCATACCAAGTCAACAGATTCGACAGTAATAAACATTGCAGTAAAATGTTCATCTACTTCATGTTAAATTTACAGCAAAAAGAAGCGTTATGGGTATTTACCCCAGCACGCACACACATACAAGCAGGATGTGACACAGCTTCAATTTCTGAAACGGGATTTTACAGGTACGAATTCAGAATTTCCCTTCTACTAGACTAGTTCCCAAACGAATGCTAAAAAAACAAGCCAACTCTACTATTTATCGATGGCTTGGGGAAGAATAACAGAAGAAACACCTTCCCATCAAAATATTTCTGCATAAAATAACTCAGGCTTTTCATACCGTAAAATCTAATGAACCAACCAACCAACCAACCAATATTATCGCCTATCGCAAGACGTTCTCCTGTGGAAGCCAACACATGGACATGCTAGTATGGGCCGGCCACCAAGGACATACATTGACCAACTATGCGAGGATACTGAATGCTGCTCAGAGGACCTCTCTGGCACAATGAATTATAGGGAGGGTTGGCGAGAGATTGCCATGAATATCCGTGCTAATTGCGCGACATGATGATGATCGCTAGAACAACAATATTCAAGATCTTAATACGCAAATACCTTGTTTCTTGTTGAAATGATTTCTCCTTTGCCTCAGTAGACATTAACAACGTGCCAAACAGAATAATGCTATTAAATAATTAGATGCCCGAAGCCTAGAATCAGTGTAATTATAAGCTTGTAAAATTACTTGAATCCACAAAGAGTACAGCTGTTTTTTCTAGCCAGCACTCACGAGTCAAATCGATGAGACCTAGCAGTCGAGGGTGTGCTGGGTTTGTGGTGGTAATGCCGGCGGTAGATATCCGGCGGAAGTAATGGGTTTCCGATTTCCGGTTGGCTACTTATGTTTAACAACAAATTCTACATCGCCTTGTGATTTCACAAAGTCAATATCGATTTGTGTTAGAATATTGCTTTGTTTTTCCGATATGATTAAACCGTATCGATTTCCATTGAACGTTTGACTACCGTTCAGTTCTTAATAAGAGTCTATCACGCATGCGTCAACGATCACAGATTCATACTCTTGCATGTTTACACACACACACACACACACACACACACACGCACGCACGCACGAACGTACAAACAAACACATAGAGCTATAATGATAGAGGGGAGGACTTGAGACTTAAGTATTTAAGGTTATCTGAAGACTGCTGAGAGATAATATCAGATGCGGTTGTTTTCGACCCAGAAATAGGATATTGGCTCACAGAATCTAATTCGTGATTTGACATGCGTATGTCATTTTTTCTGTTTATAGCGAGGTATCAGATCAATGCCATCATTCCTGCATTATATCTGATTCCTAATCACCTAGACCCCATTCCTTCAATACAGAAGCATGTTACGTAGCTGAAAAACGAGTGATGTAGTTCAAATGTTTCTTAAGATCGACGAAGGTGTGTCAAAAAGTTATTCCATTTCATTTAGAACAGGTATAATTACCAACATAGGAACATGAATCATACTTCAAAAGGAAGCTGGAGAAGTAAGGACGAACTCATAAGCGACGTTCTTCTATGAAGACCAGCACATAAACATACCAGTGCGGGCCATCCAGCAAATACCTATTTACGAGGTTGAGTAAAAAAAGTAATGCCTTTTTGTTTGGGACAGGTATAATTACTAACACAAGAACATGTATCATACATCAAAATAAAGCTGGTCTTCAGTGGATCACATCGCCATTTCTCCATATAGTTACCGTTTCGCTAAATAGCAATGTTTCAACTTCGAATGGGAGCATATAACACTACCCCGTAAAATTCTGTTGACTGTTCTTTGAGCCACTTCTTCACTACAGATTTCACTTTTCACACTCACTCGATTTACCGCCTTAATACTATCATCTCTTCGACCCCATGAATGAGGGTTTGAGAGGCAAACATTATTCCAGTGACGAGGAAGTTAATAGTCATAGATTTCATTTCCTCAGACGACAAACATTACACAATGATCACCCCCCCCATTTTGGTAACGTAAGCCAAAATTCAAACTTAGAGAAAAGCCTAACACCTCAGCACACTAGCTAGCTCGGTGTTTCCGCAAGCATCATGTATAGTCTATGGCTTGAACGGCTTCACTCACGTGATTATATCATTATATTATACATATATTTTATATATACATTATATTATATATATATATATATATATATATATATATATATATATATATGTTGAATTAAACAACAGACATCTCCTGTTTAACAATTTTATTTGCGATTATTTCAAGTTGTCTGGCCAACTTTTTCATATTTGGGTGGAATTCGTTGATTAGAATTTGAATAAACCAAATATTAAAAAGTTGTCTAGAAAACTTGAAAAAATCGCAAATAAAATTGTTGTTAATTCAACATGCATGAATGAAAAAATGCTGCCCAAATACACAAACACACACACACACACATATATATATATATATATATATATATATATATATATATATATATATATATATATATACCCTCCGCACAAGCAGCTTGTGACATATGTGTTTTTCTTAAGCGTAATTTACCAGGTTCTCCTTCTCCAAGGCTGTTTACCTAACCGATTTTGAAGGGCCGAGTCTGCCCTACTATTTACCCATAGCTTGAGAGAGAGAGAGAGAGAGAGTAGTTGGATGCATACCTTTCTCGAATGATATTAGTGCTATAGGAAATACAAACAAACTTGTCCAGTATTTGAACTCAGTTCGACAAGTCCATTTTTTACGACTCTAATCATTACATTACGCACTTCTACAAACGTGCCCACGATATACGCTCTGGAAACTAGCATGTGCAAAAAATATTGCAGAACTTTTGATTCACTCTAGCAAAAAGCTTTAACCTTGTCAGTTTGGTACAGATAAGAACCTATTTAAAAAGCCGTAGACGCATACTGATTATGTAATAATTTGTGTGCCATCATGGTTCAGCAAGTGATGAACAAATTGATGGTGGGAAATTGTTAGCTACACGCAACTCGGCCCTAAATGGCGGCTTGACTATATTCGCGGGGATCGGATTTCATTGGCGTCGATCATTTTGATATGTGAGCATAAATAGCGATAAATGTGGATTATTAATAATGAATATTCTGTGGGGTCTGGACGAATGACTGATTGCGCGGGTTTTTCTTTGGCGGTAAGTCTGTGATTTGTGGATGGATACCAATATAAGAACGAATGGTCGTTTCAGACATATTGTTTAAGAACGCGGCTACTAAGTATATAGGAAACACACCTGTCTGATTGTTGCATTGGTCGGTAATTTAGGAGTTTGGTATATTGATCCGATTCCGACATATTCACGTAGGAATTGCATCTGTTTGGGAAGAACCGATTGATGAAGAGAAAATATTCAAATACGTCTATCTAGGATATCTCTCACTTTAAACACACATTCATTCACGAATGCACCCAAACATCTATCTATCTATGCATATAATATTTAGTCTCCGATTTTATATATATATATATATATATATATATACATACATATATATATATATATATATATGGGCATACTTTATCGTCTTCGATTATATATATATATATATATATATATATATATAATATACATATATATATATATATATATATGTGGGCATACTTTATCGTCTGCGATTATATATATATATATATATATATATATATATATATATATATATTATTATGGGACTATATTAACGTTCAAGTTACATGTATTACGCAATTCTTAAATGGGAGAATCTTCCCGTCTGAGGATTGTGTAATAAACACGAAACTAGAGTAACGTTAATATAAAATAGATTAACCAAGCCTGTCACAATCTTGACTGTCAAAATAGAAAAAGTCGAATGAGTATTAGAGAGTGCTCAATGCGTACTTGCAGAACCGATTTAGGGATACGAGTCAGTCACAGAAATTAACTACACAAGTATCACCTGAAAGATTTCTACACTTCGTGTTCCCCGCCTACTTATTCTCACTACTACTAGCTTGAAAAAAAACAAAAAAACAACAACAAACTGGAGCACAAATACATCACCCCTGATGATGGCACTTGAAATGCCGAAAGTACTTGGGATAAAAACATTCGGTGTACTAATCAACGGATTCCATCCAAATGTAAAAAAAGTTGTCCAGAAAGCTCGAAATGATTATTAATAAAATCATCAAACAGGAGACGTGCCTTTTGTTTAATTTTACATTATCTATATATATATATATATATATATATATATATATATATAACTTATAGATATAGGTAATAAAGTCGGTAACATTTTAAAGAGTTGTCATCCTTGGCCGAAATGTTACTAGGTAGCGTTCGGGGTTGAAGTCCCGCTTTTAGCCATCGAAAATGTGCTATTACCCCTGGTTAGCGGCTGATGAGGACAGGGATCGTAATTGGTATTTATTACACGTTGTATTATAGAAAATATAACGTCTGGATATATGTAACAAATCGGTAACACTTTTTAGAGTCTTGATCTTTGGAGGGAAAATTATGTAGTCTTTTATTGTTGGGCTTAGAATAAATTTATATCTTCTACAATATATGTTGATGAGCACAGAAAAAAAAATAACGTATTTACTAATGCTGATTTTGCAGTAACGGAAAATATGCCACTGTAATTATTTTTCATTAAAAATGAATAAAAACAATTTCA
>CM042159.1:31273111-31300611 GCA_023376005.1 Doryteuthis pealeii | reverse complement strand
CTACGTAGCCCTGGTGGGTTTATATGGAGGATGTGCTGTTGCCAAAGCAGCAGATCCCCCTCTCAACATTGCTGCAGTGGTCCAAAGAAAAGGTAATAGACCAATGTAGTTTGGGAACGGCAGTGTAAAATACATTTTTAGACATCTCTTAGACCCCGAGACGGGATCCTAATTCTAATAGTTACGAATGGATTACGCCAAACCTCTAATAGCTCTGTAAGTAGGACATCACAAGTTTCTGTCCCATTAGTATCTTACGCAGAGCACATTTCGGAGATGCTTACCCCTCTTCGGGGAATGTAGTCGGAATTTTCTTATCCCTGATGACTGGGCAGTTTATTGGATATACAGAGGTACAAGCGTCGTTCAAAAAGTCTAAGTTTACAGTAATTAAGGATTCCTTTTGCTTAGAATGCAACGTTATTTAAGACAGAAAATGATTTAGTATTATTTGTATTATTCGAACTATTGTCCTCATCTTCATAGTTATCTGTCCAATTGGACACATGGCCTAGTGGATAAAGGAGTTAGGTTAAGACAGTTCTAATTGACAGTTATCTCTAGACTGCAGTTTCAATCCAGGTCAGGGGCAACAGTAACATACAATAATAATTAACACAGCTTAGCACCTGTACCCCAGCTATGGTTAGCGGAATTAGAACAGGATACACCCGTGAACTGAATTAAGGGTTATGTTCAAAGTTTCGTGATGGCTCCGATTATGACAAGAAGGTTCCAGAGTTCGAAAAGAAGGTTCTAGAGTCCGACAAGAAATACTGAAGAAGGCCGGGGGCACATCAGCCAAAACGTTGTACAGATAACAATGAAGATGAGACAATAGTCAGAGTAATACAAATAATAACTTAGAAATAAGAGCTACTTCTTATAAAACTAGAAACTGATTCAATTTATGTGTAGGTGAGTCCATAGGAAGGTGAAATATGTGCAATAAATCTAAAAATGGACAAAACAAAGGCCCGAGCATTCATAATGTATATGCGTGAAGTTTAAAACCTTTACAACGACACTAGGAGATTTTTTAGTTTTTTTTTTTGTGAGAAATTGTAATGGCTGCCAATTCAATATATAACCAATAAGAAAATTGAAATAATGAAGAATAGGATAAAACAAAAAGCTCAGGGAAAAAAGAAGCACAGATAAAAGAAAAAAATATCAAGACATTGCTTAAGGGTTTAGATAATGTATGCAATCGCTTTTGTAAGTCCACAAGAAGCTTAATTATATTTCAGGAAACCATACAAATATGATTGGAATAAAACACTTGCCAAATTTCTTTTTTTCTATTTAAATGCTTCTAACACTTGACAGTTTTCGGTAAAACTGTAGTCATATAAAACTAATAGTAAGTTTTATAAACATTATAAAACTTAGAGTGTTATAAAACTTACTTATTTGCTGTATTATTTACTTATAAATGATTAATTCGATAATTCTTATTAGCTGTAGCCGTGTCATAGCTACTATATGGCTGCACCACTTAAAGTTTAGCGAAATACTTGGAGAGAAAAGATAGACGAATTCCGTCGGTCGGTATCAGCCAGACAGCGAGAGAGTCTATTCCCTTTTCACTAGCGCTAGACCAAGGAGATTATTTTAACGTCTGAAGTGGAGCGCCACACCTACCATCAGCTCCTCACTTTACTGCACAGATCCCTGTGCTACTCATACGCTGAGTTGGTGAGGCCGGTATCGAACCAAGAACCTTGTGATTTCTAGCCGGACACTCTACCGACTGAGCTAAACTGACCCTTGGCCTTTATATTATTGATAAGTTAGGGCTGGTTTAGCTCAGTCGGTAGAGCATCCGGCTCGCAACCACAAGGTTCAATACCGGTCTTCGCCAACTAAGCGTATGAGTAGTTCCGTGATCTGTGCGATAAACTGGACAAGTCTGTTTGCATTTCACAGTGTTAATACTCATGGGAAACGTATGAATCTAACAATTCTCTCTCCTGCTATGGGTAAATAACAGGACAATTGTCTGTTTAACTTTGGTTAGGCAACCAGCATAGTATAAGGAAAACTCTGAATTCAAACCTGTTAAACTACGCTTAGGAAATTGACTTTGTGTCACATCCTACTCGTGCGGACGGGTTGGTAAATATTGTTACACAATGCACTGTTTGCCTACGAATTATGACTAATGTACTAAAATTTAAAAAACGGTATGGTAAATGGAAAGTTACCGTTAACCGTTGTAGAAGTGATTATTACAAGTTCACCTTTCACTGACCTGGGCGCTAATTTCTGATTAACTAAAGACAAAGCGTGTGACGGTTAGAGTTAGTTAGATTTTGGCTGTTAGTCGAAGGGAACGGACGTCTTTTCCCGAGTAAGCCATTTCTCAACGCACGGTTAAACCCTTTTGAGCTTCGATTTTAATAAAGACGCTTTTGTAAAATAAACAAGTCTTACTTCATTTTTAAAAAAACAGGATGTTCACAGAAAACCAAGTCAAGCATAACAGAAGCCTTATCAACCAGAAGAGGAAAAACCCCATAAGAAGATGACCAGTTGGCGAAATGGAACATTCTAAGAACTCTTACCTCGCTATGTATATACCCGATATGGAAGCGCGTGGTGTAATGGTTAATGTCATGGGAAATGGACTCGTCGCCTGGAGTTCGAATCCTGGATGTGTAATTGCATTTCACTTAGCGCTAATACCTTGGGAAAAGGTATGAATGCTACTCTCCCTCCAGATATGGATAAATCTCACTGTACAACCACACTGTATACTCTTGTAGGTGCAAACATATATATTCATTCAAGATGGAGGCGCGTCTCATAATGGTTAGAGTCGTACGAAATGGACTCGTCGACCCAAGTTCAAATCCTAGAAGAAACTGTTGGCATTTCACATCGCGCTAATACCCTTGGGAAAGGTATGAATCCAACTATACTCCCCCCAGCTGTGAGTAAATAGTAGGGCAGACTGAGCTCTTAACCTTGGTTAGGCAACCGGTCTAGGAGAAGGAAAACTCTGAATTCAAACCTTCGAACTCCGCTTAAGAAATCGACTTTGTGTCATATCCTGCTCGTTTGGAGGGGTTGTTAAATATATATATATATACCCCATACAGAAGGGGTATGTAACAATATCTGTATAATAAAAAAATGTGATTGGAAAACCTTATAAAAAAAGTAATATTCAATAATTCAAATCGACCCAGTAAGTGACAAGCATTCACAAAAATCCTTTAAGGTATGACAAGAACATTTTATCTTCTGAAAAATAATACCGTTCGGATTATTTAGTTTTTAATCCTTCCGCCTTTTCTCTCATTTCTAACTTTTCACTTTGTTCTCTACTTTGTATTGTTTCAATTTTCAATGTAGTTATTATTCCTCTATTGTCATATTCCTACACATACTCCTTTCATCCTCTTTTGTTTCACGTTTCCATCTATTTACAATCATACTTGTACATTTCTCCGCTTCCTATCTTCTTCTTTATTCTAGCACTACATACACACGTCCAGTTCACATATAAATGTTTTATACAAAGATGTATTCACGCTACTTTTTTTGTTCTTCCGTTCGTCATTCTTTTTATGTTTAGTCATTTTAAAAAAAAAGATATTAAAAAAAAATTTCAACCCAACCGAACAGAGAAAAATGGAGAAATAAAATAAGCATTGGAAATTTAAGATAAAAAAGAATCCACGTTTTGCAGCGAAAAATCATTACCCATTGTTACATATATTTTTATGCCAAATACTATAAATTCATACAAAATATTCTTCTTAAAAAACTAAAAACTAAAAGAATGAAATAAAAATATCCCAAAGCCGTAATTCTATCAAAAGTTTTAGAATTATAAAATACAGTTTCTAAGATTTTTTTTTCTTTCTATTCATCCTGTTTGCACGCAACTTCAAAGATTACGTACACATATTCAAACTTGGAGATGGGCAGGTTATATATATATATATATATATATATATATATATATATATATATACACGCTGTTTCCATGTACCTGTACCTGTCTCTGTATCTATCTATCTTTCTCCCTCTATCTCTCTCTCACACACACACACACACACATGTACACACACATTCGCACTGTATTTTGTTCTGATAACGTTCACACCATGTAAATTTACTCACACCCCATTTTAAGAAATCACAATCATAGAATGACATAAGTAGAAAAAAAACTTCTAAGATTACGTACATACATTCAAAAGCGGAGATGGACGGACATATATATATATATATATATATATATATATATATATATATATATATATATATATCCACTTTCTGTTTCTATGTACCTGTCCCAGTCTCTCTGTATACTTATCTCTCTTTAATACACACACTTATACAAACGCACGCACATTCACAGTCTTTTAGTTCCTGTATTTCTCTCTCTCCCTCTCTCTCTCACACAGACACACCAAACACACAGGTACTCTCTCTCTCTCACACACACACACACACACACACACTTATTGTTCTGGTAGTGTTCAAAAAATGCGTATGTACTCCCATCCCTATTCTAAGAAACCAGAATAAAATATAAGTAGAACAAAATGCAAAGATTACATAGCCACATTCGAACATTGAGATGGGCGGGTATCTACTCATATAGACACTTTCTTTTTCCATATCTCTGTCCCACCCCTCTCTCTCTCTCACTCTTTTGTTTTCTTGTATATATCTCTATCTCTATCTGTCTCTCTCCCCCTCTCTCTCTCTCACACATACACTCTTTTGTTTTCTTGTATATATCTATCTGTCTCTCTCCCCTTCTCTCTCTCTCCCTTCTCTCTCTCTCTCTGTCTCTCTCTCTCTCTCTCTCTCTCTCTCACATACACTCTTTTGTTTTCTTGTATATATCTCTATCTGTCTCTCTTCCCTCGTCTCTCTCTCTCTCACATACACTCTTTTGTTTTCTTGTATATATCTCTAACTGTCTCTCTCCCCTCGTCTCTCTCTCTCTCTCACACATACACTCTTTTGTTTTCTTGTGTATATCTCTATCTCTATCTCTCTCTCTCCCCTTCTCTCTCTCTCTCACTCTTTTGTTTTCTTGCATATATCTCTATCTGTCTCTCTCCCCTTGTCTCTCTCTCTCACACACATACACTCTTTTGTTTTCTTGTATATATCTCTATCTCTATCTGTCTCTCTCTCCCCTTCTCTCTCTCTCTCTCTCTCTCTCTCTCTCTCTCTCTCTCTCTTACACATACACTCTTTTGTTTTCTTGTATATATCTCTATCTCTATCTGTCTCTCTCCCTTTCTCTCTCTCTCTCTCTCACACACACACATACACTCTTTTGTTTTCTTGTATATATCTCTATCTCTAACTGTCTCTCTCCCTTTCTCTCTCTCTCAGACACCCACACACACATTCATACTCTCTTTTTGTTCTGGTAGTGTTCACATAATGCATATTTACTCACATCCCTATCCAAGAAAAACACAATCATAAAATATCTTAAATAGAAAAAAAACCGTAAAGGATAAAACACACAAATAAAGTAATAAAAATAAACAGGGGAACAGATAATCTGAAAGAAACAGTAAAATATTAGATCTACAAAAGTAAGCACTAAATTTATTTAAACTAATAAAATTGTGCAAATCCCGAAAAAAACTTTAAATTAGAAAAAAAAAATCCTTTAATAACATGAATACAAAAGTTGATAAATAAATAAATAAAATAATAATTATAAAAAAAAACAAAAGATCTCGAGGATGCGATCGACGCATCGTCAGTTATGTCTATAGTTCATTGGGGGTTTAATACAATAAGCTATTAATCACAAAAATACCTCTGGCAGAAACAAGAGGAAATGCTTTACTATCTCCAAATAGAAATTTTATGGTTTGCGCGTTTTCATTTTGACGTTCCATATACAACGTATCTGTAAAAAAATATACACATAGCTTTATATGTAAGTTAGAGTTCTCAATTTTGGTTAGATCCTATCAATGAAACACTCGACACCATCCGCACACACAGAGAAATACACACACACACACACACACACACATTTACTTTAACGTCGACTCCACCATCAAGAATAAATTCATACTTCATGTTTTTTTTTCTACATACTTCTATTCATTTCGATTACAGCGTATGCACGAAATGTTTTTTCTGAATTTCTAACATCATTATCGCATATATATAAATATAGAGGAGATGAGAGTAGCCTCGACAGAAAAGAGAGCCAGAAAGAGAGAGAAAAGCCAGTTGCCCCTGAAAGCATCACAGTTTGTGTGAATGCAATGCACCAAAGACTGTCACTCAAGGGTTATCTCTTGTACCCATTTTATGATAAATTTGTTCTACTCAGTATTGAGCACTTTGTATTTGTTATATCGCTGACTTACCACCCTGAATTCAGCACTTACCAACCATCGTGACCAAATTCACCGGTAAGTCAACTTTTCCTTTATATATATATATATATATATATATATATATATATATATATATATATATATATATATATATATATATAGAGAGAGAGAGAGAGAGAGAGAGAGAGAGAGAGAGAGAGGGGAGCGAGAGGGGGAGGGGAGAGAGAGATTGTGACTGCCTCAAAAATGGAAAGATCGTGTTTTGATCTAGCCTTGTGTTGGATAGAGAAATGCAGTTCAGAGTAGTTGGTCCTACAAACATTTATACTCCACAAATGTTCTCCAATGGCAGAATCTTTCGCCGGCGATAGCCCGGATGTAGTTTACAGCATGCTGACTACTCGCACACCCAAACGTGTATATATATATATATATATATATATATATATATATATATAGTTGTAAACACGGTTTGTTTTGAATGGCTTTTTGCCGATAATTTTTGGGAGAATAAGTGCTTAATTGGAGTCGTACCTAATTTTGAAAATTAATTAATAATGAATTAGGCGGGAATACCTATTAAATGTATGGCTAAACAAATCGAGAAAAATCAATCTCTGTGTACATTTCGGCCTATTAGGCCTCATCAGCAGAGCTATAGATCGGAAGACCGCCCTGTGCGTGATTTGAAACCGGACTCAAATCACGCACAGGGCGGTCTTCCGATCTATAGCTCTGCTGATGAGGCCTAATAGGCCGAAATGTACATACAGAGATTGATTTTTCTCGATTTGTTTAGCCATACATTTAATAGGTATTCCCGCCTAATTCATTATTAATTAATTAATTTTCAAAATTAGGTACGACTCCAATTAAGCATATATATATATATATATATATATATATATATATATATATATATATATATATATATATTAAAACAAATAAATAATTAATTATAATTAATAATTCTTTTGATCTTGCATCTTGAAAAGCATTAATTTGTTCTCCAAAAAAAGCATTTTTGACTGACCGAATAAAAAAAGGTAAATTTTGTGTCTTCAATCATTTCAACTTTTTAAGTAATGTTAAGTAATGTTAATATAACTGTTAAAGTAATTGTTTTGATTTTATCACCAAGGGAAACAAAGGGAATTTATTATTTTAAAATATTTCTATTACGTTAGGTAAATATATGTAGAATACAAATTGTTCCGACTACCTACTTTAAGAATTTAGGGATATAAATTGTTCTATCTATTTAAAGATTTTAAAATGTTGAAACTAGTGATAATATTTTAAAAGTTCATTCTATTAATATTGGATTGTCTAGATTTTATATACAGAGTTTCAAGGATTTTAATTTTTTTATATTATTGTCATTATGAAGTATATATATATATATATATATATATATATAGGGGTAAACTATAGACACGTGTTTCGAGGTATCACCTCTCATCAGTATAGTTATACGGTTTTATGCTCGCCAAGCTTCTTACCCACACATCCACAGTCAGTCGCCAAGTATAGCAGGCTATTTAATTGCTATATTTCTAAGGGAAATGACTTCACCTAGGGTTCTCAAACTTTGTAAACAAATATATATATATATATATTGTAATTTGAATCATAGATCATTGTAGCTTAGTACTTTTTTGTATACGTATGTTTCAAATGAATAATCACGTTTATGTCAACATTTATGGTCTTCTCTTCAAACGAGTAGTCTCCCTTGAATCAATCCATCTATGGCTTTATCGAGAAAAAACATCCACGCATTAATTTATTTTTATTCATCAAACGGAAACCTTTCTTTTTTTAACGTTTGTTTTTTGTTGTTTGTTTTTTGTTGTTTTTTTTGTTTTTTTGTTTTATACTTTGTTTCAATTTCTTCTCTCTGATAATTCATGATCGGTTTGAAATTCCCACCATGTTGATTCCCATCTTTGTTCAGAGTCCGTTGTGAGTTTGTTTTTTTTTTCTTATTTTTCACTGTGGAATTCATTTCCATTTTGTATGCATTTAAAGTGGTTATTATGAGCGTCCTGGCATGAATGTTTTGTTTATCAATGTTTTACAATTTTTGTTTTTTTGTTTTTATTATCCTCTCGTATTTATATTTTCTCACTTTTTGATGCCGAAAATTTACAATCTTAAATAAAGAAAATTGATTTGCCCAGCGGACATCAACCGACACTTCGGTTGCTCTGACCTGTTCAGGTCAACTGGCCTGTCATTCAACTATATTGTATCTTAAAATTATATCATATATATAAATATATATATATATATATAATATATATATATATATATATATATATGCTATTAAATTTCCCTCTGATTAAATCGTCAAACAAGAACACGTATGTCTATATATATATATATATATATATATATATCCAGGCATCAATGATTGGTCGGCAGAGCGACACCCATAAATGTCCGGAATTTCAACATTCCTATCTATAAAAGTCTAAGAATAACAGTCAGTCTAGACATTATTGATAAAGGATGCTCATACCTCCGAAATATCGAATGAAATAGAATAAAAATTAACATATAACACCTAACGCAATTTCACATTTATTTCACTTCACACTAAATCCCATATATATATATATATATATATATATATATATATATATATATATATGTGTGTGTGTGGGGGGGATTTAGTGTGAAGTAAAGGATATATATACAGGCATAGGATGAAGAAAAAAAAAAGAATTTCCACCAATAAAAAAGACACTTGAAAAGAAATAATGCAATATGACCACCCCTAAATGAGGGAGGTGAAATGTATGAATATAAAATGAGTTTGGCCATGTGCCTGTCTAAATAAAATATATCAGTGGTCTGAAGAAGCTCGTGAGCATACTCGCGAGTGGAAATTGTCCATAACCACGATACCCATGGTATTTAAGGCCTTTTATTCCCAAATAACTTTACTCTGTTTACAATAATTAAACATTGAGCTCTCATACGGAACCTGAACTCTACAACAAACTACTGGTAGAGAATTAGGACCCACCTAGAATCACCTTGTACCAAGAAACTTGGTACCGCACCAAAGTATATATATATATATATATATATATATATATATATATCGTGTAATGTCTCTTATATATCACTAAGAAATAAACGTTTATATAATATATGGCGTAGTTAATTTGCATACTGGTTTTAACAAAACCGGGTTTAATAAATAATTAGTTGGTGTCAATGATTTCTAATATTATTCTTTTATTCTCGAAAATATCGAAATGAATCCTATGAATGATCTTATAAACAAACCAATTAAAATATAACTAAAACAAGAATTTTTTTTTAATGCGTTCTTATCTAATTTCGTTAGTCTTTCCAATTAGATATATTTCATTACATTAAATCTTAAATACTTACGGCCGGGCGCGAATATATTTTTGCTAGTATTAATAGTAAAAAGACGAATCATCCACTTTTTCCTTTGGGTGTATTCTACCATTATTTAGTGCAGGGATTATGTTGTTAATCAACATTTCTATGTTGCTATATGCGTGTATGTTGAGAGAATACAAATATTTGTTTCCTATTATAGGCACTGGATCATTTTGTGATATTAAAAATTACAAGACATGAATAAAATAGATGAAAAATTATTTTTTGTAATATTCTTAGTGTTTGTTTATGTTTGACGAAAGATTAAATTTTATATTTTTGAAAAGCATCAGAGTTTCCACGTCAATATTTCGGTCTGGACAATGTATGAATAATCCCGTCAAATTTGACAGAAACTCACTTGGTTCATATGTAACACTAGCCGCATTTCTATATTTAAACTAAACTCGTATTTTCATATTGTATATTTACCTGGTTCTTCTTTCTTCTTTTAATATGGATATAATGTGTTATTTTGTTTCTTTTTACATACATATAAACACTATATCTTTTTTATATTTACATAATACATTAGATAAGTAACGATGAAGTAAATTCATGGAAATCATGGTTTCATTGTCTTGTCTTGGTTTGTTGTATTTTACGTCATGTCAATCCTTGTTGGGTTATTTTATGCCGAGGACCTTTTGTTCTATTCATTCTAGATGAGTATTGAAATATTATTTTAACTCAATTTTTAAAAACATATTTTTTTCTATTTAACCCATAGATGGGACCCTCACAGGTACTACAACTCCGGGTCAGTATGGAACTGCGTGTAATGACAATGAAAGGGTACTCCACACTCCCCTGAGCTCCAAAATTGGAACTTCGCCATTAGATGTATTTTAACGTCATGCCCAGAACATTTATATATTCAAACTAAATCCTTACTTTCATATTGTATATTCACCCATTATTTTTAATATTGAAATAATGGTTTTATATATATATATATATATATATATATATATATATAATATATATGTGTGTGTGTGTGTGTGTGTGTATGTATTGGTGTGTGTATATCACTAGCAGTGCCTACGACAAATATTAGGGGTACGTTGGCAAATGTACGTCAGTGACATTGAGATTTGTAGAACGAGCCAAATGTCAAAGTATAGAATCTATTATAACCAAGCATAGATTGAGGTGGAATGGGCATTTGGTAAGGATGGACGATGGACGACTTCCTAAACAGCTGTTCTATGGGGAACTTGTGAACGGAAAGCGTTTAGCTCAAAAACCTAAGAAGAGGTATAAGGATTGCCTGAAGTCGACCTTTAAAAATTGTAGCATTGACGAGAAAACCTGGGAGAGCAAAGCTTTGGACCGTGGGCAGTGGAGAAAAAAAATGTGGAGGAAGGCACAAAGAAATTTGAGACCAACCGTGGGTAACATGAACGATTAAAGCGAGATGTTTGCAAGGAAAACGTTAATAAAACAGACGACCAAGGACTTCAAATCGGTCTACTATGTGAACAATGCGGAAGGCCGTGTTTGAGCAGAGCTGGCCTGATGAGTCACAAAACTGGTCATCGCCGAAATGGATCTATAAAATACCCTGTGCTCCCTGGAATAACTTGTGAATATGGGAAGATGTGCAAGACCTTAGCTCGACTAAAAAGGCACATTCGCGCAGCTCACCGTTGAACTTGTTGAACTTTTTGAAGCTCATCGTTGTATTCTCTGAACTTCTGAACTTTTTTTTTTTTATTTATTTATTTTTTTTTTATCAAGCAATGGCAATACTCGAACACGAGTTTGCTGCCATCATATCAATTTGTATCTAAATACTTATACAACACTTTAGACAGTTGATTGATGAAACAATCAAGAGAAAATAAATGGACGCTTTTCACAAAATTTCTTGAGGGTATCTTTTGTATAGATATGATTTAGGGTTAATTTCTGCCAATAAATCGGTCGTTAAATTGCTTTTGTTGTCTCCAGTTGCATAGCACAACAATCACGGCTGTCAAAACAGGCAAGGAATTATTAAAAAAAAACTTCTTTTGTAAGAAAGCTATTTCTCTTTTTTTTAAATTTTCATTCAATAAAATCGATAATAAATAATTTGCGAGAAAAAGTTGACTATAAAAGACAGGCTGTTATTTACTATAGGATGTCTACTAGCAGGACTTGTGGATATACCACAGTATGATAATTTCATTATTACAACGTTTGATATGTTTACTCAAGAGCTATTGCGAATAGTTCAATATGTAAGAAGAATAATAAACTTGATTTAACTGTCTATCACTTTTTTCTCACAGTTTTTTTCTCATCCATATTATTGTACTCTGAAGAAGAAGAATGCTTTATACAATGCCTTCTATTATTGTTTCATTTAACGATTTAAAATAATTTTAATTAAATTCCATTGTTTTAAGAATATATCGTCGAAACTCACGTATCAGCATGTACTATATTATATTTCTTCTACTAAATTATATGTTTTTTTAATGTTTTTTCAATATATATATATATATATATATATATATATATATATATATATATATATACCCAATGAATGAAGAAAACAGCTTTAAATTTGCTTCATTACAATAATTTATTTCAACCGCATTACTGCAGCATCTTCAAGTAATTGTAAGAACACGAATCTTCATGATTTCAGGTATATTCATGTTCTTGCAATTACATGAAGATGCTGCAATAATGCGGTTGAAATAAATTATTGTAATCAAGCAAATTTAAAGTTGTTTTCTTCATTCATTGAATATCTTGCTCTGTCCGTCCACTGGCACTAGGCAGATTGAGCTCTCATTACAGTTTACCTGTATCAGCTTGGTTAAACCACACATTAAAAGATCATAACTACTACAGAATATATATATATATATATATATATATATATATATAGTATACAAATGTACCTGCGTATATGCATACAAATGACACGAGAATATATGATAATGTTAGGCAAGTCTGTCTGCTTCGAATATTATCATTTTCTTCCGTCATTATTCGATTAATCTCTATCGAGAAACTTATCTTTGGCACATATATTACCAGCAAATCAACAAGTCGAATAGGGCGAGACAACAATATAGATAGGATATATAATTTCTGATGGGAATAACAAGAAAGATGAATAGATAGCTAATCTCATATTTCAATATAGGTTGAATTGAAGATCAAATCTCGTGAAAATAGTTACCTCCCTTTCATTGTTTTCACACACACACACACACACACACACACACACACATATATATATATATATATGGTTTGAAAATCTCATAGGTGAGAAACTCTCAGAAACCAAGTACCGTTGACTTCATGTGTACGCTACACTTATATATATATATATATATATATATATATATATATTGTATATATATATATATATATAATATATATATATATATATATATATATATATATGTGGGGGGGGATATGAGGAGGTTAATCCGACAATATGTGGAGAAAAGTAGACAAACACGGGATGTTATGGAAACTGGATGTTTATTGTCGACGTTGCAACGTTTCGGCCATTTAGACCATCATCAGGACCGCAGCCCAGTTCTAGCTTCAATGAAGGACATTTTCCGAATGGTGAAAAACAGTAGGTTGTCAGTTCTGAAAATGTCCTTCATTGAAGCTAGAACTGGGCTGCGGTCCTGATGATGGTCTAAATGGCCGAAACGTTGCATCGTCGACAATAAACATCCACTTTCTATAACATCCCGTATCTGTTTACTTTCTCCACACACACACATTATATATATATATATATATATATATTATATATATATATATATATATATATATATATAATCTTATAGTTTTATAATAGTCTTTAAAGGACATGAAAATTCCAAACTGCACAAGTATAAACATCCATTTTACACAGTTTTATATCCAAAGATACTATAACGAGTTTAGCACGAGGAAACCTAACGTCATTTCTTTGAATTATTCATGTATATTACTATATCTATTGACACGCCTTAAACAATGCACATTGAGCTACGGAAGGACTACGGGTGGAATCATCCTCAGTACCAAGAATAAAATATGTGTGTGTGTGTGCATATATATATATATATATATATATATATATATATGTGTGTGTGTGTGTGTGTGTGTGTGTGTGTATAATTAGCATATACCTTCTGTATTGAAAGATAGAGACAGAAAGACAAAGAGATACAAAGGGTCAGTAGATTACCATTAGAATAATCTTGAAATAAGAATTCTGCTAAAGGCATGTGTCTTAAATCTCTGTTTTATTAATCTATTTCTTGCTAATCCGTTGGTTTTCACATCAAGAACACACAACGTTAATCTTTCTTTCTCTGATTTCTTAAAATTTCATAAGCAGATGACAAAAAAAATCAACATTCTACTCTAGTCGCCTTATAATTGGTACTATTTGTATTATTCGGGCTATGTTCCTCATCTTTATTTTTATCTGTACAACGTTTCGACTGATGTGCCCCCCGGCCTTCTTAAGTTATTTCTTGTGTGACTCGGCAGCTTTCTCGAACCCGGGAACCTTCTTGTCGTATATGGGAACTCTGAACCCAACAATTTATTTAAACCCCGGGGGTATCCTGTTCTGGCGTACAGGTTTTAAATTTTGTTGATTATTATTATATATTACTGTCACACTTAACCAGGATTGAACCAGCAGCCTAGACATAACTGTTGCTTAGAACTGTTTGAATCCACTACGGAACTCTGAACCCAACCATTTATTCAAACCCCGGGGGTATCCTGTTCTGGGGTACAGGTTTTAAATTTTGTTAATTATTATTATATATTACTGTCACACTTAACCAGGATTGAACCAGCAGCCTAGACATAACTGTCGCTTAGAACTGTCTTAACCCACTGCCTTTATCCACTACGCCATGTGTCCAATACTAATTATCAACCTTCATCTCGATAATTCTGAGAACTTCTTTTAAGTGGATTAAACATTTCTAACTTTTTTTTTCTTTTTTAATCTTATTGACCGACCCCTTTTAATGAAAACCTCAATAGAATGACATTGTTATCCATTAGACGAGAGTAGCATTTGAACTGAAATTGAGATCTCGATTTGCCCGAGACTTAGAAAGAAAACAAAAAATGAAATAAATTTTCAGGGTTGTTACTGAATAGCAAATTGCCGAGGCTGACTAATTACACTCGTTCTTCTTTAAGAACACACTTAAACTTTAACTGCATTACAAATCTCAAGAGAAAGTCACCTAGTTTTTATTTTTAAATATTTCATTTTTTTATTTTTTTTATTTAATAATTCTTTCATTTTTAAAACGTAATCTGCTGAATAACGATTAATTATGTTATTATAATATTTAATTCTTTTTTTTTCTAGTCTTGCTTTTATTTTCACGAACATTTTTTTTTCTTTTGAGACGCCAATATTAAAACAGGTGCGTTGCATGACAACTACTTCGCTTAAGTGAAACGGGATAATTAAAACTAAAAGCAAAGAAATTATTATTTCTCTTCTTACAGTTAGCAAGGTTATAGAAATGTCTTTAATTTTTCAATACTAATTATGAATAGCCTATAGTTTTATGCGGAGATCTGAAAAGTTCTTGATATGACCAACTAACGAATGACCTAGTGCCAAATGGTATTCTGCATAATCACCGTGCATTTTTTAAGAAAGTGTAATTAACCAGTTCTGAAAAAGTTTCAATAAGTCTCATCAGATTTCCAGGAATCTTCTGAGTATTCTAGGTAATTTTAACAGTGCTGTTGTCTGTATAATCTCTATTCTTCCTCTGATCTCCAGTTTACAGAGTCCGTTTTCGTACCAACTAGGATTAAGATCAACGTTACCTTTAGGCTCCACTACTTTTTCAGCTGACAAAATTTATTAAGTATTTAGCAAGCTTTTCGCTTTCTTTTCGCGTTCTCTTCGTGTTTGCCATGGATTTATAAAGTAAAATAAAAGAGCTCTAAACAAGAACAACACAGTCTTGTGTTCGTTAATTAAAAAAAAAAGCAACTATGCAACTCGTCTTTTTTCTGACTGTCGACTTATTTTTATTTTTATGTTTTTGATAACCCCGGCATCATTCGTTTATAAAATCTAAATATTAATACACGTGTTCTTTTATATTCCAACCGTTATCATCCTGCAACACCCATTGGTTAAAAGAAAGACAATAGCGGAAAGACAGAGAGTGGGGATGATTGTGCAGAAGTGATAACGCTAATCTGTTTCAATTGAACTTAAGGAAAAGATAAAAAGAAGGAAAGAAAGATAAAAAGAGAGAGTTAAATCTTTTTGCATAGGTAAGTATTTTCAATGGCTTTCAAGTAAACATTGTTATAATCAAATCATCATACAGTGGTTTATCCACAGGTACTGCCAGTAGTATATAAACCACAGGAATTGGTAGATACAAACCATACAAAAAGATGAGGATGCTTCTGATCTTGATTTGGGGGTTTTGAACTTTCAGAGATAGACACATAAAAAAAAAGTCGTCGGGGTCGCCTAAAGTCGGTATCAGCCAATCAGCGAGGGAGTCTATCCCCCTTTTAGCGCTAGACCAAGGAGATTATTTTTGCGTATGAGGTGGAGCGCCACACCTACTTTCAGCTCCTTACTTTACCGCACAGATCCTTGCGCTACTCACACGCTGAGTTGGTAAGGGCCGGTATATCGATCTAGGAACCTCATGGTTTCTAGTTGAACGCTCTACCGACTGAGCTAACCCGGCCCTTCCATACGTTTACTAAATTAGTATACTAAGTAATATAAGTGTATACGAATGTAACAGAGGAAATACTATTCAGCGAGGAAGTGTTTAGATACTGTCTCCAAGTTCACCATCCTTGTTCGGAGTGTTTTCAATTTAAATAACTACCAGACTCGCATTGTTGTCTGTCCGCTACCCAATTTCCTTCAATCACCTCGAAGATTGGCACTAAACTCAAGTACAATGGAGGCATTATAAAATCTTTTGCAATGTTTGGTCCAACCAGATTGTAAATAATAACCTTAAGCTGTTAGCTTTTACGTAAATTAACGGTTAGGGTTATATGAACTGTGTTTATCGATACCTAGAATGTTGGTGCGGGGTTTTATATTTTAGCTGATTTGTTTAGACACATTCGGGATAAAGATACTTTTAGATTTTTTTTGGTTTAATGGCACATCAACCGTTATAGGTTATTTAATACCTAAAGAACATTAGTGATAGGAGTTGGGTAAATAGCTACAATTCCTCTATCGGGGGAGAATAGAATTCGAATAAGATCGTAACAGTAAAATTAGTGATATATATATATATATATATATATATATATATATATATAATATATATATATATATGGGTACTACTATGTGAACATAGCGTAAGTAGTTAATCCAAAACAACTTCTTTTACAACTATATATATATATATATATATATATATATATATATAATAGAAAATGAAAAAATGAGAAAAGTATTGGCATAAAAAGGTGCTTAATGCTAATAAAGCAGAGCAGATTTATAATCAATGGTAATATTATGGGTTTACACTCATAACTTGAAGTTTCCTGGTAATCCAATCATCAGATGAGTTCAATAGTTGAGATCTTAAAAACCAGTCGTGAAAATGTTCATATATATATATATATATATATATATATATATATATATATATATATATATAGTGGTAACTTGGCTTACGAATGTTCAAAGTTTTCCAGGTTACGTGCTGTGTCTCGATCGCATTTTGTTGACTGCTAAAAGTTGAGGTAAAAGCGATTGAGTTTAAAATACGATCTTAAACCAATCGACAAGCATAGTTACCAAAAGTGATTCAAGTACTGCGGCAATATTTAAAGAAATGACAACTTGTTTAAATTGATCTTAAATATATTTATTTTCTCCCCAGTTTAATCGCCGCCGGAAATTACAGGAATTAACACTGACCAATTAAAAAGAGTTATTTTTGCCCGCGAAAATATCTCGTCGTCATTTTTCCCCAAATGAAAATTGAAATAGAAAATGACGAACATTCCAGATCCTAAAGTGTAAAACAATAAAGTCAATACTCAGGTTAATGTTCTCATCCTGCAGTCAAAATCATCATTGACTTATTTTAGTTACTATCTAATTAGCAATTATTTTAATTGGATGTTTTGTTTTAAAAAAAAATGTTTTTAAATATTAGAAATAAATAGTAACAGTAATTGTTCAGAATTTTTTAGTGTCTTGTCATTTATACGCGTACAGAATTTATGATATTAGTTTAAAATATGGTTTATTTTTTTAATACCTCCATTGAATATAACGCCGCTCTCTGGAAGAAAGTATATAAATTTTGATGTAGTGAAATTATAAGTATTATTAGATGTAGTATTATTAATACATTTATTTTTTATATTTATTGGATATTGAATATGAATTGATATTGAAATATATATTTGATATTTTGATACATTTATTTATGATACTAGTTTAAAATATGGTTTCTTTTTTAATACATCCATCGAATATAACGCCGCTCTCCGGAAGTAAGTATATAAATTTTAATGTAAAATATATTAAATTTGAATAACAAGCCAAATTAAATAAGAAGGCATATAAAAAGATTACAGCGTAGCAGCGTATGAGTTAGATGAAATCGCATTTTTATTATTATTAACACATTTATTTTTTATATTTATTTGATATTGAATATGAATTGATATTGATATTGAAATATATATTTGATAATTGATATTTTGATACATTTATTTATGGTACTAGTTTAAAATATGGTTTCTTCTTTTAATACATCCATTGAATATAACGCTCTCCGGAAGTAAGTATATAACTTTTAATGTAGTGAAATATATTAAATTAGAATGACAAGCAACATTAAATAAGAACGCATATAAAAAGATTACAGCGTAACAGCGTATGAGTTAGATGAAATCGCATTTTTTTTATTTGCAGTCATATTGTATCGAATATTGGACGATTTGGATGGTGTCGTTTGTAACCAGAGGGTGTCACAAGATGAAAACGGTTGTACAATTTAAGAACACGAGTATAAAGTAGGCAGAGTGGCCTTTTGTCGTTATCAGCCGGACAGCGAGAGAGTCTATCCCCTTTTCGCTAGCGATAGACCAGGGAGATTGATTTTGCTGAGGTGCAGTGTCACACCTACAGTCAGCTCCACACTTTACCACCCAGATCATATTACCCAATTTGTGCTACTCATACGCTGAGTTGGCGGGGACCGGTGTCGAACTCAGAACCTTGTGATTCCAAGACGGTTTCTCTACCGACTGAGCTAGATACAAATTTTTCGGTTGGTCAGCTTGGATGATATGTCCAGTCAGCTCCATTTTTTATGTCTGTTCGTAGACAGTGTATCGTATAAAATGGTCTGTGTCCACTAAAATCTTATGAAAAGTTCGTCCAAACATTTATTAGTATTATCACTTGTATCAAGTGAACGGACACGAGGCTTTCATGGGATCTATATACCTACACTATAGGTAAACGTATATTTAAAATAACGTACTGAAAACACAGACACTTTTGCAGAAGTCTTTGATTATTCAACCCTGTAGATAATATCTAGACACTTGACCAAAACATTCAGATTTTAAGCTAACGTAGAATTATTGAATGACATAAAAACGAGAGAAGGAAAACAAAACACAAAAAAGCATACTGTCGATAATTATCGGTTTTTATGATTTATTATACAACGCCCCGTGCAAGAAGCGTGTAATCAGAGAAAACAAAACCTCTGTTCTTTCTTGTACGTTGCATTGTGTTAGTTTGTCTGTGTTGAGAACAACGGGAGTGGGTGGAAGGGAGAGATAAGAAACATCAGAAAGGGAGAGAGGGAGGGGGAGGGATATAGAGAGAGGGAGAGATAGATAGATAGATAGAGAGGTGGAGAGGGATAGAGAGATGGAGAGAGAGAGAGAGAGAGACGGAGAAAGAGATGGGGAGAGATAGGGAGAGAGATAGGGAGAGAGATAGGGAGAGAGAGAGACGGAGAGAGAGAGAAAGGGAGATAGAAAGGGAGATAGGGAGAGAGATAGGGAGAGAACGAGGGAGAGAGAGAGATAGGGAGAGATACAGATACATAGAGAGAGAGAAAGAGACATAGAGAGAGAGAAAGAGAGGGAAGAGAGAGAGAGAAAGAAAGAGAGAAGAGGGTGAAATAGAGAGAGATAAAGAGAGAGAAGGAGAAGAGAGATAGGAGAGAAGAGAGAGAGAAAAGAGAGAGGAAGAAAGAAAGAGAGAGGGAGAGAAACGAGAGAGAGAAAGAGAGAGGGAGAGAGAAGAGAGAGGGAGCGAAAGAGCGAGAGAGAGCGAAAGAGAGAGAGAGAAAGAGAGAGAGAGAGAGAGAAGAGAGAGAGAGAGAAAAGAGAGAAAGCGAGAGAAAGAGAGAGGGAGAGAGAACGAGAGAGGAGCGAAAGAGAGCGAAAGAGAGAAAAAGAGAGAGAGAGAGAGATAGAGAGAAGAGAGAGAGAGAGAAAGAGAGAGAGAAAGAGAAAGTGAGAGAGAGAGAAAAAGAGAGACAAAGAGAGAGAAGAGAAAGTGAGAGAGAGAGAAAAAAAGAGAGACAAAGAGAGAGAGAGAGAGAGAGATAGAGAGAGAGAGAGAGAGAGAGAGAGAGAAAGTCAATAATCTAAAGCAATAAAAGCCATGTGATTCGGGTCAATTTCTTCTGGAGCAGACATTTAGAAATCTTTAAAAACTGTTTGGACAAAGTTTCGGTCCGTCTGTCTCTGGGAAGCCATTAGCTTCTTATCAACTCACGAACGTTCAAGTGTTTCACACGTGTGTCCTATCCCGATCATGACGATTTCCAATGGCAAAATATTGAGATGTGGAAATGCGGAAAACCCCAAAATATTAGTTACACATTATATAAGTAAAGTCGTCGGGGTGGCCTAAAGTTGGTATCTGCTAAAGGGAGTCTATCCTCTTTTGCAATAGCATTAGACTAAGGATATTGTTTTTTGCGTCTGAGGAGGAGCGCCACGCCTACCATCAGCTTCTCACTTTACCGCAAAGATCTATGTGCCATTCATACGCTGAGTTGGCGAGGGCCGGTATCGAAGTGGAAATTAACTTTTAACCGCTAAAACTCCCCTGATAGTGCCTCAAAATCACCAATCTCGTTATTATTTTAGGTGTCAATTTTATTGGCTTTTCTGATAGATTTTAATGCGTAGATTAAAAGGATATCAAGCATATTGCTCAATTATGTAAATTGACGGAGATATGAGGATTCAAAGGTCCCCTAATTATGTGTTTAAAAGCACGATTTTATTGGCTTTTTTGATAGATTTCACTGCGTAGATTGCATTGATACATAAGGTAGAGTAATTATTATGGTCTACGGAGAATTTAAGGATTGAAAACAAAACGGTAATCGGATTTCTGGAGAAAAATAAAAATAAATAAGAACAAAAAGAGGTTAAAGTTTGGAATTGTAAACACTCAATGGGTGCCAGCCATTGACCTACCAATGACCCCTGAACTAGATCTGAAAAATAAAAACGAAAGTCCGAGGTTTTCTGCGGAGGGCGGAAGCGGATATGTCTCTTCTCCCACACCCGGGACCAAAGACGGAAGAAGAGAAAATCGGTCTTTTTTCGTCTGGGCCTTCGTCGGAGGCAGACGTTGGTTTCTTGGGGTCCCACGATGACGTGTCTAGGCTAGCAACGAATAGCGCGCATGAACGTGATTTACGATAGAACAGCTTGAGCTTACCCTCTCTCCACTTCTCTCTGAAAAAGAACTTAACTTTGGCCTCTACGCAACACATTCGTCGTCGTTGTCGTCGTCGGGATGGCCTAAAGTCGGTATCAGCCAATCAGTGGGGATGTCTATCCCATTTTCATTAGCGCTAGTCCAATGAGATTGTTTCTGTGTCAGAGATGGAGCGCTACATCTTCCATCAGCTCCTTACTTTACCGCACATATCCCTGTGCTACTCATACGCTGAGTCGGCGAGGATTGGTATCGAACTAGGAACCTTGTGGCTTCTAGCCGAACGCTCTACCGAGTGAGCTAACACGGGCCTTAACGAAAAGAGAGCTCGATTCGAAGAATTAGTGGAGATATGAGCTTTGCCCCCCACCCCGATAGTGCCCCAAAATCACCAATTTCGTGAAAAAAAATGTTCGTTTGTAATTAAATACATATTTTATAGTTAAGTTATTGTGTTATTTCTATTATATAAACTAGTACAAAACAAAAAGCGCCCTTTGGGCGATGTAAAAGTAGATTTTTGAAACATACTGCCTGAGGGGTGGGAGTAAAAAATTCAATGTCAGCAAGTTTGTACCCTAAGTAAGTAAAATCATCAAATTCATTAAAGGATTAAAAAATAAAACAATTTGAAATGTAAACTTTAAATATGTATTAAAACAAAACAAACTACATATAGATATAAAATACCAGTCATGTATTTATCAAAACTTGTTTTAAAAAACAATAAGGACTGTCTAATGTTGCATGTTCAAATTTTTGATTTCTATGTTATGAAAATGTTGGGTAATGTAACGTAAGCAGTGGCGTAATTTTTGTTACAGACAAAAACCGGAAGCGAATCTAAGTGAACTAAAACTGAAAGAATGTGTGTTCTAAAAATCTTTTCACATTTAAATTTATTATCTTAAGTTTTATTAGATCCCATCATTATCATAAACGATTATTAATTTTTGACTAATACGTCTTTTATCTTAATTTCAATTGCTTTTCATCACAACCGTTCAGACCGTCTGTCTGCGTCCATTATTAATTAACATCAAATTAAACTGATATGAAAGAATTTCCCGGCAAAACTAATAATGGTTGACAATGCAACATCTGATAACAATTCAAGACAATGTTTTTATAACTAATTCTCTTTGTGTACGTGTAATCAATAAAAAAAAAAAGTTATGTATGGCGACGAGTAATCGGGAGAAAATAAAGAATGAGTTTATTTGTTTAGATTTAATCTTCTCTCGGCTGCTCTCATGGTAGGTTAGGCCTCACGGGGGGAAAAGAGATGAGAATTAAATTTTCACTGAAAGATGTCTATATATTTCCAATCCGATAATGTTTATTGTAAATTCTAAATTAGCAAAAAGGAACACTAATTAGGACTGAGCCTATTCTAGTTGTGACCACCCCAAGCGGAGTCTCAACAGGTTTGAATTCAGAGTTTACCTTCTCCTTGACTGGTTGCTTAACCCAGGCTAAAGAGTCCAGTTTCTCCTACTATTTACCTATAGCTGGAGAGAGAAAGAGTAGTTGGATTCATACGTTTCCCAATGGTATTAGCGCTATGTGAACTGTACCTTCGTCCATGATTTGAACTCAGTCGACGAGTCTATTTCCTACAATTCTAACCATTTGACCACGCAGCTCCGGCCATTAACGAGGCGGGGGTTGACTGAATGAATATATCGGTATTTACCTAACTCGTTAGCCATAATTTTTCTGTTCATAGTGTATTTAATGTTTTTTAGTATTATATGCGTTATTCGGACTATTGTCCCCATCTTCATTGTTATTTGTACAACGTTTCGGCCGATATGCCCTCCGGCTTTCTTCAGGTATTTCGGACTCGGGAACCTTCTCGAACTCGGGAACCTTCTTTTCGAACTCGGGAGCTTGTTAAAGTTTTTTGTTATCAATTTTTAAGAAACGTTTAACATTTTGTAATTCTTATGAAAGCGTTTGTTTTGAGGGCATCTAAAATCTACACAACCATTTTTTTTTAGAAAAATGTATTAGAAATAAATTACACATGTAATGTTATTTTGCCTTTTTTTTTTACTCATCCTTATTATGTTACAACTTTTCGATTTCAACAAAAATTTACCTTAAATAATTGATTAGCACTCGCGGAGAGGGAATAGACTCCCTCGCTGTCCGGCTGATACCATCAATATTTACTTATATCGTTGAAAAGAGCTCGTTGGAATATTTCTTTGGTATATAAAATATGTTTCTCCCTCCTCTCGTCAAAACTACATGCCTCGCCCAACAACATGAAAGCATTGTATAAAAAAGCGGCCTCAATTGTGTCGTGGTTTTTTAATATTTTAAAAAATCAATTTTATTTGTATACAAATTAAAAGTTATTCGTGGACTAAAATGTCGAAGTTAATATTTTTTCGAATTGTTTCTTAATCGCTATAAATATAACATTTTTTAATTGACACGAAGTGAAATGGTGAATTGTGATGAACGGATAAAGATGAAAGTTGGTCTTTAAGCTGTTATATGTGATGATGATAGAAATGGAGAATGGAAAACTACAAACAAATAAAAGGGAAAATAAAGAGGAGAAAGAAAGAAAGTTTGCTATTTTCAATGCTATTTCTATGTATGTTTTAATTTAAGAAAGAAAGAAAGTGAGAAAGAAAGAAAGGACAAGGAAATTAAGAGAAAGAAAGAAGGAGGAATCGTTTTTTTAATGAATAAAAGAAAAGAGAGAATAAGAGAGGTAAGGAATGGGGGAAGGAAGGAAAAAGAGACAGACAGGGAAAAAGAAGGAGTAAGATAGAATGAGAGAGAGAGATAGAGAGAGAGAGAGAGAGAGAGAGAAGATGAGAGAGGGAGAAAGAGAAGGGGAGAGAGAGAAGGAAAGAAAAAGAGAGATACATAGAGAGAAGAGGAAAGAGAGAAGGAGAGAGATAAAACGAAAGAGAGAGAGAAAAGGAAATAGAGAGAGAAAAAAGAAAGAGAGAGGAGGAGAAAAGGAAAGAGAGAGGAGAGAGAAAAGGAAAGAGAGAGGAGAGAGAAAAGGAGAAAGAACACTACTCCGGAAGAAAGAAAAAATGAAACGATAGAAAGGAAAGAAAATAGAGAAATGAAAGAAAAAGAAAGAAAAAGAAAAAAAGAAGGGAGGTAGGATTAGAATTGAGACTATCAGAAAGAAATATCAGGAAAAATGAAAAAGAGAGAGAGAGAGAGAGAGAGAGAGAGAGAGAGAGAGAGAGAGAGAGAGAGAGAGAGAGAGAGAAGGAAAGAAAGAAGGAAGTAACTAAAAAAAAGAAAATAGAGAGCATCAGAGAGAAGCAACGAAAGAAGGAAAGACGGAAAAAATAAAGAAAAGGAAGAAACAATGTAGGGAAAGAAAGAAGTAAGGGAAGAAAGAGAGTAGAAAGTAAGAAAAATAGAGAAAACAAAGAAAAAACGGATAAAAACTGAGACCATCAGAAAGAAATACAAAGAAAGAAAGAAAGAAAGAAAGAAAGAAAGAAGTAAATAGAGAGAAACAGATAGAAGCAATGAAGTAAGAAAGTAAGGAAAGAAAGAAAAAAAAGAAGGAAAGGAATTTATTGTTCCAAATTCAAATCAACCATTTATACACAAAATAAATCGCCAGAAAAATCATTATACAAATAATGAGAAATTGATTTGTGTTTAAACTCGGTAATCGAATATAGAATATCTTTTTCCTCTCAGTAAACACTTGAATTAAATCTCGATATAAATCATTTTTTTTTTTTTTTAAACTGACGACCATTTTTATTGACTTTGTACGAATCTGAACTCAAACGAGAAAAACAATCGCAAAATAAACCCGATCGTTTGCTCTTGAAAAATTTTGGACAGGAAAGAGTGAATAATAATAATCTAATGTGTCTAGAGAAACATCAAATTATTTTAATATTAGAAGTGACTACCCAGCGTCGCCTGGGTAAAGGGGTAAAACACTGGTTTTCTTAATTCATTTACTTTTGAGATTTACAAATTGCTGGACAATTTTAAGTAGAATTCCAATGTTAATTCTATGTACTAGCAAATATATGCACCCTCCGGGTGCAAGTATTTGAATTTTAATGTAATTAAATATGTTAAATTTGAAACACTTTTGAAACTAAATAAAAATCCAAATAAAATGATTTGAAACAGAGGGGGTATAATCGAAGAATAGAACAACTTTGAAACTAAGTCTTCCATCATTTCCCATCACTCCCTCCTTTTATTGCTGAATTTTCCTAATTCAACTATTTAGTTAAATTAGGAATTAAGAATAAAATTACTGTTATTTCTTTATATTAATGGATTTCTTTTAAGATTTATCCCCGAGATTTTTGCTCATATTCATTAAGAAAAAACCAAACAATTAGAAATCAATAATACCAAGCGCATATTTAATAAAATTAAACTTTTAATATCAATATGCAAATTAGCTTTCCTGTTCACACTGTAACCCGCTATTTTGTTGCATATATAAATACAATTGCATGTTATTAGAATGTAGATAAAGTCAAAAGTATTAATAATGTAAAATAATTTTAATAATAATTGAGGTTTAAATAAAAATAACAATCATGGACAATGTGGCGTAAATAACAAAGGGGATTGTGAGTTGAGAAGTAATATAGTTTCGGTTACAGACAGACTAACAAACAATCTCTATTATAATAAGATATTTTAATTTTTACAGACCTTCGAATATTTTGTCGTTAATTGTTTTATTTTCGTACTTTCATTCGGACATACATACATACATACATACCAACGGCCATTTCAAATTTGATTAGACAAAACAGCATCCTTATTATTTTCAAGTTTCGTATTGTTCGTTTTTTATAAGTTTGTTTCATCAAATTTGTTTGAATGGAAAGATGCTACCCAAATACACCTACTTCATATACATACATAAATAATTCCAACCTCTCCGCACAAGCAAAATGTGACACAAGCTCAATTTCTTAAGCAGAGTTTAACCGGTTTGAATTCAGAGTTTTCCTTCTAGACGTGTTACCTAGCCAAAGGTAAAGAGCCCAGTCTGTCCAACCATTTTACCCATAGCTGGAGGGAGAGTTAGATTCATACCTTACCCAAGGGTATTAGCGCCATGTGAAATGCAACCAGCTTCGTCCAGGAATTGAACTTGAGTCGAGGCGCCCATTCCTACGACTCTAACGATTACACCATTGTGTTTATATTGGTTTGGTGGTTGGTTTTGAAGGCTATCACAATGCAAGTTTAAAGAAAAATAAGGTAACTATGGTGTTGTCTGTTAACCTGTAATTTATTCTTAATATTTCGAGATAAAATCTCTGCTACAGAAGATTTCTGAAACTGAAATTGTTACAAACGCACGTGCAGAGAATTTGGAAGATATAAGACACAAAACAAAATGGTCGGTTGCTAGAAGCAGCTTCAGAAATCTTCTGTAGAAGAGATTTTATCTAGAAATTTTAAAATTAACTCACAGGTTAACAAACAACACCATAGTTGCCTTATTTTCCTTAACACTTGCATTGTGATAGCCTTCAAAACCAACCACCAAATATATATATATATATATATATATATATATATATATATATGGGGGGGGTCTTGTTACGATTTTATGGGACATCCCTTAGGCTTCAAGCAAGATCGCTTGTCCAGCATAAACCCTTGGTAGAGAATCCTTGATGCCCCTTAGTATTGTAAGTTCCTTTGTCAATGATTGCAAATGGATGGTTCTCAGTATCAGTGCTTAAGTAGTCAACCAGCCCCGCATTATGGTTGTTGATTGGTGGAATAATAAACCATATGACCTCGCCCAGTCTATAATTTCAGCTGGTGCTTTGCTGGACACCTTATCTATCCAAATATTCCAACAGGTCTATTTAATTTTAGTAAAGAGATTTCAAATATTTAATTGCTTTATGAATCTAATATATGCATTGTATATGGTTTGTCTCTGACGATTAAAATGTGATTAAATTAGAAAGAAATAAGTATAAAAACGGCTCATTAAATGCAACATACTCAGCTCAACT
>CM042159.1:31265611-31268111 GCA_023376005.1 Doryteuthis pealeii | reverse complement strand
GGTTAATATATTTATACATATATAAAGGACAGTTGTGTGTATGTATGTCCGGAGGAAACTATGAAAATAAAACAATTAACGACGATGTAAATATATATATATATACATATTTATTATCACCCAATCTTGTTTTTGTGCAAAAATAATGAAGATTTTATTCATATCTGGAAAGATATTTAAAAATTAGGATTTAAATAGTAAGAAAAGGGAAAGTCATTGATTGCGTTCATGATTAAAAAATAAATCAATTAGGTCAGACAAAAAAAATCAACGGATCTGCGAGACCAACTTCTTATTTTCCCCCTCTACCCAGGCAACACCGGGTAGTACATATACAAAGGGCAGTTATGTGTATGTATGTATGGGTGGGTGTAGGTCCGGAGGAAACTACTAAAATAAAACAATTGACAACAAAGTAAATATTTATACACATTCACTATCACCAGAGCTTGCATTTTTGCAAATATTATACTATTTATATTCTTGAAGATATTTATAAATTAGAATTTGAATAGTAAGAGAATGGAAAGTCATTGATGGCGTTCATGATTAAAAAATAAACAAATCGATTATGGAAAACCAGAACAATCAATGGATCTGCGAGACTAACCTTTTATCACCCTCTATCCAGGCAACGCCAGGTAACCGCTTCTAGTATATAATCAAGTCGAAATGTATGGAAATCTATGATATTACTTTTCGATACATAAGATGTACTATTCAATTTTTAATTAAAGTGATTCTATTGTTGCATAGATATGTGTTGAGAATTTTGGGTTTCGTATATTATCGAAATTAGGCCGGTTTAAGCATAGGAATCGCAAGGTTCCTGGTCTCGATAGCAACCCTCGCCAACTCAGCTAATGCGTAACACGGGGATCGGTTAAGTGAGGAGTTGATGAAATGTGTTGCGCTCCACCTCAGTAGTGGAGCGCCACACCTATCATCAGCTCCTCACTTTACCTCACATATCCCTGTGCTACTCATACGCTGAGTTGGCGAGGGCCGGTATCGAAGCAGGAGCCTTGTGGTTCGTAGCTGACCGCTCTACTGACTGAGCTAACCCGGCCCTATAGACTCACCAAACATTTTAAAAAAAAATAATATATCATGACGTCAGGAAATGAGAATTGAAACAGTATCAGCCAGTCAGCGAGGGAGTCTATCCCCTTTTCAATAGAGCTAGACCAAGGAGATTGTTATGGCGTCTGAGGTGAAGCACCACACCTACCATCAGCTCCTTACTTATCCCTATGCTACTCATACGCTGAGTTGGCGAGGACCGGTATCGAACTAGGAACCTTGTGGTTTCTAGCCGAACGCTCTACCGACTGAGCTTAAGTAAACATATCTAATATTATAATAATTATATTATATTATAGTGGTGTATACGCAGATCCTGCTAGTATACATAGAAAGCACCACTGATACACAGAAGAAAAAGAACATGCAGAGACACCATATTTATACAATGTATGCCAAAAACTTATTATCTACTAAGGTCAGCTTAGTTTCGCACAGAAGCCTCTGGTTGTTTACAGTACCTACAGTTACACAGTGGTCTATCCATACATCTTGTTAACGTGTATAAGAATTATTTATTATTCTCGCACAGATGCCTCGGTTTGCTGACGGTACTTACTGTTGAACAGTAGTTAGTCCATACAAATTATAAGTATGTACAAAGCGTTGTTTATTCAGCGCACAGAAGCCTCGGGTTACTTGCGGTACCTACTGTTGCTCAGTGTCCAAACTATGGAAATTATAATCTGCTAAGATTTCCTTTGTTTAGTATAGTATCATCTGGTTGCGTATAGTACATATTGTTTGTAGTGACCGTGGTTGTTTGGCGAGTGTTTAGTTGAGGAGTTGAAGAGTTATGGGTCCCCACAATTTATATGTATAAGACTACGGAAATGAAGTTTCCATAGAAAACAAAAGAAGACAAAATTTATAAAGGAAACAAACTTTATATACATTAATTTACAATTGGTATATTTAATTGTTCTTTCAGCGGTGTTGCAGATTGTATGTGTCTGTATGTATTTGTGTGTGACAAGTATGACATGTGTTGTTTATATGTGTGTGATTGGTTGTCAGCAGTTTTGTCTGTGATTGAAACTTGTGATTGAACTTTGTTGTTATTGAGCGAGATAGAGAAAACTGGAAACGAAAATACGAGACCAACCTGATATATCATTTTGTGTTTTCCGGCAGCGACTTCTCCCCATTGTGTCAATGTTGGAGGAGAACTTTCGCTCCTACTGTCGAGTTAGGAGCACCAGCTCCAACTCTGTCGAGTCGGGAAGAGCGTAAGCACCGACTGTTTGTCTCTGGTCTTTCAGCTAAAAGGGTCTTTTTATAATTCTCTTTTTTATTTTTGTCTACGTGATCATTACGCTAAAATATTCCTCAAATATCAGGTGATTTGCAATGATGCAATATCGAATGATTTTGGTACATTCCGATGGCGTACATATTTTCCCATGGAATTTAAACC
>CM042159.1:31230863-31258363 GCA_023376005.1 Doryteuthis pealeii | reverse complement strand
CGTAGTTAATTTGCATACTGGTTTTAACAAAACCAGGTTTAATAAATAATTAATTGATGTTAATGATTTATAATATTATTCTTTTATTCTCTAAAATATCGAAATGAATCCTATGAATGATCTCATAAACAAACCAATTAAAATATAACTAGAACAAGAAATCTTTTTTAATGCGTTCTTATTAATTTTGTTAGTCTTTCCAATTTGATATATTTCATTACATTAAATCTTAAATACTTTCGGCCGGGGGGCGTATATTTTTGCTAGTATTAATAATAAAAAAGACGCATCATCCACTTTTTCCTTTGGGTGTATTCTACCATTATTTAGTACAGGGATCATGTTGTTAATCAACATTTCTATGTTGCTTTATGCGTGTATGTTGAGAGAATACAAATATTTGTTTCCTCTTATAGGCACTGGATCATTTTGTGGTATTAAAAATTACAAGACATGAATAAAATAGATGAAAAATTCTTTTTTGTAATATTCTTAGTGTTTGTTTATGTTTGACGAAAGATTAAATTTTATATTTTTGAAAAGCATCAGAGTTTCCACGTCAATATTTCGGTCTGGACAATGTATGAATAATCCCGTCAAATTTGACAGAAACTCACTTGGTTCATATGTAACACTAGCCGCATCTCTATATTTAAACTAAACTCGTATTTTCATATTGTATATTTACCTGGTTCTTCTTTCTTCTTTTAATATGGATATAATGTGTTATTTGTTTCTTTTACATACATATAAACACTATATCTTTTTTATATTTACATAATACATTAGATAAGTAACGATGAAGTAAATTCATGGAAATCATGGTTTCATTGTCTTGTCTTGTTGTTGTATTTTTACGTCATGTCAATCCTTGTTGGGTTATTTTATGCCGAGGACCTTTTGTTCTATTCATTCTAGATGAGTATTGAAATATTATTTTAACTCAATTTTTAAAAACATATTTTTTAAATCTATTTTTTCTATTTAACCCATAGATGGGACCCTCACAGGTACTACAACTCCCGGTCAGTATGGAACTGCGTGTAATGACAATGAAAGGGTACTCCAAACTCCCCTGAGCTCCAAAATTGGAACTTCGCCATTAGATGTATTTTAACGTCATGCCCAGAACATATATATATTCAAACTAAATCCTTACTTTTCATATTGTATATTCACCCATTATTTTTAATATTGAATAATGGTCCATATATATATATATGTGTGTGTGTGTGTGTGTGTGTGTGTGTGTGTGTGTGTGTATTGGTGTGTGTATATCACTAGCAGTGCCTACGACAAATATTAGGGGTACGTTGGCAAATGCACGTCAGTGATATTGATGTTCTAGAATGAGCTAAATGTCAAAGTATAGAATCTATTATAACCAAGCATAGATTGAGGTGGAGTGGGCATTTGGTAAGGATGGACGATGGACGACTTCCTAAACAGCTGTTCTGTGGGGAACTTGTGAACGGAAAGCGTTTAGCTCAAAAACCTAAGAAGAGGTATAAGGATTGCCTAAAGTCGACCTTTAAAATTGTAGCATTGACGAGAAAACCTGGGAGAGCAAAACTTTGGACCGTGGGCAGTGGAGAAAAAAAATTTGGAGGAAGGCACAAAGAAATTTGAGACCAACCGTGGGTAACATGAACGATTAAAGCGAGATGTTTGCAAGGGAAACGTTAATAAAACAGACGACCAAGGACTTCAAATCGGTCTACTATGTGAACAATGCGGAAGGCCGTGTCTAAGCAGAGCTGGCCTGATGAGTCACGAAACTGGGCATCGCATAAATGGACCAATTAAATACCATGTACTCCCTGGAATAAGTTGTGAATATGGGAAGATGTGCAAGACTTTAGCTGGACTAAAAAGGCACATTCGCGCAGCCCACCGTTGAACTTGTTTAACTTTTTGAAGCTCATCGTTGTATTCTCTGAACGTCTGAACTTTATTTTTATTTTTATTTTTTTTAATTTTTTTTTTTTATCAAGCAATGGCAATACTCGAACAGGAATTTGCTGCCATCATATCAATTTGTATCTAAATACTTATACAACACCTTAGACAGTTGATTGATGAAACAATCAAGAGAAAATAAATGGATGCTTTTCACAAAATATCTTGAGGGTATCTTTTGTATAGATATGATTTAGGGTTAATTTCTGCCAATAAATCGGTCGTTAAATTGCTTTTGTTGTCTCCAGTTGCATAGCACAACAATCACGGCTGTCAAAACAGGCAAGGAATTATTAAAAAAAAAACTTCTTTTGTAAGAAAGCTATTTCTCTTTTTTTTAAATTTTCATTCAATAAAATCGATAATAAATAATTTGCGAGAAAAAGTTGACTATAAAAGACAGGCTGTTATTTACTATAGGATGTCTACTAGCAGGACCTGTGGATATACGACAGTATGATAATTTCATTATTACAACGTTTAATATGTTTACTCAAGAGCTATTGCAAATAGTTCAATAAGTAAGAAGTATTATAAACTTGATTTAACTGTCTATCACTTTTTTCTCTCAGAGTTTTTTTCTCATTCATATAATTGTACTCTGAAAAAGAAGAATGTTTTATACAGTGCCTTCTATTATTGTTTCATTTTACGTTTTAAAATAATTTTAATTAAATTCCATTGTTTTAAGAATCTATCGTCGAAACTCACGTATCAGCATGTACTATATTATATTTCTTCTACTCAACTATAATGTTTTTTAAAAATATATATATATATATATATATATATATACACCCAATGAATGAAGAAAACAACTTTAAATTTGCTTCATTATAATAATTTATTTCAACGGCATTACTGCAGAATCTTCAAGTAATTGCAAGAACATGAATCTTCATGATTTCAGGAATATTCATGTTCTTGCAACAACCTGAATCTTCATGATTTCAGGAATATTCATGTTCTTGCAATAACCTGAAGATTATGCAATAATGCGGTTGAAATAAATTATTGTAATCAAGCAAATTTAATGTTTTGCCTTCATTCATTGAATATCTTGCTCTGTCCGTCCACTCACTGGCACTAGGCAGATTGAGCTCTCATTACAGTTTACCTGTATCAGCTTGGTTAAACCACCCATTAAAAGATCATAACTACTACAGAATATATATATATATATATATATATATATATATATATATATATATATATATATATATATATATATATGGTATACAAATGTACCTGCGTATACGCATACAAATGACACGAGAATATATGATAATGTTAGGCAAGTCTGTCTGCATCGAATATTATCCTTTTCTTCCGTCATTATTCGATTAATCTCTATCTAGAAACTTATCTTTGGCACATATATTACCAGCAAATCAACAAGTCGAATAGGGCGAGACAACAATATAGATAGGATATATAATTTCTGATGGGAATAACAAGAAAGATGAATAGATAGCTAATCTCATATTTCAATATAGGTTGAATTGAAGATCAAATCTCGTGAAAATAGTTACCTCCCTTTCATTGTTTTCACACACACACACATATATATATATATATATATATATATATATATATATATATATATATATATATATATATATATATATATATATATGGTTTTAAAATCGCATAGGTGAGAAACTCTCAGAAACCAAGTACCGTTGACTTCATGTGTACGCTACACACACACATATATATATATGTGGGGGGGGGGAGAAATATGAGGAGGTTAATCCGACAATATGTGGAGAAAAGTAGACAAACACGGGATGTTATGGAAACTGGATGTTTATTGTCGACGATGCAACGTTTCGGCCATTTAGACCATCATCAGGACCGCAGCCCAGTTCTAGCTTCAATGAAGGACATTTTCAGAACTGACAACCTACTCTTTTTCACCATTCTGAAAATGTTCTTCATTGAAGCTAGAACTGGGCTGCGATTCTGATGATGGTCTAAAATGGCCGAAACGTTGCATCGTCGACAATAAATCCAGTTTCCATAACATCCTGTGTTTGTCTACTTTCTCCATATATATATATATATATATATATATATATATATATATATATATATATAATCTTATGTCTTTAAAGGACGTGAAAATTCGAAACTGCACAAGTATAAACAAATCCATTTTACACGGTTTTATATCCTAAGATGCTATAACGAGTTTAGCTAGTTGCACGAGAAAAACTAAGGTCATTTCTTTGAATTATTCATGTATTTAGCTATATAGCTTTATCTATTGACACGCCTTAAACTATGCACATTGAGCTACGGAAGGACTCCAGATGGAATCCTCCTCAGTACCAAGAAAGAAAATAGTGTGTGTGTGTGTGTGTGTGTGTGTGTGTGTGTGTGTGTGTGTGTATAATTAGCATATACCTTCTGTATTGAAAGATATAAGAGACAGAAAGACAAAGAGATACAAAGGGGCAGTAGATTACCATTAGAATAGTCTTGAAATAAGAATTCTGCTAAAGGCATGTGTCTTAAATCTCTGTTTTATTAATCTATTTCTTGCTAATCCGTTGGTTTTCACATCAAGAACACACAACGTTAATCTTTCTTTCTTTCTCTGATTTCTTAAAATTTCATAAGCAGATGACAAAAAAACATCAACATTCTACTCTAGTCGCCTTATAATTGGTACTATTTGTATTATTCGGGCTATGTTCCTCATCTTTATTTTTATCTGTACAACGTTTCGACTGATGTGCCCCCCGGCCTTCTTAAGTTATTTCTTGTCGGACTCGGGAGCTTTCTCGAACCCGGGAACCTTCTTGTCGTATATGGGAACTCTGAACCCAACAATTTATTCAAACCCCGGGGGTATCCTGTTCTGGTGTACAGGTTTTAAATTTTGTTGATTATTATTATATATTACTGTCACACTTAACCAGGATTGAACCAGTAGCCTAGACATAACTGTCGCTTAGAACTGTCTTAACCCACTGCCTTTATCCACTACGCTATGTGTCCAATACTAATTATCAACCTTCATCTCGATAATTCTGAGAACTTCTTTTAAGTGAATTAAACATTTCTAACATTTTTTTTCTTTTTTAATCTTATTGACCGACCCCTTTTAATGAAAACCTCAATAGAATGACATTGTTATCCATTAGACGAGAGTAGCATTTGAACTGAAATTGAGATCTCGATTTGCCCGAGACTTAGAAAGAAAACAAAAAATGAAATAAATTTTCAGGGTTGTTACTGAATAGCAAATTGCCGAGGCTGACTAATTACACTCGTTCTTCTTTAAGAACACACTTAAACTTTAACTGCATTACAAATCTCAAGAGAAAGTCACCTAGTTTTTATTTTTAAATATTTCATTTTTTTATTTTTTTTATTTAATAATTCTTTCATTTTTAAAACGTAATCTGCTGAATAACGATTAATTATGTTATTATAATATTTAATTCTTTTTTTTTCTAGTCTTGCTTTTATTTTCACGAACATTTTTTTTTCTTTTGAGACGCCAATATTAAAACAGGTGCGTTGCATGACAACTACTTCGCTTAAGTGAAACGGGATAATTAAAACTAAAAGCAAAGAAATTATTATTTCTCTTCTTACAGTTAGCAAGGTTATAGAAATGTCTTTAATTTTTCAATACTAATTATGAATAGCCTATAGTTTTATACGGAGATCTGAAAAGTTCTTGATATGACCAACTAACAAATGACCTAGTGCCAAATGGTATTCTGCATAATCACCGTGCATTTTTTAAGAAAGTGTAATTAACAAGTTCTGAAAAAGTTTCAATAAGTCTCATCAGATTTCCAGGAATCTTCTGAGTATTCTAGGTAATTTTAACAGTTCTGTTGTCTGTATAATCTCTATTCTTCTTCTGATCTCCAGTTTACAGAATCCCTATTCGTACCAACTAGGATCAAAATCAACGTTACCTTTAGGCTCCATTACTTTTTCAGCTGACAAAATTTATTAAGTACTAGCAAATATATGCACCCTCCGGGTGCAAGTATTTAAGTTTAATGCAATAAAATATAATGTTAACTTAGAAAACCTAATGAAACTGAATAAGAATTCAGATAAAAATATTTGGAACAGAGGGGGTATAATCGGAAAATAGAACAACTTTGAAACTAACTCTTCCATCAATTTCCATTACTCCCGTCTTTCATTGATAAATTTTCCTAATTTAACTATTTAGTTAAAATAGTAAGTAAAGAATAAAATTACAGTTATTTCTTTATGTTAAAGGATTTCTATTAAGATTTATCCCCAAGATTTTTTCTCATATTCATTAAGATAACACCAAACAATTAGAAATCAATAATATCAAGCATATATTTATTAAAATCAATTTTTTCATATCAATATGCAAATTAACCTTCCCATTCACACTGTGAACCGCTATTTTGTTGTATATATAAATACAATTGCATGTTATTGTTATGTAGATATGGTCAACAGTCTTAATGATGTAAAACAATTTTACTAATGAAAAATAAAATCAAGGTGAATGTGATGTAAATAATAAAGGGATTGTGACTTGTATAGTAATATAGTTTCGGTTACAGACAGACAAATCCACAATCTCCATTATAATAAGATTTAGCAAGTTTTTCGCTTTCTTTTCACGTTCGCTTCGCGTTTACCATGGATTTAAAAATAAAAGAGCTCTAAACAAAAACGTAAAGTCTTGTGTTCGTTAATTAAAAGCAAGCAACTACGCAACTAGTCTTTTTCTGACTGCCGACTTAATTTTTTTTTGTTGTTGATAACCCCGGCAACATTTGTTTATACAATCTAAATATTAATACACGTGTTCTTTTATATTCCAACCGTTATCATCCTGCAACACCCATTGGTTAAAAGAAAGACAATAGCGGAAAGATAGAGAGAGGGGATGAGTGTGCGAAAGCGATAACGCTAATCTGTTTCAATTGAACTTAAGGAAAAAATGAAATGAAGGAAAGAAAGATAAAAAGAGAGAGTTAAATCTTTTTGCATAAGTATTTTCAATGGCTTTTAAGTAAACATTGTAATAATCAAATCATCATATAGTGGTTTATCCACAGGTACTGCCAGTAGTATATAAACCACACGAATTGGTAGATGCAAACCATACAAAAAGTTGAGTATGCTTCTGATCTTGATTTGGGGGTTTTGAACTTTCAGAGGTAGACACATAAAAAAGTCGTCCGGGTGGCCTAAAGTCGGTATCAAGCCAATCAGCGAGGGAGTCTATCCCCCTTTTAGCGCTAGACCAAGGAGATTATTTTTGCGTATGAGGTGGAGCGCCACACCTACTTTCAGCTCCTTACTTTACCGCACACATCCCTGCGCTACTTATACGCTGAGTTGGTGAGGGCCGGTATCGATCTAGGAACCTCATGGTTTCTAGTTGAACGCTCTACCGACTGAGCTAACCCGGCCCTTCCATACGTTTACTAAATTAGTATACTAAGTAATATAAGTGTATACGAATGTAACAGAGGAAATACTATTCAGCGAGGAAGTGTTTAGATACTGTCTCCAAGTTCACCATCCTTGTTCGGAGTGTTTTCAATTTAAATAACTACCAGACTCGCATTGTTGTCTGTCCGCTACCCAATTTCCTTCAATCACCTCGAAGATTGGCACTAAACTCAAGTACAATGGAGGCATTATAAAATCTTTTGCAATGTTTGGTCCAACCAGATTGTAAATAATAACCTTAAGCTGTTAGCTTTTACGTAAATTAACGGTTAGGGTTAGATGAACTGTGTTTATCGATACCTAGAATTTTGGTGCGGGGTTTTATATTTTAGCTGATTTGTTTAGACACATTCGGGATAAAGATACTTGTAGATTTTTTTTGTTTAATGGCACCTCAACCGTTATAGGTTATTTAATACCTAAAGAACATTAATGATAGGAGTTGGGTAAATAGCTACAATTCCTCTATCGGGGGAGAATAGAATTCGAATAAGAACGTAACAGTAAAATTAGTGATATATATATATTTATGGGTACTACTATGTGAACATAGCGTAAGTAGTTAATCCAAAACAACTTATTTTACAACTATATACATATATATATATATATATATATATATATATATATATGTAAAATCAATGATAATATTATGGGTTTACACTCATAACTTGAAGTTTCCTGGTAATCCAATCATCAGATGAGTTCAATGGTTGAGATCTTAAAAAACAGTTGTGAAAATTTTCACGACTGGTTTTTAAGATCTCAACCATTGAACTCATCTGATGATTCGATTACCAGGAAACTTCAAGTTATGAGTGTAAACCCATAATATTACCATTGATTATAAATCTGCTCTGCTTTATTAGCATTGAACACCTTTTTATGCCAATACTTTTCTCATTTTTTCATTTCTATTATTTATATATATATATATATATATATATATATATATATATATATATATTATCCAAATATCCGGAGAAGAAATCTTCCTTACGACATAGGAGTTTTTTTAAAACGTGTCGCAGTTTGCAGAGCTCAATGTGTGCTCTTAGTGATAGAGTCACAGAGCAAATTTATAAGTAAAAATTTAACAAAAGACTTAGAACTTTTGCGTTATAGTCTATTTCAGGAAGCTTAGACAAGGTATCTAACTCTCCAAAATCATCAGATGCGAATGAAAGTAATAAAAATTCATCATATGATGATTTGGGAGAGTTAGACACCTTGTCTAAGCTTCCTGAAATAGACTATAATGCAAAAATTCTAAATCTTTTGTAATATTTTTACTTATTAAAAAAAGGAGAAACATTTTTATGCTAATATTTCTCTACTAGCATAGAAAGTTACACTTTGGAATCGTGGCCTTTCCCTAGGGTTGAACCCGGATATTTGGTACCCGTGGTAAAAACGTGCTTATTTCAGTTTGTCTACCGAGCGCAAACATGATCTTCAAAACCAATCAAATGTCCATTGATTTAATAGTGCGAAAATGTAAACATTGTTAACAATTTACATTATTTCCGTAAGCTGATTTTTTTTAATCATCATGATTTTTTTTTTATTGGTTCGTTTTTTTTAATGGTCCAAAAATGTTGAAGATGATATTAACCTTTATTCAAGTTTGATTGTGTTAAATATAGGAGCGATAAATTTTACACGTCAAATTGGACGTCTCTATATTTCCTTAATGTTTCAAATTTCGTTTTAGATACATATTTTATAGTTAAGTTATTGTGTTATTTCTATTATATAAATGTGACGTTACAAGTGATTCCATTCAAATTTTAATTCTTTTAAATATCATTACTTTTCATCTTTGCTTTATTGTGTTTTTTAAAACAAGTTTTATCTTGTATTATCTATCTATATATAGTTTGTTTTATTTTGATATATATTTAAAGTTATCAGAATTAAATTTCCATTTTTTTAAAATTATTTTTTACTCCTTTAATAAATTTATTTTATTTTTTTACTCCTTTAATAAATTTAATGACTTTACTTTACTTATGATACAAATTATCTGATATTAATTTTCAACTCCCATCCCCTCAGGCAACATTTATTTTACGTCGCCCAGAGGGCGTTTCTTTATTTTGCTAGTATATATATAATGTATTCATTAAGAAAAATATCGTTTTGTAAAGCGTATTTTTAAAAGCATTTTTCAAGTAATAGATGAATTTAATGAGTATAATTGCGCACTGCATCTGGATAAAGTAGAAACACGATATATATAAGATATATATAAAGATAAACCTAATGAGTCAGATAAACCTACTAACAGTTTCGCTAATTGCTCTCCATATGTATATATATTCATACAAACACGGCTAGGATATATAAAAGCTAAAAAGTAAAGAGTGCTCAATACCTAAGTAGAGCAAATAAATGTATATATATAATATATATATATATATATATATATATATATATATATATAGTGGTAACTTGGCTTACGAAATGTCCAAAGTTTTCCAGGTTACGTGCTGTGTCTCGATCGCATTTTGCTTTGTGTTGACTGCTAAAAGTTGAGGTAAAAGCGATTGAGTTTAAAATACGATCTTAAACCAATCGACAAGCATAGTTACCAAAAGTGATTCAAGTACTGCGGCAATATTTAAAGAAATGACAACTTGTTTAAATTGATCTTAAATATATTTATTTTCTCCCCAGTTTAATCGCCGCCGGAAATTACAGGAATTAACACTGACCAATTAAAAAGAGTTATTTTTGCCCGCGAAAATATCTCGTCGTCATTTTTCCCCAAATGAAAATTGAAATAGAAAATGACGAACATTCCAGATCCTAAAGTGTAAAACAATAAAGTCAACACTCAGGTTAATGTTCTCATCCTGCAGTCAAAATCATCATTGACTTATTTTAGTTACTATCTAATTAGCAATTATTTTAATTGGATGTTTTGTTTTAAAAAAAAATGTTTTTAAATATTAGAAATAAATAGTAACAGTAATTGTTCAGAATTTTTTAGTGTCTTGTCATTTATACGCGTACAGAATTTATGATACTAGTTTAAAATATGGTTTATTTTTTTAATACATCCATTGAATATAACGCCGCTCTCTGGAAGAAAGTATATACATTTTGATGTAGTGAAATTATAAGTATTATTAGATGTAGTATTATTAATACATTTATTTTTGATATTTATTGGATATTGAATATGAATTGATATTGGAATATATATTTGATATTTGATATTTTGATACATTTATTTATGATACTAGTTTAAAATATGGTTTCTTTTTTTAATACATCCATCGAATATAACGCCGCTCTCCGGAAGTAAGTATATAAATTTTAATGTAAAATGTATTAAATTTGAATAACAAGCCAAATTAAATAAGAAGGCATATAAAAAGATTACAGCGTAGCAGCGTATGAGTTAGATGAAATCGCATTTTTATTATTATTAACACATTTATTTTTTATATTTATTTGATATTGAATATGAATTGATATTGATATTGAAATATATATTTGATAATTGATATTTTGATACATTTATTTATGGTACTAGTTTAAAATATGGTTTCTTCTTTTAATACATCCATTGAATATAACGCTCTCCGGAAGTAAGTATATAACTTTTAATGTAGTGAAATATATTAAATTAGAATGACAAGCAAAATTAAATAAGAACGCATATAAAAAAAAATACAGCGTAACAGCGTATGATTTAGATGGAATCACATTTTTTTATTTACAGACATATTATATCGTATATTGGACGATTTGGATGGTGTCGTTTGTAACCAGAGGGTGTCACAAGATGAAAACGGTCGTACAATTTAAGAACACGAGTATAAAGTAGGCAGAGTGGCCTTTTGTCGTTATCAGCCGGACAGCGAGAATCTATCCCCTTTTCGCTAGCGATAGACCAGGGAGATTGTTTTTGATGAGGTACAGTGCCACACCTACCGTCAGCTCCACACTTTACCACCCAGATCATATTACCCAAATCTGTGCTACTCATACGCTGAGTTGGCGGGGTGTCGATCTCAGAATGATTAGTTTCTTTCAGCTTGGATGATATGTCCAGTCAGCTCCATTTTTTTATGTCTGTTCGTAGACAATGTATCGTATAAAATGTTCTGTGTCCACTAAAATCTTATGAAAAGTTCGTCCAAACATTTATTAGTATTATCACTTGTATCAAGTGAACGGACACGAGGTTTTCATGGGATCTATATACCTACACTATAGGTAAACGTATATTTAAAATAACGTACTGAAAACACAGACACTTTTGCAGAAGTCTTTGATTATTCAACCCTGTAGATAATATCTAGACACTTGACCAAAACATTCAGATTTTAAGCTAACGTAGAATTATTGAATGACATAAAAACGAGAGAAGGAAAACAAAACACAAAAAAGCATACTGTCGATAATTATCGGTTTTTATGATTTATTATACAACGCCCCGTGCAAGAAGCGTGTAATCAGAGAAAACAAAACCTCTGTTCTTTCTTGTACGTTGCATTGTGTTAGTTTGTCTGTGTTGAGAACAACGGGAGTGGGTTGAAGGGAGAGATAAGAAACATCAGAAAGGGAGAGTGAGGGGAGAGGGATAGAGAGAGAGGGATAGATAGATAGATAGAGAGAGAGAGAGGTGGAGAGGGTTAGAGAGAGGGCGAGAGAGATAGGGAGAGAGATGGAGAGAGAGATGGGGAGAGAGGGAGAAAGATAGATGGAGAGAGAGATAGGGAGAGAGAGAGAGAGAGAGAGAGAGAGAGAGAGAGAAGGAGATAGAAAGGAATAGGAGGAGAGATAGGGAGAGAACGAGGGAGAGAGAGATAGGAGAGATACAGAGACACAAGAGAGAGAGAGAAAGAGAGAAAGAGAATGAGAAAGAGAGAGAGAAAGAGAAAGACAGAGAGAAAAGAGAGAGAAAGAGAGAGAGAGAAAGAGAGAGAAAGAGAGGGAGGAGGAGAGAGAAAAGAGAGAAATGGGGAGAGAGAGAGATGGGGAGAGAGAGAGAGAGAGAGATAGAGAGAGAGAGAGAGAGAGAAGAAAAAGAGAGAGATAGAGAAAGAAAGAGAGAGAAAGAGACGCGAAGAAGAGAGAGAGAGAGAAAGAAGAGAGAGAAAAAAAAGAGAAAGAGATAGAGAGAGAGAGAGAGAGAGAGAGAGAGAGAGGAGAGAGAGAGAGAGAAAGTCAATAATCTAAAGCAATAAAAGCCATGTGATTCGGGTCAATTTCTTCTGGAGCAGACATTTAGAAATCTTTGGACAAAGTTTCTGTCCGTCTGTCTCTAGGAAGCCATTAGCTTCTTATCAACTCACGAACGTTCAAGTGTTTCACACGTGTGTCCTATCCCAATCATGACGCTTTACAATGGCAAAATCTTGAGATGTGGAAATGCGGAAAACCCCCAAATATTAGTTACACATTATATAAGTAAAGTCGTCGGGGTGGCCTAAAGTTGGTATCTGCTAAAGGGAGTCTATCCTCTTTTGCAATAGCATTAGACTAAGGAGATTGTTTTTTGCGTTTGAGGAGGAGCGCCACGCCTACCATCAGCTTCTCACTTTACCGCAAAGATCTATGTGCCATTCATACGCCTAGTTGGCGAGGGCCGGTATCGAAGTGGAAATTAACTTTTAACCGCTAAAACTCCCCTGATAGTGCCTCAAATCACCAATCTCGTTATTATTTAGGTGTCAATTTTTATTGGCTTTTCTGTTAGATTTTAATGCGTAGATTAAAAGGATATCAAGCATATTGCCCAATTATGTAATGACGGAGATATGAGGATTCAAAGGTCCCCTAATTATGTGTTTAAAAGCACGATTTATTGGCATTTTTGATAGATTTCACTGCGTAATTGCATTGATACATAAGTTTAGATAATTATTATGGTCTACGGAGAATTTAAGGATTGAAAACAAAACGGTAATCGGATTTCTGGAGAAAAATAAAAATAAATAAGAACAAAAAGAGGTTAAAGTTTGGAATTGTAAACACTCAACGGGTGCTAGCCATTGACCTACCAATGACCCCTGAACTAGATCTGAAAAATAAAAACGAAAGTCCAAGGTTTTCTGCGGAGGGCGGAAGCGGTAATGTCTCTTCTCCCACCCCCGGGACCAAAGACGGAAGAAGAGAAAATCGGTCTTTTTTTCGTCTGGGCCTTCGTCGGAGGCAGACGTTGGTTTCTTGGGGTCCCACGATGACGTGTCTAGGCTAGCAACGAACAGCGCGCATGAACGTGATTTACGATAGAACAGCTTGAGCTTACCCTCTCTCCACTTCTCTCTGAAAAAGAACTCAACTTTGGCCTCTACGCAACACATTCGTCATCGTTGTCGTCGTCGGGATCAGTCGCGATCATCGGTATCAGCCAATCAGCGGGGGTGTCTATCCCATTTTCATCAGCGCTAGGTCGATGAGATTGTTTCTGCATCTGAGGTGGAGCGTTAAATCTTCCATCAGGTCCTTACTTTACCGCACATATCCCTGTGCTACTCATACGCTGAGTTGGCGAGGATTGGTATTGAACTAGGAACCTTGTGGTTTCTAGCCGAACGCTCTACCTACTGAGCTAACCCGGCCCTCAACGAAAACAGACCTCAATTCGAAGAATTTGTGGAGATATGAGCTTTGTCCCCCACCCCCGATAGTGCCCCAAAATCATCAATTTCGTGAAAAAAAAATTTTGTTTGTAATTAGATACATATTTTATAGTTAAGTTATTGTGTTATTTCTATTATATAAACTAGTACAAATAAAAAAATGCCCTTCGGGGATGTAAAAATAAATTTTGGAAACATACTGCCTGAGGGGTGGGAGTAAAAAATCAATGTCAGTGAGTTTGTACCCTAAGTAAGTTAAATCATCAAATCATATTAAAGGATTAAAAAAATAAAACAATTTGAAATGTAACTTTAAATATGTATTAAACAAAACAACTATATAATATATTAATACCAGTCATGTATTTATTAAAATGTTTTAAAAAACAATGAGGACTGTCTAATGTTGCTGTTCAAATTTTTATTTCTGTGATGAAAATGTTGGGTAATGTAACGTAAGCAGTGGCGTAATTTTTGTTACAGACAAAAACCGGAAAGCGAATCTAAGTGAACAAAAACTGAAAGAATGTGTGTTCTAAAAATCTTTTCACATTTAAATTTATTATCTTAATTTTATAGATCCCATCATTATCATAACGATTATTTAATTTTGACTAATACGTCTTTTATCTTAATTTCAATTGCTTCATTTCACAACCGTTCAGACCGTCTGTCTGCGTCCATATAATTAACATCAAATTAAACTGATATGAAAGAATTCCCGGCAAAACTAATAATGGTTGACAATGCAACATCTGATAACAATTCAAGACATGTTTTTATAACTAATTCTCTTTGTGTACGTGTAATCAATAAAACAAAATATGTATGGCGACGAGTAATCGGGGGAAAATAAAGAATGAGTTTATTTGTTTAGATTTAATCTTCTCTCGGCTGCTCTCATGGTAGGTTAGGCCTCACGGGGGGGAAAGAGATGAGAATTAAATTTTCACTGAAAAATGTCTGTATATTTAAAATCCGATAATGTTTATTGTGAATTCTGAATTAGTAAAATAGAACACTAATTAGGACTGAGCCTATTCTAGTTGTGACCACCCCAAGCGGAGTCTTAACAGGTTTGAATTCAGAGTTTATCTTCTCCTTGACAGGTTGCTTAACCAAGGCTAAAGAGCCCAGTCTCTCCTACTATTTACCTATAGCTGGAGAGAGAAAGAGTAGTTGGATTCATACCTTTCCCAATAATATTAGCGCTATGTGAACAGTACCTTCGTCCACGATTTGAAATCGGTCGACGAGTCTATTTCCTACAATTCTAACCTTTTGACCACGCAGCTCCGGCCATTACCGAGGCGGGGGTTGACTGAATGAATATATAGGTATTTACCTAACTCGTTAGCCATAATTTTTCTGTTCATAGTGTATTTAATGTTTTTTTTTTTAGTATTATCTGCGTTATTAGGACTATTGTCCCCATCTTCATTGTTATTTGTACAACGTTTCGGCCGATATGCCCTCCGGCTTTCTTCAGGTATTTCGGACTCGGGAACCTTCTCGAATTCGGGAACCTTCTCGGACTCGGGAACCTTCTTTTCGAACTCGGGAGCTTGTTAAAGTTTTTTGTTATCAATTTTTAAAAAACGTTTAACTTTAAAAAAAATTCTAATGAAAGCATTTGTTTTGAGGGCATCTAAAATCTTCACAATCATTTTTTTAGGAAAATGTATTAGAAATAAATTACACATGTAATGTTATTTTGCCTTTTTTTACTCATGCTTATTATGTTACTACTTTTCGATTTCAACAAAAAATTACCTTAAATATTTGATTAGCACTCGCGGAGAGGGAATATACTCCCTTGCTGTCCGGCTGATACCATCAATATTTACTTATATCGTTGAAAAGAGCTCGTTGGAATATTTCTTTTGCATATAAAAAATATTTTTCTCCCTTCTCTCGTCAAAACTACATTCATCACCCAACAACATGAAAGCATTGTATAAAAAAACGGTTTCAATTGTGTCGTGGATTGTTAATATTAAAAAAAATCAATTTTATTTGTATACAAATAAAAGTTATTCGTGGACTAAAATGTCGAAGTTAATATTTTTTCGAATTGTTTCTTTATCGCTATAAATATAACATTTTTTAATTGTCACGAAGTGAAATGTGAATTGTGAACGATAAAATAAAGGTTGGTCTGTAAGCCGTTATAAGTTGATAATGATAGAAATGGAGAATGGAAAAACTACAAACAAATAAAGAGGGAAAAAAGAGAGAAAGAAAGAAATTTGCTATTTTCCAATGCTATTTCTATGTATGTTTTAATCTAAGAAAGAAGAAAAGTGAAAGAAAGAAAGGGCAAGAAATAAGAGAAAAAAAACGAGGAATTTTTTTTAATGAATAAAAGAAAGAGAGAATAAGAGAGGTAAGGAATGGGGAAGAAGAAAAAAAAGAGACAGACAGGAAAAAAAGGAGTAAGATAGAATGAGAGAGAGAGAGAGAGAGAGAGAGAGAGAGAGAGAGAGAAAAGATTGAGAGAGAGAAAGAGAAGGAAGAGAGAAGGAAAGAAAAAGAGAGATACATAGAAGAAGAGGAAAGAGAGAAGGAGAGAGATAAAACGAAAGAGAGAGAAAAAAGAAATAGAGAGAGAAAAAGGGAAAGAAGAGAGAGGAGAAAAGGAAAGAAGAGGAGAGAGAAAAGGAAAAAGACACTACTCCGGAAGAAAGAAAAAATGAAAACGATAGAAAGGAAAGAAATAGAGAAAGAAAGAAAAAGAAAAAAAAGAAAAAAAAGGGAGGTAGGATTAGAATTGAGACTATCAGAAAGAAATATCAGGAAAAATGAAAAAGAGAGAGAGAGAGAGAGAGAGAGAGAGAGAGAGAGAGAGAGAGAGAGAGAGAGAGAGAGAGAGAGAAGAGAGAAGAAGAGAAAGAAGAAGAGTAACGAAAAAAAAAAGAAAATAGAGAGCATCAGAGAGAAGCAACGAAAGAAGGAAAGACGGAAAAAAATAAAAAAGGAAGAAACAATGTAGGAAAGAAAGAAGTAAGGAAGAAAGAGAGTAGAAAGTAAGAAAAATAGAGAAAACAAAAAAAACGAAGGAGTTAGGATAAAAACTGAGACCAACAGAAAGAAATACAAAGAAAGAAAGAAAGAAAGAAGTAAATAGAAAGAAACAGACAGAAGCAATGAAGTAAGAAAGTAAGGAAAGAAGGAAAAAAAAGAAGGAAAGGAATTTATTGTTCCAAATTCAAATCAACCATTTATACACAAAATAAATCGTCAGAAAAATCATTATACAAATAATGAGAAATTGATTTGTGTTTAAACTCGGTAATCGAATATAGAATATCTTTTTCCTCTCAGTAAACACTTGAATTAAATCTCGATATAAATCATTTTTTTTTATTTTAAACTGACGACCATTTTTATTGACTTTGTACGAATCTGACCTCAAACGAGAAAAACAATCGCAAAATAAACCCGATCGTTTGCTCTTGAAAAATTTTGGACAGGAAAGAGTGAATAATAATAATCTAATGTGTCTAGAGAAACATCAAATTATTTTAACATTAGAAGTGACTACCCAGCGTCGCCTGGATAAAGGGGTAAAACACTGGTTTTCTTAATTTATTTACTTTTGAGATTTACAAATTGCTGGACATTTTAAGTAGAATTCCAATGTTAATTCTATGTATATTTTAATTTTTACAGACCTTCGAATATTTTGTCGTTAATTGTTTATTTTCATAGTTTCATTCGGACATACATACATACGTAACAACGGCCATTTCAAATTTGATTAGACAAAACAACATCCTTATTATTTTCAAGTTTCGTATTGTTTTTTTTGTTTTTTTTTAAATTTTGTCTCATCAAATTTGTTTGAATGGAAAGATGATACCCAGATACACCTACTTCATATACATACATAAATAATTCCAACCTCTCCGCACAAGCAAAATGTGACACAAGGTCAATTTCTTAAGCAGAGTTTAACCGGTTTGAATTCAGAGTTTTCCTTCTAGACGTGTTACCTAGCCAAAGGTAAAGAGCCCAGTCTGTCCAACCATTTTACCCATAGCTGGAGGGAGAGTTAGATTCATACCTTACCCAAGGGTATTAGCGCCATGTGAATGCAACCAGCTTCATCCAGGAATTGAACTTGAGTCGAGGCGCCCATTCCTACGACTCTAACGATTACACCATGTGTTTATATTGGTTTGGTGGTTGTTTGAAGGCTATCACAATGCAAGTTTAAAGAAAAATAAGGTAACTATGGTGTTGTCTGTTAACCTGTAATTTATCTTGATATTTCGTGATAAATCTCTGCTACAGAAGATTTCTGAAACTGAAACTGTTTGAAACACACGCTCAGAGAATTTGGAAGATATAAGACACAAAACAAAATGGTCAGTTGCTAGAAGCAGCTTCAGAAATCTTCTGTAGAAGAGATTTTATCTCGAAATTTTAAGATTAACTCACAGGTTAACAAACAACACCACAGTTGCCTTATTTTCCTTAACATTTGCATTGTGATAGCCTTCATAACCAACCACCATATATATATATATATATATATATATATATATATGGGGGGGTCTTGTTACGATTTTATGGGACATCCTTTAGGCTTCAAGCAAGAGCGCTTGTCCAGCATAAACCCTTGGTAGAGAATCCTTGATGTCCCTTAGTATTGTAAGTTCCTTTTTCAATGATTGCAAATGGATGGTTCTCAGTATCAGTGCTTAAGTAGTCAACCAGCAACGCATTATGGTTGTTGATTGGTGGAATAATAAACCATATGACCTCGCCCAGTCTATAATTTCAGTTGGTGCTTTGCTGGACACCTTATCTATCCAAATATTCCAACAGGTCTATTTAATTTTAGTAAAGAGATTTCAAATATTTAATTGCTTTATGAATCTATATATGCATTGTATATGGTTTGTCTCTGACGATAAAATGTGATTAAATTAGAAAGAAATAAGTATAAAAAACGGCTCATTAAATGCAACATAGTCAGCTCAACTTTTCGATAGGAAAAAGAAAATAGGATAAATTAGGCGATAAGCGACGGCCACAAATATTTTTTTGATACGAACGAAAAAGCGCAATAAACTATTTTATCTCTGTTTCGTTTTTACGGACCGGAATCGTTATGGCGTCAGATGATGTAATTGCATGTTATTAAAGATATTTTTACAAACATATTGGTTATCAATTCCTTTAATGTCTGACTCGCACACGCGTGAGATGAACACACATAAAAAAAACTTCCGTTATGAATCACTTAGTATAAAGAACTGTAACAATTATTCAATATACTTGCGTCTGTCGGACAATGTTCAGCCAGGGAAGAAAACTACAGGAAGGGAGATAAAAAGATGCAGCGTGGAAGAAAAATGAAATGAAAGAAAGGAGGGAGGGGTAGATTGGGAAAGTTTCTGCGATGCAGTGTTGAGGGAGGAGGATGAAGAATGTTAACGAGTAATAGTGAAAGGTACAAGGCGAAAATGTCCATGTTCTTTTTAAATACAAAACAATAAGGCAAATACGTTAACATGATAGAAAACCAGAGGATCTAAGTCATTATACATTCACACATACATATAGACCGAGATTGATAGGCCATAAAATAAACCAAATAAAAAACCCACATTATACAAGGAGTGTCAAAACATTATCGAGATTTTTTATACTTTAGTATTGTATTCTGAAAAATAAATAATTTTCCCGTTATTCATTTTTTTCACAATACAAGGTATGTAAAAAAAAGTACCATGTTAAAAGCTGCATTTACCAAGATAGAAATGAATAATGAATCGATCGTTATTTTTTCAGAATACAAGGTGTGTCAAAAAAATATCGAGCTTAAGATCTCTCACAAATTCTTTCCTATCGACTGTGCCAAAAAGTGTGGATGGTCCAACACAAGCCTTCGCCACTATAATCAAATCACTGTGTGGGTGTTCATTGTATGTATGAACCCTCATACGTCGAAAATCGACGAGAGTCCATAATATACATACGTATATATATATATATATATATATATATATATATATATATATATATATATATATATAATCTTTTTAATGACTAATCCAATAGTTACTTGCATTCAGATAAAATGTACATTCCCACTTCCAACCACGCTAAAAAAATGCTCATAAAATAATTCGTTTATACGTACCAAGCATACCAAAATATGTCCCAGTTTTTAAACTTTAAGTTGAATCTCCCACAAAGTAAATGGTATATTCTATAATTTGTGCCCTGAGGGAATATCTTCAAGGGAGAGGACATAATTGCTACGGTGTTTTTGGGGAAAGCTGCAGGCGATTCCTTAGAAGTGAATAGAAAGCAGGTGCAATGAACGTAACGCCGCGGGTGAAATGTCTTATCGCACCGACCATGAGTTATGATAAACCAACATAAGTACAACAAAGATCGTCTTCTAAATTATCAAAAAGGACTATGCCTGTTAACTTCCAATACATCTATCTAGGAGACCTTTTTTTAAATCTATCTACATACTTATTTATCTATTACTCCTCTCTCTCTCTCTCTCTCTCTCCTTATTATTATATATATATATATTATATATATATATATATATCACTTTTAAAAAATACATTTATGTTACCGTTTTTAATTTATCTACAAATTCATTTTATCTATCTCTGTTCATCACCACACTCTCTCCCACCCTCTCTCTCCATATAATATGTATAATCTAAATTATATATATATATATATATATATAATATATATATATATATATATATAAGTATGTATATATAAATATGTATATATATGTATATATGTATGAATATATATATATATGTATGTATATGTATATACATATATGTCTATGTATATGTATATACATATATGTATATATGTATGTCTATATATATGACATTTTTTAAAATCTATCTACATATTTATTTATCTATTACTCTCTCTCTCCCCCCTCTCTCTCTCTCTATATATATATATATCACTTTTAAAAATACATTTATGTTATCGTTTTTAATTTATCTACAAATTTATCTATCTATCTCTGTTCATCACCTCACTCTCTCCCACCCTCTCTCTCCATATATATATATATGTGTCTATATATACGTATGTCTATAAATATGTATATACAAATATGTATATGTATATATGTATGAATATATATATGCATGTCAGTATATATGTATATAAATATGTATATGTATATATGTTTATATATATATAAATTATATATATATTATATATGATGTTTTGGGAAGGATCCCCATTCTTGCACCTGGTTAGCATCTGCTTACGAGTTTGATTTTCTTCATATGATGTTTCTTTATCTGTTTACATGCAAGAGAATAATATATCTAAGAGTACATTATTTCATTTGACCTGAAGAATCCACTATGGACTACTATACTAAGTTCATCTATGGAACTCTTATGAATACATCTTGAATCGTATTATGTTTTACTGATAATTGTACTCATTAGTATATTGTGTGATACAAAGGTTGTTTTGAAACAGCATATCCATACTGAAATTCTACAGAACCTTCAATGTCTGCCGGTCTCTCTATGTGTCATGGAATATGTTTTGTGAGAAAGCTACACTTGTTAGCCACTGGACAATTTGTTGTAAAAAGAACTTTATTGATAACTAGCAGCGGCTACCCGGCGTCGCCTGTGTAGAAGGGGATTTTTTAAAGTTAGTCTCACAGATCCATTATTACTGAATCGTGAGTTGAATCCTCGTAGGATGACCCATTTAAATCCCTATATAAAAAAAAACAGATCTAGCATTGATCCAGCTATTCTGAAAAGAATTGATGATGTCTACTATCTAAAATATTAAATGAAAAAAAATCCATGCAGTTATCATTCAAATTTTATCTTGTAATTATCTTCACAAATATAAATCAAATCTCGATTATTTTTGCTGAAAAACCAAGCCCTGTTGATATTTAGTATATATATATATATATATATATATATATATATATATGCTTTGTCGTTAATTGTTTTATTTTCGAAGTTTCCTCCGGACAAACATATACACACAACTGTCCTTTTATATATATAAAGATGTAACTGGCCTTATTATAATATATATATATATATATATATATAATATATATATATATATACACCACTATAAAACAAAGCACTGTGTATGTGAACCCTCATGCGTCGAAAATCGACGAGAGAGTCAATAATAATAATAATAATATCCCAGCAAGAAGACCAGACCTAGTGTTGATTAACAAAAAAGAAAGAACTTGTCAACTGGTGGATTTTGCAGTGCCAGCGGATCACAGGGTGAAGTTAAAGGAAAATGAAAAAATGGAAAAATATCTGGACCTTGCCAGAGAACTGAAAAAGTTATGGAATATGAAAGTGAAAGTTATACCAATTGTAGTTGGTGCACTTGGAACAGTCCCAAAGGGATTGGAAAAGGGCTTGGAAAGTTTGGATATCAGAGGAAGGATCGAAACCATTCAGAACACTGCACTGCTGCAATCTGCCAGAATACTCAGAAGAGTCCTGGAGACCTGAGGAGACTTGCTGTCACTCAGACCCCAGTGAAAGACCATCAGCTAACACTGATGTGAAAACTCAAAAAGGAGTAAATAATAAATAATAATAATAATAATAATAATAATATATATATATATATATATATATATATTATATATATATATATATATATCCGATACTCGAATTACAAGTTGACTATTTTGACTATTATTATTGTGGTTTGCTGAAACGTCAATTTTGATGTGGTTTATATGATGCTGGTTTTAGTTCTTCAACTTTACAATCCTAATGATGACAAAGATTTAAGAAAAATCTATTGTCAACAGAAACATTGCAAGAATCGTCAGATTATCTTTGCTTCTCTATATAATGATATATCTGGCTCAACGGATTTATACGGAAATTCTCCCTGGTAATAGAATTGTACTAGTATGGACGACAGAATGCGAACAAACTACCCTTGTGAATTGAATAAATCGTTCGCTTCAATATTCCCATAAGATTGCGGAATAAAAGAGACAGCTAAATAAGCCCAGCGGTTACACCAATCGAAACGGAGTGACTCTAACCCCCAATATAAGAACAAATAGGTTAATATATTTATACATATATAAAGGACAGTTGTGTGTATGTATGTCCGGAGGAAACTATGAAAATAAAAAAATTAACGACGATGTAATTATATATATACATATTTATTATCACCCAATCTTGTTTTTGTGCAAAAATAATGAAGATTTTATTCATATCTGGAAAGATATTTAAAAATTAGGATTTAAATAGTAAGAAAAGGGAAAGTCATTGATTGCGTTCATGATTAAAAAATAAATCAATTAGGTCAGACAAAAAAAATCAACGGATCTGCGAGACCAACTTCTTATTTTCCCCCTCTACCCAGGCAACCAAGGGCAGTTATGTTTATGTATGTATGGATGGGTGTAGGTCCGGAGGAAACTACTAAAATAAAACAATTGACAACAAAGTAAATATTTATACACATTCACTATCACCAGAGCTTGCATTTTTGCAAATAGTATTCTATTTATATTCTTGAAGATATTTATAAATTAGAATTTGAATAGCAAGAGAATAGAAAGTCATTGATGGTGTTCATGATTAAAAAATTAACAAATCGATTATGGAAAACCAGAACAATCAATGGATCTGCGAGACTAACCTTTTATCACCCTCTATCCAGGCAACGCCAGGTAACCGCTTCTAGTATATAATCAAGTCGAAATGTATGGAAATCTATGATATTACTTTTCGATACATAAGATGCGCTATTCAATTTTTAATTAAAGTGATTCTATTGTTGCATAGATATGTGTTGTGAATTTTGGGTTTCGTATATTTTCGAGATTAGGCCAGTTTAGTTCAGTATCTAGAGCACTTGCATAGGAATCGCAAGGTTCCTGGTCTCGATACCAGAGCTTGCTTCTTTTCTAATTCAAATATTATTCTATTCATATTCTTTCATAGAAAGCACCACTGATACACAGAAGAAAAAACATGCAGAGACACCATACTTATACAATGTATGCCAAAAAACTTATTATCTACTAAGATCAGCTTATTTTCGTACAGAAGCCTCTGGTTGTTTACAGTACCTACAGTTACACAGTGGTCTATCCATACATCTTGTTAACATGTATAAGCATTATTTATTATTCTCACACAGATGCCTCGGTTTGCTGACGGTACTTACTGTTGAACAGTGGTTAGTCCATACAAATTATAAGTATGTACAAAGCGTTGTTTATTCAGCGCACAGAAGCCTCGGGTTACTTGCGGTACCTACTGTTGCTCAGTGTCCAAACTATGGAAATTATAATCTGCTAAGATTTCCTTTGTTTAGTATAGTATCATCTGGTTGCTTATAGTACATATTGTTTGTAGTGACCGTGGTTGTTTGGTGAGTGTTTAGTTGAGGAGTTGAAGAGTTATGAGTCCCCACAATTTATATGTATAAGACTACGGAAATGAAGTTTCCAGAGAAAACAAAAGAAGACAAAATTTATAAAGGAAATAAACTTTGTATACATTAATTTACAATTGGTATATTCAATTGTTCTTTCAGTGGTGTTGCAGATTGTATGTGTCTGTATGTAGTTGTGTGTGACAAGTGTGGCATATGTTGTTTATATGTGTGTGATTGGTTGTCAGCAGTTTTGTCTGTGATTGAAACTTGTGATTGAACTTTGTTGTTATTGAGCGAGATAGAGAAAATTGGAAACGAAAATACGAGACCAACCTGATATATCATTTTGTGTCTTCCGGCAGCGACTTCACCCCATTGTGTCAATGTTGAGGGAGAACTTTCGATCCTACTGTCGAGTTAGGAGCATCAGCTCCAACTCTGTCGAGTCGGGAAGAGCGTAAGCTCCCACTGTTTGTCTCTGGTCTTTCAACTAAAGGGGTCTTTTTATAATTCTCTTTTATATTTTTGTCTACGTGATCATTAAGCTAAAATATTCCTTAAATATCAGGTGATTTGCAATGATGCAATATCGAATGATTTTGGTACATTCCGATGGCGTACATATTTTCCCATGGAATTTAAACCATTGTTTCTATTGTTTCTAAAATATTTCTAAACTAATATTCATTCGATTCTCTTTTGTTTACCGAATTCTAAACTCATGACATACCATTGTAAAACTAGTTATTAAGAAAATTAATTATTTTAATTTGGTCAATTCCACATGCCGTAAAAATATAGGGGCCAATCCCAATATATGTTACAAAATGGTTAAACAATACATGTAATTATCAAATAACTTGTTATTATTTACTTTGTCAGCTGAGTAGTTTTAAATGCTTCTATGAAATCCAAATACTATTTAACCCATAGATGGTAGACTACCAGGTTTTAACACCGCGTGTTAGAGTTGACCTGGGAGTAATGGCAATGAAGTTGTACTCTGCACTCCTCAGATCTACCGAACTAGACCACCAGATTTACTTTAGTATCAAACACCCTTTTGGGGTGGGGGAAGTCTTCAGCGGATACAGTCAGCGAATTCTAAGCCCCAACCCTCGACATGCTTTGAGAGCAAAAGCACCCATTATATATATTCATATCAGTGTTGCTGGATAGCGGCACCACTTTGACCCTAACGAAACGCATTGAAAACAAGCTAGATAGGAACTACACAAGAATGATGAGCGTGATATTAAAACTCTTAACATCCTGTTGAGAATTTCCAAGTCCAGAACCCCATCAATAAATGGCTAAAAATTGCCCTTTCCTTTAAAGTTACCCTCTATTTACCTTAAATCAATGACTTCTACATATGTTTAATATTACATTTAAACAAAGGCCTCTATTTGGGGTAGATTAAAAAAATGAATGTGACTTCCGGCCGAGTGGAATGAGGTGGTATAGGACATTAAGAGTTAACCACATTGTGGAAAGAACAACTTACAAAAAAGCAGCCGTAGGGTCACTTGTGCCCTATTTCACAAATCATCCGGGTCAGACGAACAAGACATTATGGGCATTGCTGGAGAAGCAAGGACGACATAAGCAGCAGATGGACACGCTAGTGTGAGCCGCCAGCAAAGACACTGACCAGCCCAGTGAGGATACTGGATGCTGCGCAAAGAACCTCCCCAGAGCAATGAATGATAGAAACGGTTGGCGTGAGATTGCCATGGATTTTCATGCTACTACCACCACATGAATATATATATATATATATATATATATATATATGTGTGTGTGTGTGTGTGTGTGTGTGTGTGTGTGTCTGTGGTGCGTGTGTAGAGGGGAAGTGTGTGGTGTGTAGAGGGAAGGGTGTGGTGTGTATGGGCGTGTCTAGGATTTTCTTCATATCCTATTCTATAATTCCATATACGAAATTGAAATAACGTATCCGTATTAGCCCCACAGGCAACGCTCGTATAATTTCAAATGATTCAGAGCCTATTCCCCCTCCCCCAGGCCGCTCTCCTGCGTCACACGGCGTGAACTTGCCCGAAATGTCTTCCATGGAAAGGGACAGTTGAGCATTCACATGAGGTTAAATTCGGGACGCTCACAAAATTACACCAGACGTGTGAGCCAATGATTATATGCTTTCTTTTTTTCTTTTCTTTTCTTTTTTTTCATATTTTCGCGCGCAAATCAAAGCCCTGTACCCAATGACCGCAACGGTGAAAGATCACACGATCGAAGTGGAATTTATTGATTGCGAGCGAGGTTTATTAATTAATGAGGGAATTTTCCCGGTGTCAATGCTGTTTATTTGTTCGATATGAATAGCAATGCGTTGCGAAAGATGACGTGGAGTTACTTACAGGCCACGCGTTAAGCAGGTAATTGGAAACCGCTTGTCGTATAATATTCCTTATTTAATTAAAGGCGGGTAAACATTTGCAAATGACCTTCGACCCTTGTGTACTTCATAAATCTTTAATATCAGAGAAGGGAAACGATATCATTATTACTAGTGAGTGATATAAAATAGTCTATGATATAGAATATGCCTGATTCAATATCATATAACTATATCTTATTATTATGAAGAAAATACAGACAAGACTATTAATAATAATAATAATAATAATAATAATAATAAGAAGAAGAAGAAGAAGAAGAAGAATAAGAAGAAGAAGAAGAAGAAGAAGAAGAAGAAGAAGAAGAAGAAGAAGAAGAAGAAGAAGAGGAATTGCAAGAGAAAACTGTGTGGAATCAGACACGATGTCGTTAATCATGTAAGAAACTAATTAGCAAACGAACAATAAGATAGTACGATGCTTGGCACGACTGGGTGGGACAGGTGATCCGCTGTAAATGTACAATCAATATTGGAATAGTACCTTGCTATATTAGCAAGGATTTGTTCATAAAAGCCCTTTATACACACACACACACACACACACACACACACACACACACACACATATATATATATATATATATAATATATATTATGCACACACGCGT
>CM042159.1:31218363-31228363 GCA_023376005.1 Doryteuthis pealeii | reverse complement strand
TGTACACTTTCAATAAGATGTAATATGTAATATTTCATTTAAACTTAACGTTATATTTAGGTTTGTACAAAGCTTAACAGAATTGTTTTAAAAATACTTCCCAGTTTCGACAAATAAAATGAAAAATCATAAAAGAAATCTCTTCCGTTTATATTCTAATAGATTTATATTTTTAATTTTTATACTCATTCATACGTACAAACCACTTAACTCGGCCGGTCGATAAATATTTGACGATTTCATTTGATTTTATGTTTGACCTATAAAAAAACGTACCTAATTAATTTTCACGTTCTGTAACAAAATTACCGACCTGGTTCCACTTCCTCATCTTCACCTGAGCTGTCAACCGAGTCAGTGAATTTTGATCGCTAAGAAATAACGACATTAGATAATTAACTCGCCTGAAAAGTATGAACTTTCAAGAAGGTAAATATATTCAGTACACGAACAGATGAAAATCATTTACAGAGAAACCTTATATTCTCGTTAGCTCTCTCTCGGAGGAAATTATGAACATCCCTTAAATATTAACCGATTTCACATGCAAGAAAAATCAGAAATAAACTGATGGTATATAAGAGGGGATGGTTTAGCTCAGTCGGTAGAGCAACCGAATAGTGTATCTCCAGGTTCCGAGTTCAATACCGGTACCTGTCAACTCGGCGGACGAGTAGAAGAGACTAGTTAATCTCATATGTGCGGTAAAGTGGGGAACTGACATAGGTGTGGTGCTTTACCTCAGCAAAAACAATCTCTATGATCTAGCACTCGCGAAAAGGAAATAGACTTTCTCACTGTCAACCTGATACCGACTATAGGTAACCCCGCCAAATTTCCTTACTTATATCGTTAAAAAGACCTCGTTGAAATATATATTTTGTACATAAATTACATTATTTCTTCCTTCACATGTTAAAGCTACATTCATCACCCAACAACGTGAAAGCATTGTATAAAAACCGGCTTCAATTGTGTCGTGGGTTGTTGATATAAATAATATTGTTAAATATTAATATGATGAGATACACGATTATTTTTTCAGAGTAGTTTAACCGGTTAGAGTTTTCCTTCTCGACCGCTTGATATTCCAAGTTTAAAAGCCTAGTCTGTCCTACTATTTACCAATATCTGGAGGGAGAATATATATTTTGATGATCGTACTTTTGGGATTACCTTATATATATATATATATATATATATATATATATATATATATATATAAAGTTTTGTGTAAAAGTAAACATACTCACAGTACAGGCAAACGATCGAATAAGTCCAAATCAATAGTGTACTTACCTAGAAAAAAAAAGAAAAGAATAGTGATTAGAATTATATATAACAATGTTCAATATATATGAAGAGAAAGTGGAAGTGAATCCGACAGTATGTAATATAGGGAAAAATTGAAGAAACAGAATAATGGATAATCTCAATTTATGAACTTGTATTTTTTCAATTATCCACTATATTACATACTGTCGGATTCACTTTCACTTTCTCTTCAAAATTGTCTTTGAAAAATCACACACAACGAACAAGGAAAATTAACAATTATGGATAATCTCACTTTATGAACCTGTGTTTTTTTCAATTTTTCATTATATTACACATACACACACACACACATATATATATATATATATATATATTATATATATATATTCTAGTGAGAAAAATGGGAATGAATCCGACGGATATGTTGAAAAAATAAATAGAATATATATCACTATGGATGAAATTTTATACAGATTCCTGGTCGAAAACGTGTTGGATTAATAAGACCTCTTTTTGAGGTCTTATGATGTCTAGGTGACCGCCATTTACCATTAGCTCCCCACTTTAACCGCCAGCATCCAAGCCGTGCTAACTTATACGTTGAATTTGGTGTGGCAGTTTTCGAAACCCGGAACTTTGGGGTTCCGAGGTGAATTCTCTACGGCTGACCTAAACCGGCCCCTTAGAAAGTTTAGGACAATTTTGAAGTATCAAAGAAAATGGCTGGAACTTGATTTTGAGTAAAAAGCATAAACGTAAATTCTTTTTATATAAAATATAAAAAAAATAGAAAGTAGACGAGGAAATAAAATTATTGAGTCACAATAAATTGAAAATTGATTAATGCAAAAGCTCAGAGGAGAAGAACACAGTTAAAGCATAGAAATAGACGTAAACGGAAAACGCTCTCAGTGAATTCAACCAATTCTTAGATTTCCTTTTTCTAATTTGAGAAACTACATAAACGCAAAGACCGGCGAATCTGACAAAGTCCTCACGGGCCGACTTCGTTCTCATGAAATGTTCTCTATTCTTGTTCAGCTTCAATGAGAATTAAAGCCACCTTCTTCTTCTTCTTTCTTTTAGCAAGGGAAGGAAATTAATCACCACCAAAGTAGAAAAAAGAACATAAAAGACTAAGTTAAGCGGGCAAGTCTGTAACGTTTGAAAAAATCTTCACTTCCTATTTCAGTCGTGCCGTTTTCGGCCGCCAGTATGTCGGTCTTTTAAAACTACAAGTACAAAAGCGACGCCTCCGTGTTCGTTATATTGGCTTCAGTTCCCGGTTTGTCTCATGAACGATTACAAAAACCAAACAGTATGTTGTTGTTGTTGTTGTTGTTGTTTTTTCTGGAAGGGTTTGGGAATATAGGATAAAGATATCGAACAGATATTAGATTTAATTATCTTTAGCTTATCAAGCACATCGCTAAACATGGTGTGCAGAAGTTGATGATCGAAGAGTTTTTGGAACAGTCAAGAGATCTTGAAAGCACTAGACTAAATCAAAACTCTGACCAAAAGATTTCTAACATATTATTGGAAATAGGGTGATTGAGTGGGATTAAAATAAATATGATAGAATTTTTTTAAAAAGTAACAAACTCCCATGAGCCTTCACCAACCGGAAAATCAATCCGAACAAGTGCGGGAAAAAAGGACGCCTTTTCCGACCCCTAAGAGAAATCTCTCAGCTATTCGGACTTAGGCTTAACTTGGGGCGAGACACGACTATTGGTCAGGAAGGAATTTTCTACCAACTGGTGCTATTACCCGAGAATAAAGCCAAAAATCATAAAACTACCTTTTGTCTTTTTGCCCTCTTCTTGAATTCGTTTTTTCAGCGTAACCACCATAATAGTAGGGGTTAAAAGCAAACATAGGAACATGCAACCTGGAATAATACAAACTACCTTTTAAAAGCCCTAAAACATTAAACTTCTTAACACCCAACAATTGAATCCCCAGCAAGACGGCTATGACGAACCCTGCAAAAATGAGATGTCCTGGATAAAACATAAACTGTTTCTGGCTTAACCCATAGATGAGAACCTAAGTACTAACAACTCCTGTTTCTGAGTGTAAAGTAAAGTCTTAATGTCAGTAATCAGCCAATCAGTGAGGGAGGTCTATCCCCTTTTCACTAGCGCTAAGACCAAGGAGATTTTTTGGTCGGGAGGTGGAGGCCTCACACCTAACCAATCAGCTCCTACCTTTACCGCAACAGATCCAGCGTTCATCTTGAAAACAAAGGTTCCTAGTTCGATACCGGCCCTCGCCAACTCAGGTCTGAGTGTACCTGGGAGTAAAAATGACAATAAAGGAAGTATTCTACACAGCTCGCTCCACACCAATACTCTATGAAGGAAGACTGGCCGAGAATATTAAGTCTTTGCCAACCAAATTAATTTTCTTTGATCTCGTTTGTCCTCCAGTATTCGTTCGTTTTCTCGTTAAATGCTACACTTCTCCGGCCTTCTACGATACAAACTACGCTTTTTAATAATGCAGTAATTGCTAGGCTAGCACTAATCATTCAATATCTGCAGTAGAATAACCAGCCTAATGAAACTGGCATCATTAGCAATGGGTTCGTAGAATTATGGTGCGAAACCATAACCTAAATCTGATAAAAAAGAATCAGAAAAAAAGAAATAAAGAATAAAACGTTAAGAAGAGACGGTGAGTGAACATTTTGAGAAAGACAGAAAAAGAAGATTCAAATTATTTACGTAACGTATTGAAATATAAGAAAGAACATGGAGAATAAATCTAAAGTTTAAAGAGAATAAGAGGTTAAACAGTCTTACTAAATGTCAGTTCAGCAGAGAAGATGAAAAACGCCTCTAAGCGATTTTGTTCGTTAAAAGGGTTCTACGGCTTTGCAAAAATGGTTACACTCTTTAATTAACCAGCACAATTTAATATGTTTCGCAACATGTAATTCGAATTCTAATACAATTTAAACGCGAAACACAATTCTGACTGAATATATATAAAAACGCATAAGTAAATTGTCATTTGAAATAACGGGGGTGCTTCTGTCATGTTTACACTAAAGTCACAATTATTCGAGGTCTGAATTATTTTCTTTAATTCTCTCTCTCTCTCTCTCACATATATATATATATATATATATATATATATTAATATATATAATGATAATCAGAACGTCTAGCTGAAACATTAACGAACGTTAATTCTCTCTTATTTATCTTTATTTGCTCTATTAGGATTGGAGCACTTTTTATATTATTACTTTAGTCTCCTAGCGGTTATATATATATATATATATATATATATATATATGCATATACATTGTTTTTTCTTTTGGCCAAAAATTGTACTAAAGTTATTTTTTGTTTGGTACGATTATCTTGGTCTTTTCTTTTTCAAAAAAATTTTTTCTCCCGGTTGATGTTTGGTAGTATATTTTTACAATCAAACTATTTGCTGTTTTTTTTTCTCCGCGAGGATTTCCAATACGTTTGGTATAATATATATATATATATATATATATATATATAATGAGGGTGAGTCAAAAAAGTAATGCCATTTTGTTTGGACTGGTAGAATTACCAACACAGGAATATGTATCACACATCACAATGAAACTGGTTCTCTCGGATCACATCCCTACTTCCTCACACATTCCACCGGTAAAATGGTAACTTTATTTAACTATTCCATAATAATTTAATAGTCATATGGTTATCAAAAAATCAATCGCTAATAACAATTCCAATAATTCTAATTTGACTCATGGGATTTCAGAGAGTGGTCCTGGGAAATAATTGCATTACTTTTTGACTCACCCTCATATACTATATATATATATATATTATATATACCAAACTTGTATGGTAAATCCTCGCGGTAAGAAAAAAAACAAGCAAATAGTTTGATTGTAAAAAATATACTACCAAACATCAACCGGGAAAAAATTTTTAAAAAAGAAAAGACCAAGATAATCGTACCAACAAAAAATAACTATTGGTACAATATTTTGGCCAAAAGAAAAAACAATGTATATGCATATATATATATAAATATATATATATATATATATATATATAACCGCTAGGAGACTAAAGATAATAAGTAAAAAGTGCTCAATCCTAAGTAGAGCAAATAAAGATAATGGAAGAGAATTAAGCGAATTTTAGTAGTTGACATGTCTTTGTATTATTATTATATATATATATATATATATAATATATTATATATATATATGTGAGAAGAGAGGAGAGGATTTAAAGAAAATAATTCAGACCTCGAATAATTGTGAATTTAGTTGTACATTGACAAGAAGCACCCCCGTATTTCAATGAACAAATTTTACTTTTGCGTTTGATATATATTCAGATCAGTAATTTGTTTCGCGTTTAATGTATTCGAATTTCGAATAATGTTGCGAACATAATTAATTTTGTGCTTGGTTTAATTTATAAAAGATTGTAAACCTCAATTTGCAAAGCCAGTAGAAAACCCTTAAACGAAACAAAATCGCGTTAGAAGGCGTTTTCTCCATCTCTCTGCTGAACTTGACATTTTTGTAAGAAACTGTTTAACCTTTATTCTCTTTTAAACTTTAGATTTGATTCTCATGTTCTTTCTTTATATTTCAAATCGTTACGTAATTATTTGAAATCTTCTTTTTCTGTCCTTTCTTCAAAATGTTCACTCACCGTCTCTTCTTAACGTTTTATTCTTTATTTCTTTTTTTTTCTGATTTCTTTTTTTCAGAATTAGGTTATGGTTTTCGCCATAATTCCTACAAAACCCATTTGCTAATGATGCCAGTTTTCATTAAGCTGGTATGCTACTGCATGATATTGAATATGATTAGTGCTAGCCCTAGCAAATACTGTCATTTATTAAGCGTAGTCTTGTAATCGTAGAAGGCCGGAGAAGGTAGCATTTACGAAGAAACGGAACGAAAACTACTGAACAAACAGATAGAAAATTAATTTGTGGCAAAGACTTAATATATCTGGCCAGTCTATTCCTTCTATAGATATTGTGATCGAGCGAGTGTAAGAATACTCCTCTTATATGTCCATTACTCCCAAGTACACTCAGACCTGAGTTGGCGAAGGGCGTATCGAACTAAGGAACCTTGTTTTCAAGTCGAACGCTGGATCTGTGCGTAAAGTAAGGAAGCTGATGTAGTGTGAAGCTCCACCTCCGACGCAAAAACAATCCTCCTTGGTCTAGCGCTAGTGAAAAGGATAGACTCCCTCACTGATTGCTGTACTGACATTAAAGCTTTGACTTACACTCAACGGGTGTGTTAGTATTAGGTCTCATCTATGGTTAAGCCAGAAACAGTTTATGTTATCCAAGGAACATCTCATTTTTTGGCAGGGGTTTCGTCATAGCCGTCTCTGGGGATTCCAATTGGGGGTGTAAGAAGTTTAATGTTTAGGTTTAAAAAGGTAGTTTGTTATTCCAGGGCATGTTCCTAGTGTTTGCTTTTAAACCCATACTATATGTGGTTACGCTGAAAACGATTCAAGAAGAGGCAAAGACAAAGTAGTTTTTTATGATTTTGGCTTTATTCTCGGGTAATAGAACCATTGTGTAAGAAAATTCCTTCCTGACCAATAGTCGGTGTCGTCGCCCCAAAGTACAGGCCTAAGTCCGAATAGCTGAGAGTATTCTCTTAGGGTTACGGAAAAGGTCCCTTTTCCCCGCACTTGTTCGGATGATTCCTTCTCGGTGTGAAGGCTCATGCGGAGTTTTGTTACTTTTAAAAAAATTTTATCATAATTTATTTTAATCCCCACTCAATCACCCTATTGTCCAATATATGTTTAGAAATCTTGGGTTCAGAGTTTTGATTAGTTAGTGCTTTCAAGGATCTCTGAACTGTTCAAACTCTTCGACATAAACTCTTGCCACCTGTTTAGCGATGTGCTTGATAAGCTAAAGATAAATAAATTCTTAATATTCTTGTTCATCTTTATCCTATATTACCACCTTCCCAGAAACAACAACAAACAACAAACAACAACATACGTTTGGTTTGTAATCGTCATGAAGACAAACCGGGAATGAAATGCAAATATAAACGAACACGGAAGGCGATCGCTTTGTACTTGATAGCATTTTAAAGACCGACATACTGGCGGCCGAACGCGACGGAGAACCTGAAGATAGGAAGGAAAGATTTTTTCAAAGCGTTTACACGACTTTGCCCGTAAACTTAGTCTTTTATGTTCTTTTTCTACTTTGGCTGGTGATTAATTTCCTTCCCCTGCCTAAAAGAGAAAAGAAGAAGGTGCTTTTAATTCTCATTGAAGCTGACAATAAAAGAGAACATTCATTGAGAACGAAGTGGCCGTGAGGATTTGTCAGATTCCCGGTCTTGCGTTTATGTAGTTTCTCAAATAGAAAAAGGAAATCTAAGAATTGGTTGAATTTCACTGAGAGCGTTTCCGTTACGTCTTTCTTGCTTTAACTGTGTTCTTTCCTCCCTTGAGCTTGGCATTAATCATTTCAGATTTAATTGTGACTCAATAATTTTATTTCCTCGGTCTACTTTCTATTTTTTATATTTTATATATATAAAGAATTACGTTATGCTTTTTACTCAAAATCAAGTGCAGCCATTTTCTTTGATACTTCAAAATTGTCCTAAACTTTCTAAGGGGCCGGTTTAGGTCAGCCGGTAGAGATTCACCTCGGAACCCCAAAGTTCCGGTTCGAAAACTGCCCACACCAAATCAACGTATAAGTAGCACGGCTGATGCTGGGCGGTAAGTGGGGAGCTATGGTAGATATGGCGGTTCACCTTAGACATCAAAGACTCAAAAGAGTCTATATTAATCCGACACGTGTTTCGACAGGAATCTGTATAAATTTCATCCATAGTGATATATATTCTATTTATTTTTTCAACATATTCCGTCGGATTCATTCCCATTTTTCTCACTAGAATATATATATATTATATATATATATATATATGTGTGTGTGTGTGTATGTGTAATATAATGAAAAATTGAAAAACACAGGTTCATAAGTGAGATTATCCATAATTGTTAATTTTCCTTGTTCGTTGTGTGTGATTTTTCAAAGACATATTGAAGAGAAAGTGAAAGTGAATCCGACAGTATGTAATAGTGGATAATTGAAAAAATACAAGTTCATAAATTGAGATTATCCATTATTCTGTTTCTTCACATTTTTCCCTATATTACATACTGTCGGATTCACTTCCACTTTCTCTTCATATATATTGAACATTGTCTATATATAATTCTATCACTATTCTTTTCTTTTTTTTTTCTAGGTAAGTACACTATTGATTTGGACTTATTCGATCGTTTGCCTGTACTGTGAGTATGTTTACTTTACACAAAATCTTTATATATATATATATATATATATATATATATATATTATATAATATATACAGGTAATCCAAAAGTACGATCATCAAAATATATATTCTCCCTCCAGATATTGGTAATAGTAGGACAGACCTAGGCTTTTAAACTTGGAATATCAAGCGGTCGAGAGGAAAACTTCTAACCGGTTAAAACTCTTGAAAAATAATCGTGTAATCTCATCATATAAAATATTTAACAATATTTATTTATATCAACAACCCACGACACAATTGAAGCCGGTTTTTATCAATGCTTTCACGTTGTTGGGTGATGAATGTAGCTTTAACATGTGAAGGAAGAAATAATGTAATTTATGTACAAAATATATATTTCAACGAGGTCTTTTTAACGAATATAAGTAAGGAAATTTGGCGGGGTTACCTATAGTCGGTATCAGGTTGGACAGTGAGAAAGTCTATTTCTTTTCGCGTTGCTAGATCATAGAGATTGTTTTTTTGCTGAGGTAAAGCACCACACCTATGTCAGTTCCCCACTTTACCGCACATATGAGATTAACTAGTCTCTTTCTACTCGTCCGCCGAGTTGACAGGTACCGGTATTGAACTCGGAAACCTGGAGATACACTATTCGGTTGCTCTACCGACTGAGCTAAACCACTCCCTCTTATATACCATCAGTTTATTTCTGATTTTTCTTGCATGTGAAATCGGTTAATATTAAGGGATGTTCATAATTTCCTCCGAGAGAGAGCTAACGAGAATATAAGGTTTCTCTGTAAATGATTTTCATCTGTTCGTGTACTGAATATATTACCTTCTTGAAAGTTCATACTTTTCAGGCGAGTTAATTATCTAATGTCGTTATTTCTTAGCGATCAAAATTCACTGACTCGGTTGACGCTCAGGTGAAGATGAGGAAGTGGAACCAGGTCGGTAATTTTGTTACAGAACGTGAAAATTAATTAGGTACGTTTTTTTATAGTCAAACATAAAATCAAATGAAATCGTCAAATATTTATCGACCGGCCGAGTTAAGTGGTTTGTACGTATGAATGAGTATAAAATTAAAATATAAATCTATTAGAATATAAACGGAAGAGATTTCTTTTATGATTTTTCATTTTATTTGTTCGAAACTGGGAAGTATTTTTAAACAATTCTGTTAAGCTTTGTACATAACCTAAATATAACGTTAAGTTTAAATGAAATATACATATTACATCTTATTGAAAGTGTACACATTGCTCCGTATATAATTATTTTAGTAATATCTACATTGAGCTCTCTTAGGGATTTGTAATATTCCTTGTATAAATCTATAAGTGTGCTTTCAACATGTGCATGCATTGTGGATGTACACGAGAT
>CM042159.1:31173363-31215863 GCA_023376005.1 Doryteuthis pealeii | reverse complement strand
ACATTTACAGCGGAATCACCTGTCCACCCAGTCGTGCCAAGNTTTTGTATGTCTGTAACCGAAACTATATTACTATTCAAGTGACAATTCCCTTAGTTATTTACGCCACATTCTCCATGATTTTATTTTTATTTAAACCTCAATTTTAATAAAATTGTTTTACATCATTAAGACTGTCGACCATATCTACATACTAATAACATGCAATTGTATTTATATATACAAGAAATAGCGGTTTACAGTGTGAAAAAATTACCAATGAAAGACGGAGTAAGGGAAAATGATGGAAGAGTTAGTTTCAAAGTTGTTCTATTTTTCAATCATACCCCTCTGTTCCAATTTTTTTTTTCTGAATTCTTATTTAGCCTTTCTAATTTAACATGATATTTCATTATATTAAAACTTAAATACTTGCACCCGGAGGGTGCATATATTTGCTAGTATAGTTAATATATGGTAGACATAAAGTATAGTCGTTTGTAACTGTCAGCTTTTTGCATATGTACGTGATCACCATGAAATATTGGATTAGTCGGATGGTCATATAGGCAAGACACTGACAGTCGACTATGACTCTGTCTACGCTATATATATATATATGATGGCACTAAGTATTTTCAGAGGAAAAAACTCGTGTTAGAACCTTCGGTAGGTTCATACACCAATTGCTTTCGATAAAAAAAAAACGATGGCGAGACAATTAGAAAGAATTGGAAAAGAACTCGTCAGACAAGAATTATCCGTTGAGTTCAACAAAACACGCATAAAATGCTGCCTATATATTATATATATATATATATAATATATATATATATATATATATATGCTGATAGACCTAATAGGTCGAAATGTACATTCAGGGATTGATATTCTCCGATTTGTTTAGCCTTACATTTGAACATATATGCTCGCCTAAATTCATTAATTATTAACTAATTAATTTCTAAATTAGTATGACTTCAATTAAGCACCTATCCTCCAAAAATTGTCGGCTAAAAGCCATATCAAAATAAACACATTGTTTACTTACTCTCTCATATATATATATATATATATATATATATATATATATATATTCTCTCTCATATAATCCATACTAGTAACAGTTTTCTCCTAATGCTGTTGGCTGTTGAGATAATGGTTTTAGTTATTGAAAAATGTTCACAATCATATACTTCTGTCAACTATTTTGAAGTCAATGACTGAGACAGACTCATGGATTATTTTGTCAATTTAGCATCGATTAAACATTTTGTTTTTCAATATACACTTATCAACCTTCATTCCAGAAGCACAGTAACGATAATCAAATATAGCTTCTAGAGTTTTTAAAAAAATTTTATTTGTTTTCTTTGTAGGAGGAAACATTTGATTAAAAGAACAGAATTATTAATTCTTCTTCGAAGATTATACGTAATTACGAGAGCAGGCACCGTAACGATTCCTGTAATTGTTCCGTTTAATAACTTATATCTCTTGTTATTATTACCATGTTTTGCTCGATGCCAATAACCGAAGATTACAGGAGCCGATAATTACAAATAAAACCATTATCCGATAATTAATCCGCTGAAAATTGTCATTTACCAAACTGAGCTTCTTTGTTATTTACTACGCTTTGCTAAGTAGGTAATGCCCAGCAGAAAGTCAAGAACATATATTTATTTATTTATTGGTATGTGACTGCTGTATTCAAAATTAATCTTATTCAATGTGGTTTTATTTTACTTAATGGATAGAGCTTTGAGAATTTGGAGATTTTGTTTGTTTCTTTCTTTGTGACCTTCTGTGTATAAAAATAAACAGGAAACCCCTTAATTACGTCTACCCCTGATGATAGAACTGCGGAATGTTGAAAGTAGTAGGACCGACAACTTTGGTGAATTAATCAACACTCCACCCCGATATTAAGAAACCTGGCAGAAAAAAAAACTAGAAATTATATATATATATATATATATATAAGGTGTGTCAAAAAGTATCGGGATTTTTTTGTACTTTTTGACACGACTTGTATTCTAAAAAAATAACGTTCCATCCATTGTTCATTTCTGTATTGGTGAATACAGCTTTAATCTCGTTATTTTGATGACAAACCTTGTATAATGCTGAAAAGATTAATGGAAAAGCATACATGTGTTTGGATGAAATTAATATAGCATATTATGAATTTATAATACCACATTGATCAATATCAATGTATGTATGTTATTATATTTATCTTTTCAACACACCTGTTGGATTCCTTCCCATTTCCTCACTTACTCACACACACACACACACACACATACATATATATATATATATATATATATATATATATAATGAGTCAGTCAAACCTACTAAAATTTCGCTTAATTCTCTTCATTATCTTTATTTGCTCTACTTAGGAATTGAGCACTTTTTACTTATTATCTTTAGTCTCCTAGCGGTTTATATGAATATATATCTTATATATATATATGCATATACATTGTTTTTTCTTTTGGCCAAAATATTGTACCAATAGGTTATTTTTTGTTGGTACGATTATCTTGGTCTTTTCTTTTTTCAAAAAAATTTTTTCTCCCCGGTTGATGTTTGGTAGTATATTTTTACAATCAAACTATTTGCTGTTTTTTTTTCTTACCGCGAGGATTTACCAATACGTTTGGTATATATATATATATATATATATATATATATATATTTAGTACACCCTTTATTTTTAACTCACTTAAATTTTTGAGTAATTTATCGATGTGAATATATCTATCCAGTCTGATGACCGTATTAATAATTATTTTAATAAGTATTTTCCATTAGAAATCACATTAAATATAGGTCGTTTCATTATCTACTGCCTCCGATGTGCGCATGCGTTACTTCAATAGTGCTCTATTCTTAATATTTTTTTCCACGAAAACACACTGTGCAGACACCACCCACATGTTTTCCCTAACTCTCTCAGAAAATGATTGGCACCTTGTGACCAACATCAATGCCATATTTTCTGTAATCCAGCGTGTTCTTTCTCATCTTCATCTTCTGTGCCATTCTGATACAAAACATGGATACTAGCATCCGCCATGATTGAAGATAATGGCTGAAAAAGAACAGTTTCCTCCGCGAAGTGGATAACGGCAAATCGAACGGTATTGTTTGTTTTATCATTCATTGGGAATGGAATAGAACCAATCGGAATGTTTAGAAATAGAAGATCCGAAACTGCCTTTGTTTCTCAGAGTTCAATATAAAATTGGTTTCGCTCATTTGAATAAAATAGGATTGGATGATATGAAACAAAGACGAGAAATCTAAATGAATCACTAAATGAAAGAACATTTTTCTGTGTTATGAGCTTGCAATTTCAGTTCCGTGGTTATAGAACTGGGCTATCTTTCTCGACAATAATTGGTGATTTCGGATTAAAACAAGGAGTATTATTTGGATTATTCGGACTACTGTCCTCATCAAAGACGAGAAATCTAAATGAATCAATAATTGAAAGAACATTTTTGTGTGTTATGATTTGGTTTGGTTTGTTTTGTTTTACGGCATATCAACCTCAGTGGGTCATTTAATGCCGATAAAGTTTTGAAATAAATCAATTCTTAATGGATAATACAATTTTGTTTATAAACTGATGTTTTTCTGTTTAACCCATAGATGGGACCCTAACAGGTACTACCACTCCGGGTCATGGTGGACCAGGGAGCAATGGTGATGAAGGAGTGCTCCACATTCCCCAAACCTCCAAAACTAGAACCTCACCATCAGATAGAGATTATTCGGACTACTGCCCTCGTCTTTATTGTTATCTGTACAAGGTTTCGGCCGATGTGCCCGCCGGCCTTCTTCAGGTATTTCTAACAAGAAATACCCGAAGTATCCTGTTCTCATCCCGCTAACCATATCTGGAATACAGGTGTTAAGCTGTGTTAATTATCATCCTCTGTTACTGTTGCTCTTGACCAGGATTAACCTGCAAAACAGAGATAACTCTTACGAAATTTAAAAGTGAGTTGCCTATTTCACAAATAGGCAACTCACTTTTAAATTTCGTATTTTTAGAAAGAATAGTTCACTTGTTGAGTGGGTTTCGATTTGCAATAAGGTTATATATATATATATATATATATATCCGCTTAAACAATTAAGTTTGGATAGCATGAAACCAATGGTAGAAGACCTGTTTTCATGCAAAGGAATATATACTAAAATATACATTTATTATTTATTTATTTATTAACGCTCTAGCACACTCCTGATAATAATGTACGTTGGTTTACTACTGCCTTTTCAAGTGTAGATACGCATTGATCTCTCTCTCTCTCTCTCTCTCTCTCTCTCTCTCTCTATATATATATATATATATATATATATATATATATATATATATATATATATATATATATAAAGCAGATTCTGGTAGGCGTGAACCTTTTGTTTGAAAGAATATGAATATTTATGGAACAGATAACTTTGTTGCAATGTGTGTACATACACTATCTGATACGTGTTTATAGATACCAGATATGCATAGATTCCATTTCTTTAGACGATACAGGGTTAGAGTTAGGTTATGGTTTAGAAATGGCGAAACCATAAACCGAATATATTTATGATTTTGAAAATTCTTTTATAAATGCCGAAACAAAGAGATAACACAAGTACAAAATATGTAAACGCATGCGCGCTGACCATTCAACAAAGGACAGAGGAGCGCACAGAAATATCTACTTAACGTATGTGTATATCAGGAACTCATACACACACAAGCACACACACACACACACACACACACACATATATATATATATATATATATATATATATATATTATATATATATATATGGTATGTATAAACTTTGTTCTTGTGACTTGTTTTCTTTGTATTTTGAAGCATTGGAAAAACAGAACAAAAAAAAAAAAAGAAAGAAATACAGAACAAAAAACAGAATTTTAATATTCCACTGTAGTCCTGTCCCTAGTTCAATCAATTCCGATCTTTCGGGTGAACAATCACCCTTTTTCAATGTATAGGGAATATAGGCTATCTGGAAAAAATGAAATACTGTATATGAGAGAATATATATATGTGTGTGTGTTTGTGTGTGTGAGAAAATGAAAGCTACACTTCGTATACGGAAATTATCAATACGAAAAATATGTCATGTAGTTAGGTTCATTTGGGTTATATAAATATTCTATAAACTATATGTGTATATCCCAAACATCATTTAGAAACTATATAGGGCCAGTTTAGCTCGTTTGGTAGAGCTTTTGAATAGGAACCACAAGTTTCCGGGTTCGATACCGGCTCTCGACAACTCGGCATATGAGTAGCACAAGTATCTGTGCGGTAAAGTAAGGAGCTGATGGTAGATGTGGCCATCCGCGTCAGACGCAGAAACAATCTCCTTGGTCTAGCGCTAATGAAAAGGGGATAGAATCTCTCACTGATTGGTTGATACCGACTTTAAGCCACCCTGACGACTTTTACTTATAAACTATATGCATATGAATTACAATAAAAATATACATGGTTTAAGTCAGGAAAAATGTAGAGACGCCTTGTGTAATGGTTATTTTCTTTAAAAATGGATGCGGAGACCTGCGTTTTAATACAGGAGAATGCTGTTTACATTTCACAAAAAGCTAATACCATTGGAAAACTATTCTCCTTCCAGATAATGGTAAATAATAAGTCAGACTGTACCCTTTAACCTTGGTGTGGTAACCAGTCTATTAAATGGAAAATGCTGAATTAAGACCTGTTAAACTCTTTTTAAGAAATTGATCTTGTGTCACATCCTGCTATGCACCCAGCTATTCTCCCTTCAGCTATTGGTAAATAGTAGGTCAGACTGGGATCTTTAACCTTAGTAAGGTGACCATTCAACGTAATAGAACATTCTGAATTAAAACATGTTAAACTACTTTTTAAGAAATTGACCTCATGTCACATCCCGCTCGTACGAAGAACTTGTTAGATATATCCATAAAATGAACACATAACGAGACAGAAAAAATATATTCATCAACCCCTTCACACGAGCAGTATACGAAACATGGCCAATTTCTTAAGAATTTCTTAAGTGGAGGCTTGAATTCAGTTTTCCTTCTCCTAGGCAGGTTTCCTAGCCAAGGTTAAGGACTCCAGTCTGCTCGACTATTTACCATAGCTGGAGAGAGTATTTGGATGTAACTTTCCGAAGCTACTATGAGAAATGCTAACTGCCTCGTCCAGGATTTGAACTCGGGTCGACTGGTCCATTTCCAACGATTATAACCATTACACCATGCGCCTCCTCCTTTTTTTTTCTTCATTAGACAGCAAATATATCTACATTCCACTTTTGACGGCTGGTGAACTGAGAAAATTTTGTAACTTGAAATGTTTTAATTGGATGGCTTATGCTTGCGGAGGCAAAAAATGTTCAGATATTAAATATTTCCAGGAAGAATTGCGCATGCAGGCGATAAAATGGAATTGACCTGTCAAAGGTTTGATGGGAATAAAACTGAAACTTAAAGAATAAAAATTAAAAAAAAAGAAAAAAGCAAATAAATGAATAAATAAACAGCAAATACAAAACAAACAAATAAATATTAGAAAGTAATAATCTTCACCAAATAAATAACAGTTTTGTCCGGAAATAGATAAATATGTAAAGGCCGAGATATTAAATAAACCGAATTGATCCAAATTTATAGAGGCAAATAAGAAAACACAGAAACGCAGTAACCTGAAATAATCATAAATGCTAGCAGGACCTATGGATATATCACAGTATGATAATTAGATTATTGCAACGTTTGATATGTTTGTTTTGTTTTGTTTTGTTTTACGGCATATCAACCTCAGTGGGTTATTTAATGCCGATAAAGTTTTGAAATAAATAAATTCTTAAAGGATAATACAATTTTTTTATCAACATGTTTTTCTATTTAACCATAGATGGGACCCTAACAGGTACTACCACTCCGGGTCAGAGTAATGGTGATAAAGGTGCTCCACATTCCCCAAAACTGGAACCTCACCATCAGATAGAGTTTAACGTCATTCCCAGGATATTTAGACCCTCAGCCACCGCCTTCTAACACCCATATGATAAAAAGGGGTTGGGGTTTGCCATAAGGGTTGATATGTTTATCTAAAGCTATTGCAATATAGTTCAATATGTAAGAAGTATAATAATCTTCATTTAACTCTTCCTTGTTTTTCTTTCTTTTCATCCTTTCATTATGTTCGATTGAAACAGATTAACGTTATCGCTTCCACGTGATCACCCACTCTATCTTTCCCCAACTCTCTTTTTTCTTTCTTTCTTATTATATTTTTCTCCGTAGCATGTCCTTTTTCTTCCCTTTTTTAGCAATACAAACTCAATGGTTCATTATTTGGCTGAAGTGGGACACTCATAAGAAATAAGAATTTGGCAGATAACACTAGATTATCAGGATTTAGATTTTTGCATTTCATCTTGGGCGATTTGGACGGTCTCATTTTTAGCCAGAGGGTGTTGCAAGATGATAACAGTCGGAAGATTAAGAGTATTAATATATACTAGCGGGACCCGCAGAATTTCCACGAAACTAATCAAAACTAATAGAAGCTATTTAAGCCAGAAATGCGAACCCCACTGTTGTCTTCACAATAAATGATACACAAATATATAATAAGAAACGATAAAATACTTAATACACATATCATTTATAAGTATTTAATTCTACAGAAACTTCAAGATCAATATATTTGCATAGCGTAAATGAGGACAAGAGGCCGAACGAGATGAAATCAAAATTACAAAAATATCTTCCGTAATTCCCAAATTCAATATTACAAATAAAACATGTAATTCTTTTTAAATTCATTTTAATTTTACGTTGTGCATTTAAGCGACACAAGAGTATTTGGAATGTTTCCTTTTTAAAATAGCGTGAAATAACGGGACAAATAAGGAATATACGATTAAGCGACACCATATAATATGTATCAACATTTTTGAATTCTTGAATTCTTTGGACAATTTGAACGGTCTCATTTTAACCATAGGGTGTTGCATGTTGATAAAGGTCAGAAGATTAATGAATTGATATATAGATGCAAAGGCCGATATAATAAACTGAATTGAACTAAATATAAGGGGGCAAATAAAAAAACGCAGTAACTGGAAATTATCATATACACAGAAAGTTTTCTGTCTGCAGTGCCTGATATTTTCTGACCATCAGCTACAGTCTTATAGCACACATATGATAAAAAGGGTTGGGGCTTGCCATAAGGGCAATAAGATTAGGACAATAATAAACGTGCTAGGGCTTGATGTTACCAGCCAATTGATCGTCTGACAAAGCAGCAAGTCACTTAATGTACATATAAAAACAAATTGGGCATTCAATAAAGTAGAAAAAATAAATTTGTTTTGATGGAATGAAAAATTACCTACTGCTTTCATTAAATGGTCATAAAGAAATGATCTAGAATTAATTCCATTAAAAATCAAATAATTAAATGAATACCGACTATATAGAACTTTTCAGCGATATACTAAAGTATCTCAGCACATATGGAAATTTCTCTTATAAAATAAACTAATGATATTAAAAATATACAAATTTATAAAGTTTTTAAAAATTATAATCTTAACAAGGACATTCGCACGGAAATACCGATGGGACCACACATTTTTGCTCTGGCCATCGTCTGAGCTTTTACTTGTGCGCGGATCCCCAGGTAAAAAAACAAAAAACAAAACAACTTTATGTTAATCTGGCTTGATAGGAAGTTTGGAAAATAAAGCTTGCATATCAATTTATATTTGACTTTCGGATAGCACAGGGTGGTCCGAAAGTCTTGTCAACCCGTCTAGCCAAAGGATTGGCCAAAACGGAGTGTTGCGTGTCATGGATTACTCAGCTACCAAGGTTCCATCTTTAAGCATCATGGGTCGCCACTCACGGCCAACAGGTGGTACTATTGGGGGAGGCTCTGCAGAGGCTTTAGAGACCCAGCTGCCAAAGCTTCTAAATTTATAGAGGTAAATGAGAATGCTCAGAAACGTAGCAATATGTAATTAATCATAAACACAGAGATCTTTGTGTCTGCAAAGGCAACTTCGCTGCTGACATATTTTCCTTTTGCTTATCGTACATGTTTGTTGATTTTACTTACAAAGTAAGAATTGATGTTGAAATAACATAAATATAAACATTCCATACATACAGTATGGCCCATTAATACGTGGATGAGTAAAAAAAAGTAATGTCATTTTCTTTATTTCATGTGATGTTTTTTGTTATATATATATATATAAAACTAAGGCCTACCTTGAGACGCTAACGAGGCTCAGAGGAAGAATCCGACGAATAAGACCCAACTTGCGAATCGACAATGTTCTTCTCTATGACAATACTCGACCACACACAAACATCAGGACAAGGAGAAAATTGCCTCATTCGGGGGGGGGCAACTTTACCGCATCCTCCATACTCACCAGATTTATCACCTTTAGACTAACATCTCTTCGGTCCCATGAAAGAGGGTTTGAGAGGTAAACATTATTCCAGTAATGAGAAAGAGAAATCTGTTGTGAAGAAGTGGCTCAAAAGATAGATAGATAGATAGATAGATAGATAGATCTGGACAGACATCGACAGATAGATTTGAACAGACTTAAATAGCTATAGATTTTAAAAGAGTTGTTTAGTTACTTAGATAGATAGATAATGTGGAGAAAGGTAGTCAAACATGGGATGTTGTACAAAATTGATGTTTATTGTAGGTAGTGATGTCGACCTTATAATGTTTCTGTCTGTTAGACCTTCTTCAGGACGTCGGATTGAGATCTTGCATCAACGGTGAACATTTTCATACTGGTGAATTAGAAGGTTGTGAATTCCCTCTTATTTCTCCCATATATACATGTGTGTATGTGTGTGTGTGTGTGTGCGCGCGCGCGCGCGCGTGTGTGTGTGTGTGTTTAGTTAAAGATTAAACAGCTTTAAATATATTATATATATTTATATATTAAATAGTCAATTATTAATAAAAGGGGACGGGTTAGCTCAGTTGGTAGAGCGTTCGGCTAGAAACCACAAATTTCCTAGTTCGATACCGGTCCTCGCCAACTCAGCGTATGAGTAGCACAGGGATCTGTACGGTAAAGTAAGGAGCTGATGGTAGGTGTGGCGCTCCACCTCAGACGCCAAAACAATCTCCTTGGTCTAGCGCTATTGAAAAGGGGATAGACTCCCTCGCTGACTGGCTGATACCGACTTTAGGCCGCTCCGACGACTTTACTTTACTTTACTTATAATTGTTAATATAACTGATTTGTTAATGCTCATCTTTAAGGCAAATTTTACATTCTTTGCCTGTAATATTAAAGGAAATATGATAAAAATAAATCGTAGTACGTTTCTCGTTTCTGAACAGGGTAATAATGTAATGTTTAACTGATCGAAACAAACGCAACAATTTATATTCACTGAAGTTAGGCCTTTTCTGCTATACTGCACCACTGACGTGCTTGAGTTGATTTCTATAAACGACTGCGATCGAGCATCCTCTAGAACACGGTACCTCTACGTTGACAATACCTGTTATTTTCCAGCAGATGGATTGCAAAAGTTTGCATGAATGAAGTCCTGGCTATGTTTGTTGTTAAGACACCGATTCCATTTCTCATCTTTTCGAGTTCAGCCAAGTAAAAAATACGTCATCATTACTGATCAATAGACTGTTGCAAATGGTGGAACGGTTGAGCTCGATTCCCTTGCAAGAGATCACCGGCATGTTCCTTTTAGCCTTTTCTTAATTCTCTTTCCGAATTTCTTCAGATGTCCGGGCCTCGTGGTTCATGGTACATTATGCGTTTAAGTAATCTCTGCTGCTCTGTCGGTTATATGCTTCGGTAATCGTCGACAAAAGATAATCATTTGAAAAAGATTTGGGTTCCATTGATCAGTTTACCAGAAGGACAACAGCAGCTTTTTTAAAAACCATTAACGATACACATGCTGAGTAAAAATATATTGTTATTTGCTAATATAATACGTTAAATCAAAATTAGAAAATATACTAAAATGACGTTAAAGCCATCCATAACAAGACACCTGAAGTAGTGTTAAATAATTGTTAGTACCCTAACAATTATTTATGGTTAGTGTAGAGATCAAGATGGCTGTTAGAAATTACGGCTAGCAATTTTTGAGTGGGAGTATGCGAGGGTATCATGGAAGATTGATTGACACGTGTTGAACTCGTGTTAATCCCTTTTCCGGTAGATACCGCGAGAATTAGTAGATAAATAAAAAACAAATGCTCTTTCCGGTTTTGATTTGAAAAGAGTTAGTTAAGTCAGTACTGGGCAAGCCATGGAGGTAGTAAGTCGCGATCAGCGCGCTCCCGTACTTACACTGCGCAGTTAGTCTGGATGGGGATGTCTAAATAAAATATGATATAAAGAAAATCTAAGTCTTCGGTTATTTATCCAAAAACTACTAATGACCCAGGGCTTCTGATAGATGAGAAAACCCTAATGGAAGACCAGACACGAAATCACCAAATGAAATTCCAGCCGCTAGAAGAAAAACACCCAGCTCCATAAGATAGTGAAAGATAATCAGAAAATATATAACAATAGACAAAACCCTGAGGTCATGCGTTAGCTGAGAGCTACGTAGTAAGTACTGACAAACACCTATGCTGAATGCAGGCCGAGACGTGTTCAATCTCGTCCGGGTAACTTAGCGAGGGTTTATGATGTTGAAAGGCCCAAAAACTTAACGAATTAAAGAAAATCACTGATGATGCATCCAAACGCATCTATGAAATATACTTACTAACAAAAACAAAGAAAAAACACACACAAAAACAGTGACTTTGGTGCCTGTATATGTGACCAACAAAAAGTGCAGTAACGTGAACACTGGCTGTAGATGCTAAATACGGTCAATCATAATCTTTGAACATCTTTTTAAAAAAAAACAAGAAAAAAAAACAATCAGTTAGTTACCTGGAGAGTGACATGAAACTACCTACATTTCGGGGCTAGCGAAACCGCCTCCTCTCATGGGAGGAAAACTACGATTTATCGTATAGATCTTTTCTTGTTTAGCTTGAAAATACCACGTACGATAGTTAGGTATTTATTTTCCACAAGAGACATTACTTCTGAAACGACCTTCTCATAGAGGCGCCTAGTTAAGAAATTGACACAGCGTGATGCGTTCAAATCCTGGACGGGCTATTGGCATTTCACCTAGCAATAATATATTTAAGAAAGGTATGCACCTAATTATTCACACTCCAGCTATGGGTAAATAGTAGTGCATAGTCAGCTCTTTATCTCTGGTTTGGCAGAGATGTTGACAGGCAAATGTGCTCAATATCATTGCTATATATCTCTAGCACTCTGTTAGAAAATCGGATAGACAAGAAACTGTTAGGTACCAAGCGCCGTTGACTTTTGGTCTCTGCTACACTAACTTATATATATATATATATATATATATATATATATATACTGGAGGAAAATATTGAAATAAATCCGACAGTATGTAGAAATTTAAAAAAATTGTCAACGTTGAAAACCGAAATCTTTTAACGTCGATATAACCATCTAAAATAGATGTATCATTTTTGAATACTTTCTTTTCCATCTTCTTTACACACACACACACACACACACACACACACACACACACATTTATTTATTTATTATAGTGTACAATACTTCTAAGGTGCAATTGCACTATACACTATAATAGATAAATGAATACAGCTTTTACAAAAGTAATCGAGCACTTTATTCTCATTTCTCAAATACTAACAAAGGACTAACAATATATATATATATATATATATATAATATATATATATTATATATATATATATATATATATACAAGAGAGAGCGGGGGGTCATGTTTCTTGCAAGAGAGAAGGAAATAGATATTTTTAGATTAATATAAAAATGGAATACCATTAAGTTTTTATTTCATATTTTGTATTTTCCTTTTATATTTGTATCATTCATTCTTGAATGTCAAATGATTTATCATCTTTCAAATGTATACGTTCGTAAGTGTGTATACTTTTGCGATGAAATATTGTTAGACATCCTGCTGTGAATGTGATTATTACAAATAACTTGCAACTGAAACCATGCTTACCAATAAACTAGACTAAATCACCAAAATCTTTTCTTTTACCTTCCATTTGCAAGTTAAGTCTTGCATGGTTTTCCTCTATGTTGTCAAATACGCTAAGGCGAATGCCGATCAATACTTCTTAGAATGGCTTTTACGATGTCACCAATCGCGGAGCTTGTAGCCAAAATAGAATCTTTTGTTCTAATATCATATTCCTGAAAGCCGATCGTTCTTGGAGAGTTCGTGAGCTGTTTAATTTAAAATTGCATACGACAAAATATACTTACACAAACATTTCGAGTAAGCTCACTTAAGCAATAGACATTCAACTGAATTCAGCACGTTGTATTGTACGCTAAAATTGTATTTTTATTCATGACATCAAACATGCATATATTTACAGAAATAGATATATATCCATATCTTGCTCTGAATATATGTTCTCCAGAATTCTAATATTACGTGGGTGCCTCAAAAAGTAATGCCATTTTGTTTAGGACATGTATTATTACCAACACAACAACCTGCATCATAAAATGAATAATTATTTTGTTATTGGAAACAAAAAGTGGGTTCCATATTCAAAGATGTTATGTTCCCTCTAACATTTCATTGCGACAAGAATATATTACAGAAATGCAGAAAAACTATTGTGAAATAATTGTAAGATGAGGAAGGAGACAGGCAACTATAAAAAGAAAGGAGAGAGACAGAGTGATGAGAGAGGGCAATAGAGAGGCACAGGAAAAGAGAGAGAGAGACTGAGAGAGAGAAGAGAGAGAGAGAGAGAGAGAGAGAGAGAGAAAGAAATGAAGCTGGTCCTCTGTCTATCACATCCCTGCTTCTCACCACAGCCATCGTTTCTCTCAATAGCAATATTCCACCTTTGAATGAGAGCATGTATCCCTACCCCGTAAAATACTATTGACTGTTCTTTGAGACACTTCTCACAACAGATTTCAGTTCCTCGTGCCTGGAATAATGTTTGCCTCTCTTCGGCTCCATGAAAGTGGGTTTCCGAAGCAAATATTAGGACAGTGAAGAATTATTCTTGCGATGATAGAACTTGCTATTGAGATGCAATGAATCTAAAAGGCGAGCTTGCTAGCTATTACACAACGTGAGAACACCATTACTAATATATTTCGTTGTCGTATATCTGGTCACAGTACCCAAAGCGATATACATAACGTGGCGGCGGAGGTGGCGATATATTCACGGTACTAAAAATGTATTCTTGTTGATAGAAATTACAACGCGAGAAATATGTAGTCACAACTGCTAGCCTTTATTATCGTGCTTGTCTAGTGGGCTCGTATCGGAGAGGAGGAAAGGCAGAGAGAAAGAGAGAGAGAACACCACTAGATTACTGTGACCCCATACTAGGCACCAAAGGCCCGTCCGTTCCCCTACGCGTCCGAAAGCAAAAAGAGGCCGGTCCCTTTTTTCGTTGTTCCACGTCACCACGTGACTTCCCGTCAACACTCGAAACTTCCGGTTGACACTCAGTTCTCCATTCGGGGTCACGCTACGGTCAAACCATCGTTCATCCTGTTTTTGTGTTCATTACTCTTTTTTAAACCTTTATCATCTCTTATTTCTTCTTCCTCCTTTTCTAATATAGTAGTTCTAGCTCACAAAAGTCAGGATAATATCCCCATCTTGCTACATAAAGTCAAAATTTCTTTACCACACCTTGTCAACCTTGTCAAAAAGAGGCGGGAGATTATTTTAGTAAACTTTAAAATGTACAATATGTGGCATTACAGGAAGCAGGGGATTAACTGACACATATTTCCGATTCTAACAGAAATGCATTGTTTGCAAGACGATTTTCAAATTTTCAAAATATATTTCAAAACAATATGTTGAGAGGATAAGTTGTCTTATTGTAAACATTTTAAAGAAAATTACTCACATATATATGCATGGAAGCTCGTGGCATAATGGTTAGACTCGTAAGAAATGAAATCGTTGACCCGAGTTCAAATCCTTGACCAGGCTATTTGAATTTCACATAGCGCAAATATGGGTAAATATTAGGGCAAACTGGGCTCTTCAACCTTGGATAGACAACCTGTCTAGGAGAAAGTAAACTCTGAATTGAAACCTGTTAAACTCCGCTGAAGAAATTGAACTTGTACTGCATCCTGCTCATGCGGAGGGGTTGGATATATATATATATATATGTGTGTGTGTGTGTGTGTGTGTGTGTGTGTGTGAAGAAAGGAAGTGAATCCGACGGTATGTAGTATATTAAGAAAAAAATGAAAAAAAAACACAGGTTTAAATGGGTTAAGTGGTGAGTTTATTGGCTGACGCTGCAGTGTTTCGATCTATTAATTAGATCATCTTCAGGGCATTTGTTGGTATATGGAAGGTAATAAGAAATGTTTTAAATATATATATATATATATATATATATATATATATAATGTGAGGGGGGTTCACTGGCTCTTCGGAGTATAAAACGCTTCCAGGTTTGCTGTTGAGACCCAGTTATCTGACCAAAATCTAGTTTTGATTGACACCAGCTGGGTCACCCAAGTGAAGATATATGATCTTGTAAGACCCGAAACATCTAATGATCCGGGGATACCATCACTATATGGACAGGTGCACGATTAGGGTGAATTTCTTCTTGTATATGTGTGTGGGAGGTGATGGAGTGCTTCACTGCCAAGAACTCCAGAATTGGAACTTCAGCATTAGATGCAGTTTATCGTCAAACTCAGGACACATTTGTGGTTATATGGGAAGGTGTGTGTGTGTGTGTGTGTGTGTGTGTGTGTAATATGGGGATGAATATATATACTTACCAACCCCTCCGCACAAGCAGGATGCGACACAAGTTTAATTTCTTCAGCGGAGTGTAACAGGTTTGAATTCAGAGTTTTCCTTCTTCTAGACTGGTTACCTAGCCAAGGTTAAAGAGACCAGTCTGCCCTGCTATTTACCCATATCTGAAGGGAGAATTGGATTCATACCTTTCCCAAGGGTATTAGCGCTATGTGAAATGCAAACAGCTTCGTCTAGGAATTGAAATGCAAACAGCTTCGTCTAGGAATTGAACTCGGGACAACGAGATTATTTCCTACGACTGTAACCATTAGACCGCCCGCCTCCGTGGGGATGAATATAGAAATCCACACTTCAAATACATTTGTATCAACTTCAGAACATATTTTTTATTTATATATTCATTCTTGGTTTGTTAGATTTTCCGAGATTTTCTTTCATGGCCGCGTTAGATTAGTACATTTTTCCACTGATCACATAACTACACTTATTTCAGGCAACGGTAGGTGACCTGAATCTACAAAGGTCCGAAAATATACTCACATGCATCATTCTAATTTTTGCTTCTCTCTCTCTCTCTCTCTCTCTCTCTCCCTCACCCCCTCTCTCTATCTCTCTATCTATCTATCTATGTGTATATATATATATATATGTACATATATATGTACATATATAATGTGTGTGTATATGTATGTATATATGTGTATGTATGTACATGTGTGTGTGTATATGTATGTATATATGTGTATGTATGTACATGTGTGTGTATATGTGTGTGTGTATATATGTGTATGTATGTATGTACATGTGTATGTATATATGTGTATGTATGTATGTACATGTGTATGTATATATGTGTATGTATGTATGTACATGTGTATGTATATATGTGTATGTATGTATGTACATGTGTGTATATATGTGTATGTATGTATGTACATGTGTGTGTATATATGTGTATGTATGTATGTACACGTGTGTGTATATATGTATGTACATGTGTGTATATATGTATGCATATGTGTATGCATGTATGTGTATGTATGTACATGTGTATGTATGTATGTGTATATGTGTACGCATATATGTGTATATGTGTATGCATGTACATGTATATATGTGTGTGTGTATGTACATGTGTATGCATATATGTGTATGTATGTGTGTATGTATATATGTGTATATATGTATGCATGTGTATGTATATATGTATGTATATATATATATATATATATATATATATATATATATGAATTTATGGGATTGTGAGGGACGGCAGTGATCTGCAAAGATTATGCTATCAATATGAATGTATATATACATATATGTATGTATGAATGTACATATATATATATATATATATATATATATATATATATATATTGAAAGGTTCTAAAAGAATCACAAAGATAATCTTTAGGCGTGGCTAATCTCTGAAATATCCGACTATCCACACTGGATTATTTTCCTCCCTAATCTTCGTCCAATTTGCTATTTACTGCCAGTTGCCGCGCTATAATTGGACGTCGCCATTTTTTGACGTCTATACTTAGGTGCAGCCATTGGTATGCGGTAATCCATGTTAATGGTGTATGGACGGTAAAAGATTAGAGGAAAGGACTGATAATTATTGCTCGTTATCGTGCTGGCAAATACTATTGCCACCGATTGAAAGCGATAAATAGCGTCAATTGTCGCAATATTTAGTCAGAATGTTCCGGTTATTATTCAGCGTGTAGAAGATGTGCCACACAAGACGATTTGTCCACCGAAATAGATCTTCTTTTTTTTTTCTTCAGAAAAATATTCTTTTGATACAGACAAACGAACACGCAAATGCATAAACATGTTTTGCTATATGGACAAGGTTAGTCCTAAAAGTATCCAGTCATTTATTTTTGATGATAGAGGACGATTATCTGTCAGTCTGTCTTTCTATATATCTATTTATGTCAAAATTGACGATCACTGTTATGTAAATGATCGACGTCAGTATTAAATAAACAATTCTCGAAAGTCATATTTAAAAGGTAATTTTTACAACAGGCCACATTATTGGGCCGGGTTAGCTCAGTCGGTAGAGCGTTCGGCTAGAAACCACAAGGTTCCTAGTTCGATACCGGTCCTCGCCAACTCAGCGTATGAGTAGCACAAGGATCTGTGCGGTAAAGTAAGGAGCTGATGGTAGGTGTGGCGCTCCACTTCAGATGCTAAAACAATCTCCTTGGTCTAGCGCTATTGAAAAGGGGATAGTCTCCCTCGCTGACTGGCTGATACCGACTTTAGCCCGCCCCGTCGACTTATCTATATATATATATATTATTATTACGGTGTATATAGAAATAATCTACTCGAGTTTCACCATAAGGATATTCAGGGTTAATTCCAATGATCAATATATATATATATATATATATATATATATATATATAGTATTACGGTGTATATAGAAATAACCTACTCGAGTTTTGATAGTGGGGCTTAGAATATGCTGACTGCACCTAAAATCCAACCAACCAACCAACGTGTCCCTTCTCTCTCTTTTCTGAATTGCTTGCCAAAGACTGATATAACAAAATTATTCCAGGGAAAACCAACTCAACATCGATCAGTTAAATATCCAATCTATCGATAAAAGAAAAAGCCAAGCTGAGTTTTAAATGATGTCGCTGTCATCTGTCTTCATAGGATACATGGATTGTCGTATGCCTGTCTGAGTATTTGAATTACACACGGTCTACTTCATTCAATTTTCCATCTCCGGTTTCTCTAATATACTTATCTATCCTGAATGTGTACTACGCTACAGGAACAATCTTAACTGTATAGTATAGATAATGTGGAACCCAGCATCATCACTGATGTCTTGAATCGAAGTGGGCTTAGAATACCCTGTCTGTATACACTGTAGCGAAAGAACACCCACTAAATAACATCTGATTTAAAGATGTCGGGCAATCCTTTATTGCAATTATTCCCAGGACCACTCTCTGAAATTCCCATGAGTCAAATAGAATTATTTTGGAATGTATTAGATTGATTTTTTGATACCATATGACTATAAATTATTATGAATAGTTAAATAAAGTTACCATTTTTACCGGTGAATGTGTGGAGAAGTAGGGATGTGATCCAGAGAGAACCAGTTTCATTGTGATGTGTGATACATATTCCTGTGTTGGTAATTCTACCAGTCCTAAACAAAATGGCATTACTTTTTGACTCACCCTCATATATATATATATATATATTATATATACCAAACTTGTTGGTAAATCCTCGCGGTGAGAAAAAAAAACAGCAAATAGTTTGATTGTAAAAATATACTACCAAACATCAACCGGGAAGAAAAAATGTTTGTAAAAAAGAAAAGACCAAGATAATCGTACCAACAAAAAATAATCTTTTAGTACAATATTTTGGCCAAAAGAAAAAACAATTTATATGCATATATATATATATATATATATATAAATATATATATATATATATATACCCGCCAGGAGACTAAAGCTAATAAGTAAAAAGTGCTCAATACCTAAATAGAGCAAATAATAAAGATAAATCTAATGAGTCGGACGAACCTACTAAACGTTTCGCTTAATGCTCTTCAGGGCTAAGATCTGACACACACTCTCTCTGTATCTATCTATCTATATATATATATATATATATATATATATATATATATATATGTGAGAGAGAGAGAGAGAGATTAAAGAAAATAATTCAGACCTCGAATAATTGTGAATTTAGTTGTACATTGACAAGAAGCACCCCCGTATTTCAAATGAACAAATTTTACTTATTGCGTTTGATATATATTCAGATCAGTAATTTGTTTCGCGTTTAATGTATACGAATTTCGAATACATGTTGCGAACATATTAAATTTTGTGCTGGTTAATTTAAAAGATTGTAACTCATTTTGCAAAGCCGTAGAACCCTTTAACGAACAAAATCGCGTTAGAAGGCGTTTCTCCATCTTCTCTGCTGAACTGACATTTTTAGTAAGACTGTTTAACCTCTTATTCTCTTTAAACTTTAGATTTGATTCTCATGTTCTTTCTTTATATTTCAATACGTTACGTAATAATTTGAATCTTCTTTTTCTGTCTTTCTCAAAATGTTCACTCACCGTCTCTTCTTAACGTTTTATTCTTTATTTCTTTTTTTTCTGATTTCTTTTTTATCAGATTAGGTTATGGTTCGCACATAATTCTACAAACCCATTGCTAATGATGCCAGTTTTCATTAGCTGGTTATCTACTGCAGATATTGATATGATTAGTGCTAGCCTAGCAAATACTGTCATTTATTAAGCGTAGTTTTGTATCGTAGAAGGCCGGAGAAGTGTAGCATTTAACGAGAAACGAACGAACTACTGGAGACAAACAGATCAGAAAATTAATTTGGTTGGCAAAGACTTAATATATCTCGGCCAGTCATTCCTTCTATAGAGTATTGGTGATGGAGCGAGTGTAGAATACTCCTTTATTGTCATTACTCCCAGGTACACTCAGACCTGAGTTGGCGAGGGCCGGTATCGAACTAGGAACCTTGTGGTTTCAAGTCGAACGCTGGATCTGTGCGGTAAAGTAAGGAGCTGATGGTAGGTGTGAGGCTCCACCTCCGACGCAAAAACAATCTCCTTGGTCTAGCGCTAGTGAAAAGGGGATAGACTCCCTCACTGATTGGCTGATACTGACATTAAGACTTTACTTTACACTCAGAACAGGAGTGTTAGTACTTAGGTCTCATCTATGGGTTAAGCCAGAAACAGTTTATGTTTTATCCAGGACATCTCATTTTTTGGCAGGGTTCGTCATAGCCGTCTGCTGGGGATTCAATTGTGGGGTGTTAAGAAGTTTAATGTTTTAGGGTTTAAAAGGTAGTTTGTTATTCCAGGTGCATGTTCCTAGTGTTTGCTTTTAACCCCATACTATATGGTGGTTACGCTGAAAAACGAATTCAAGAAGAGGCAAAGACAAAAGGTAGTTTTTTTATGATTTTGGCTTTATTCTCGGGTAATAGACACCATGTGGTAAGAAAATTCCTTCCTGACCAATAGTCGTGTCTCGCCCCAAGTAAGGCCTAAGTCCGAATAGCTGAGAGATTCTCTTAGGGGTCGGAAAAGGGTCCTTTTTCCCGCACTTGTTCGGATGATTCTTCCGGTGTGAAGGCTCATGGGAGTTTGTTACTTTTAAAAAAATTTTCTATCATAATTTTATTTTAATCCCCACTCAATCACCCTATTCAATATATGTTAGAAATCTTGGTCAGAGTTTTGATTTAGTCTAGTGCTTTCAAGGATCTCTTTGACTGTTCCAAACTCTTCGATCATCAACTCTTGCACACCATGTTTAGCGATGTGCTTGATAAGCTAAAGATAAATAAATTCTTAATATTCTTGTTCGATATCTTTATCCTATATTCCCACCCTTCCAGAAAAACAACAACAACAACAACAACAACATACTGTTTGGTTTTGTAATCGGTCATGAGACAAACCGGGAACTGAAGCCAATATAAACGAACACGGAAGGCGTCGCTTTGTACTTGATAGCATTTTAAAAGACCGACATACTGGCGGCCGAAAACGGCACGGAACTGAAGATAGGAAGTGAAGATTTTTTCAAAGCGTTTACACGACTTGCCCGTAACTTAGTCTTTTATGTTCTTTTTCTACTTTGGTGGTGATTAATTTCCTTCCCTGCTAAAAGAAGAAGAAGAAGAAGGTGCTTTTAATTCTCATTGAAGCTGAACAAGAAATAGAGAACATTCATTGAGAACGAAGTGGCCGTGAGGATTTGTCAGATTCGCCGGTCTTGCGTTTATGTAGTTTCTCAAATAGAAAAAGGAAATCTAAGAATTGGTTGAATTTCACTGAGAGCGTTTCCGTTTACGTCTTTCTTGCTTTAACTGTGTTCTTCTCCTCTGAGCTTGGCATTAATCATTTCAATTTATTGTGACTCAATAATTTTATTTCCTCGTCTACTTTCTATTTTTTTATATTTATATATAAAAGAATTACGTTATGCTTTTTACTCAAAATCAAGTGCCAGCCATTTTCTTTGATACTTCAAAATTGTCCTAAACTTTCTAAGGGGCCGGTTTAGGTCAGCCGGTAGAGAATTCACCTCGGAACCCCAAAGTTCCGGGTTCGAAAACTGCCCACACCAAATCAACGTATAAGTAGCACGGCTTGATGCTGGGCGGTAAAGTGGGGAGCTAATGGTAGATATGGCGGTTCACCTTAGACATCAAAAGACCTCAAAAGAGTCTATATTAATCCGACACGTGTTTCGACAGGAATCTGTATAAATTTCATCCATAGTGATATATATTCTATTTATTTTTTCAACATATCCGTCGGATTCATTCCCATTTTTCTCACTAGAATATATATATATATATATATATATATATATATATGTGTGTGTGTGTGTATGTGTAATATAATGAAAAATTGAAAAAACACAGGTTCATAAAGTGAGATTATCCATAATTGTTAATTTTCCTTGTTCGTTGTGTGTGATTTTTCAAAGACAATATTTGAAGAGAAAGTGAAAGTGAATCCGACAGTATGTAATATAGTGGATAATTGAAAAAATACAAGTTCATAAATTGAGATTATCCATTATTCTGTTTCTTCAATTTTTCCCTATATTACATACTGTCGGATTCACTTCCACTTTCTCTTCATATATATTGAACATTGTTATATATAATTCTAATCACTATTCTTTTCTTTTTTTCTAGGTAAGTACACTATTGATTTGGACTTATTCGATCGTTTGCCTGTACTGTGAGTATGTTTACTTTTACACAAAACTTTATATATATATATATATATATATATATATATATATATATATATATATAAGGTAATCCCAAAAGTACGATCATCAAAATATATATTCTCCCTCCAGATATTGGTAAATAGTAGGACAGACTAGGCTTTTAAACTTGGAATATCAAGCGGTCGAGAAGGAAACTCTAACCGGTTAAACTACTCTGAAAAAATAATCGTGTATCTCATCATATTAATATTTAACATATTATTTATATCAACAACCCACGACACAATTGAAGCCGGTTTTATACAATGCTTTCACGTTGTTGGGTGATGAATGTAGCTTTAACATGTGAAGGAAGAAATAATGTAATTTATGTACAAAATATATATTTCAACGAGGTCTTTTTAACGATATAAGTAAGGAAATTTGCGGGGTTACCTATAGTCGGTATCAGGTTGACAGTGAGAAAGTCTATTTCCTTTCGCGAGTGCTAGATCATAGAGATTGATTGTTTTGCTGAGGTAAAGCACCACACCTATGTCAGTTCCCCACTTTACCGCACATATGAGATTAACTAGTCTCTTCTACTCGTCCGCCGAGTTGACAGGTACCGGTATTGAACTCGGAACCTGGAGATACACTATTCGGTTGCTCTACCGACTGAGCTAAACCATCCCCTCTTATATACCATCAGTTTATTTCTGATTTTTCTTGCATGTGAAATCGGTTAATATTTAAGGGATGTTCATAATTTCCTCCGAGAGAGACTAACGAGAATATAAGGTTTCTCTGTAAATGATTTTTCATCTGTTCGTGTACTGAATATATTTACCTTCTTGAAAGTTCATACTTTTCAGGCGAGTTAATTATCTAATGTCGTTTATTTCTTAGCGATCAAAAATTCACTGACTCGGTGACAGCTCAGGTGAAGATGAGGAAGTGGAACCAGGTCGGTAATTTTGTTACAGAACGTGAAAATTAATTAGGTACGTTTTTTTATAGGTCAAACATAAAATCAAATGAAATCGTCAAATATTTATCGACCGGCCGAGTTAAGTGGTTTGTACGTATGAATGAGTATAAAAATTAAAAATATAATCATTAGAATATAAACGGAAGAGATTTCTTTTATGATTTTTTCATTTATTTGTCGAAACTGGGAAGTAATTTTAAAAACAATTCTGTTAAGCTTTGTACAAACCTAAATATAACGTTAAGTTTAAATGAAATATTACATATTACATCTTATTGAAAGTGTACACATTGCTCGTATATAATTATTTTAGTAAATATCATACATTGAGCTCTCTTAGGGATTTGTTAATATTCCTTGTATAAATCTATAAGTGTGCTTCAACATGTGCATGCATTGTGGATGTACACGAGTATCGAGGAACCCAAATAGAATTAATCCTAAAATACCAGTCAATTGGATATTTTACACACACACACGCACACACACACACACAACACACACACACACACACACCACTATTATATATATATATATATATATAATATATATAATAAAATATAAATGGGTACAAGAGATAATCTACGCGAGTTTCACCATATTAATCGAGACACCGATTAATAGCAGTCGATGACAACACACGTGAAATCGACTGCTAATAATCGTGTCTCGATTAATTCAGTGGATTTAACCCTGAAGATCCGTATGGTGAAACACTAGTAGGTTATGTCTTGTACCCATTTTATGATAAATTTGCTCTAATTAGTATTGAGCACTTTGTATTTGTTATATCGCTGACTTTACCCTCTGAATTCTTACACTTACTAACCATCGTGACCAAAATTCACCGGTAAGTCAAATTTTCCTTTATATATATATATAAATATTAGAATATTTGATGTCATATTTCAAAAACCGTCTCCCTTTTTTCAAACTTCAGAAATTTTTAAACAGACTGAATAACAAGGATTACCAACTCACTTTTCTCATTATTCTGTGATAAATAATTTCTTATCTTATGCCCTGAAGATGATCTAATTAATAGATCGAAACACTGCAGCGTCGGCCAATAAACTCACCACTTAACCCATTTAAACCTGTGTTTTCTCATTTCTCTTGATATATTACATATAATAATATGTATATATATATAATATTATATATATATATAATATATATATAGTGAGATGAGAGTGGGAAAGAGAGAGTGATGACAGCAATTGTAAGAGTTAGAGAGAAGGACACAGGAAGTAAGTGCGCGTGGGAAATGTCTGAAAATATCACCATGGATTACCAATAAACGATCATATCTATGGAAATGTCAAGCTAATATGTGCGGCGCATAGATTGGAATATTCATGACTTGATATAAAACGATATGTGTCCCGTGTATTTACAAATATCTATGTCTGCTATATTTGTATATTTTAACATTTCCCAACATTGCTCACTCTCACTCTCTCATATATATATATATATATATATATATATATATATAATATATATATATATAAAGTAATTGGTAATTTGCTTGAAAGCATTGTTGAGTATGTTATAAAAATAAAATTCGAAGGCAATACAATGCGTAAAAAATAAAGAAAAAAGATGTTTTGTCTTTATTTTTTACGCATTGTATTGCCTTCGAATTTTATTATTATAATATATATATATAATTTTATTATTATTTTTTTTTTTGCTTGAAGGCAATTACAATGCGTATATGGCATAAAATTCGATAATTATAGAAAATAATCATGACAGTGAATCTCGGCAAAGAATTGTTCGGTGTGTAAACATCGTACACACTGTTTGAATTTTTGAATATAGGGCAAGGGGCAAATGGTCACTTCTATTATAGACTCTCCTATGGGAGAGATTCCTATTGTCCATCACTGGCAGTGCTGCTGCTGCTGTTTGTTGTATTTTATACTAGTCGATTCTTAACTTTGGCTCATTGCTATTTGGATTATCTTGGACGTCGGACTTACAAAAAATACTATAACACCGGATTCTTATTGGCTTGCTTACTTATTTACTACATCAGGAACCAAGGATGGCGGCCAGATACTCAACACACACTGTTTCAACTTTCTCAGCGATGTATACTAAACGATTCCCTATATTTATATATATATATATATATATATATATAATATATATATATATATATGAGGAAGGAGGATTGGAGTAAATCCGACAGAATGTAGTAGAAATATGTGGAACATAGGAACAAAACTCAGACAAGCGTATGTAGGAGATTATTCGCTAAGCATTAAGCTCAGCATCATCAGTCTTTTAATTGATCATTAGGCTCATACAAATGTTTTATAGAAGGGAAAGTGGACGGGAGAGGTGTGGATAAGGGGAAGAAGTCTAGTCGGTGGGATTGCGGTTGTAAGGAAAATTGAATGGTCAGAGAAAAGATTGGAAAGGGGAGGGAAATATATATTCCCAGTGTCCATAAATGTCATGCAGTAGTTATAAATTTAAAAAATTTGTCCCATCTATTTACATATATCTATTTACCTGTCTATATTTGTATATATTACCATTTCTCTCCGTCTCAAATGCTTTCTCTCGCTTTCTCTCTCTTTCTCTCTCTCCTCTCTCTCTCTCTCTCTCTCTCTCTCTCTCTCTCTATATATTATATATATATATATATATATAATATAATGTGTGTGTGTGTGTGAAGAGTTTTATATTGTATAGAAGTAGAAGAAACGAGAAAAACGAAGCGGGTTGAAGTTGCCTCTATATGTATAAACGCGTGTGTGCATAATATAATATAATATATAATATATATATATGTGTGTGTGTGTGTGTGTGTGTGTGTGTGTGTGTGTGTTGTGTATAAAGGGCTTTTATGAACAAATCCTTGCTAATATAGGCAAGGTACTATTCCAATATTGATTGTACATTTCAGCGGATCACCTGTCCACCCAGTCGTGCCAAGCATCGTGACTATCTTATTGTTCGTTTGCTAATTAGTTTCTTACATGATTAACGACATCGTGTCTGATTCCACACAGTTTTCTCTTGCAATCTCTTCTTCTTTCTTCTTTCTTCTTCTTTCTTCTTCTTCTTCTTCTTCTTCTTCTTCTTCTTCTTATTCTCTTCTTCTTCTCTTCTTCTTATTATTATTATTATTATTATTATTATTATTAATGTCTTGTCTGTATTTTCTTCATAATATAGATATAGTTATATGATATTGAATCAGGCATAATTTAATATAGACTATTTTATATCACTCACTAGTAATAATGAAATCGTTTCCCTTCTCTGATATTAAAGATTATGAAGTACAACAAGGGTCGAAGGTCATTTGCAAATGTTTACGCCGCCTTTAATTAAATAAGGATATTATACGACAAGCGGTTTCCAATTACCTGCTTAACGCGTGGCCTGTAAGTAACTCCACGTCATCTTTCGCAACGCATTGCTATTCATATCGAACAAATAAACAGCATTGACACCGGGAAAATTCCGCTCATTAATTAATAAACCTCGCTCGCAATCAATAAATTCCACTTCGATCGTGTGATCTTTCACCGTTGCGGTCATTGGGTACGGGCTTTGATTTGCGCGCGAAAATGAAAAAAAGAAAAGAAAAGAAAAAAAGAAAGCATATAATCATTGGCTCACACGTCTGGTGTAATTTTGTGAGCGTCCCGAATTTTAACCTCATGTGAATGCTCAACTGTCCCTTTCCATGGAAGACATTTCGGCAAGTTCACGCCGTGTGACGCAGGAGAGCGGCCTGGGGGAGGGGGAATAGGCTCTGAATCAATTTTGAAATTATACGAGCGTTGCCTGTGGGGCTAATACGGATACGTTATTTCAATTTCGTATATGGAATTATAGAATAGGATATGAAGAAAATCCTAGACACGCCCATACACACTCCACACCCTTCCCTCTACACACCACACGACTTCCCTCTACACACGCACCACAGACACACACACACACACAATCACACACAACACACATATATATATAATATATATATATATATATATTCATTGGGTGGTTAGAGTGAAAATCCATGGCAATCTCAACGCCAACCGTTCTATCATTCATTGCTCTGGGGAGGTTCTTTGCGCAGCATCCAGTATCCTCACTGGGCTGGTCAGTGTCTTTGCTGGCGCTCACACTACGTGTCCATCTGCTGCTTATGTCGTCCTTTGCTTCTCCAGCAATGCCTATTTCACAAATTATTCGGTCAGACGAACAAGACATTAGGGATGCTGGAGAAGGCAAGGAGCGACATAAGCAGCAGATGGACACGCTAGTGTGACCGCCAGCAAAGACAACTGACCAGCCCGTGAGGATACTGGATGTGCGCAAGAACCTCCCCAGGAGCAATGAATATAGAAACGGTTGGCGGAGATTGCCATGGATTTCATGCTACTACCACACATGATATATATATATATATATATATATATATATATTGTGTGTGTGTGTGTGGTGTGTGTGTGTGTGTCTGTGTGCGTGTGTAGAGGGAAGTTGTGGTGTGTAGAGGGAAGGGTGTGGGTGTGTATGGGCGTGTTAGGATTTTCTTCATATCCTATTCTATAATTCCATATACGAATTGAAATAAGTCCGTATTAGCCCCACAGGCACGCTCGTATAATTTCAAATGATTCAGTAGCCAATTCCCCCTCCCCCAGCCGCTCTCCTGCGTCACAGGCGTGAACTTGCCCGAAATGTCTTCCATGGAAAGGGACAGTTGAGAGCATTCACATGAGGTTTAAATTCGGGACGCTCAACAAAATTACACCAGACGTTGAGCCAATGATTATATGCTTTCTTTTTTCTTTTCTTTCTTTTTTTTCATATTTTCCGCGCGCAAATCAAAAGCGCGTACCCAATGACCGCAACGGTGAAAGATCACACGATCGAAGTTGGGAATTTATGATTGCGAAGCGAAGGTTTATAATTAATGAGGGAAATTTTCCCGGTGTCAATGCTTTTATTTGTTCGATATGAATAGCAATGCGTGCGAAAAGATGACGTGGAGTTACTTACAGGCCATGCGTTAAGCAGTAATTGAAACCGCTTTCGTATAATATTCCTTAATTTAATTAAAGGCGGGTAAACATTGCAAATGACCCTTGACCCTTGTGTACTTCATAAAATCTTTAATATCAGAGAAGAAACGATATCATTATTAACTAAGTGAGTGATATAAAATAGTCTATATCATAGAATATGCCTGATTCAATACTCAGTAACTATATCTTATTATTATGAAAATACAGACAAGATATTAATAATAATAATATATATAATAATAATAATAAGAGAAAGAAGAAGAAGAAGAAGAATAAGAAGAAGAAGAAGAAGAAGAAAGAAGAAGAAGAAGAAGAGAGAAGAAGAAGAAGAAGAGGAATTGCAGAGAAAACTGTTGTGGAATCAGACACGAGTCGTTAATCATGTAATGAAACAATTAGCAAAGAACAATAAGATAGTACGATGCTTGGCAGGGAAAACTGGGTGGGACAGGTGATCCGCTGTAAATGTACAATCAATATGGGAATAGTTAAAAAACCCTTGCTATTTAGCAAGGATTGTTCATAAAAAGAGCCCTTTATAACACACACACACACACAGACACACACACACACACACACACACACATATATATTATATTATAATATATATATATTATGCACACACGCCGTTTATACATATAGAGGCACACTCAACTCCGCTTCGTTTTTCTCGTTCTACTTCTTACAATATAAACTCTCACACACAAACAGCACATAATATATATAATATATGATTATATCATAATATATATAGAGAGAGAGAGAGAGAGAGAGAGAGAGAGATGAGGAGAGAGAGAGAAGAGAGAGAAAGCGAGAGAAAGCATTTGAGACGGAGAGAAATGGGTAATATATACAAATATGAGACAGGTAAATAGATTAGTGGTAAATAGATGGGAACAATTTTTTAAATTATAACTGACTGCTATGAACATATGGACACTGGAATATATATCCCTCCCTTCCATCTTTTTCTTCTGACCATTCAAATTTCCTTACAACCGGCAATCCACCGACTAGACTTCTTCCCCTTAATCCCACAACCTCTCCCGTCCACTTCCTTCTATATAAACATGTGTATGAGCCTTAATGATCAATTAAAAGACTGATGATGCTGAGCTAATCTTACGAATTATAAATCTCCTACATACGCTTGTCTGAGGTTTTGTTCTATGTCCACATATTTCCTACTACATTCTGTCGGATTTACTCCATCCTCCTTCCTCAAATATATTATATATATAATATATATTAGTATATATAAATATATATATATATAATAGGTCGTTTAGTATAAAATCGCTGATGAAAGGTTGAAACAGTGTGTGTTGATATCTGGCCGCCATCCTTTGGTTCCTGATGTAGTAATAAGTAAGCAAGCCAAATAAGAATCCGGTGTTGATAGTATTCTTTGTAAGTCCGACGTCCAAGATAATCCAAGTATAAGCAATGAGCCAAAGTTAAGAATCAGACTAGTATAAATACAACAACAGCAGCATGCAGCACTGCAGTGATTGGAAATAGGAATCTCTCCATAGGAGAGTCTATAAATAGAAGTGACCATGTTGCCCTTGCCCTATATTCAAAAATTCAAACAGTGTGTACGATTGTTTACACACCGAACAATTCTTTGCGAGATTCACTTGTCATGATTATTTTCTATAATTAATCGAATTTTTAATGCCATATATCGCATTGTAATGCCTTCAAGCAAAAAAATAATTATAATATATATATATATATATATAAAGATAATAAAATTCAAGAAGCAATACAAGCGTAAAAAATAAAGACAAAAACATCTTTTTTCTTTATTTTTTACGCATTGTATTGCCTCGAATTTATTATTTTATAACATACTCAACAATGCTTCAAGCAAATTACCAATTACTTTTATATATATATATATATATATATAATATTAATATTATATTATTAAATGAGAGAGTGAGAGTGAGCAATGTTGGGAAATTTTTAAAATATACAAATATAGGCAGACATAGATATTTGTAAATACCGGGACACATATCGTTTATATCAGTCATGAATATTTCCAATCTATGCGCCGCACATATTAGCTTGACATTTCCATAGATATGATCGTTTATGGTAATCCATGGTGATATTTTCAGACATTTCCCACGCCACTTACTTCCTGTGTCCTTCTCTCTAACTCTTACAATTGCTGTATCACTCTCTTTTCCCACTCTTCATCTCACTAATATTATATATATATTAATATATATATATATATATATATATACATATATATATATGTAATATATCAAGAGAAATGAGAAAACACAGGTTAAATGGGTTAAGTGGTGAGTTTATTGGCCGACGCTGCAGTGTTTCGATCTATTAATTAGATCATCTTCAGGGCATAAGATAAGAATTATTTATTCACAAGAATAATGAGAAAAGTGAGTGGTAATCCTTGTTATTCAGTCTGTTTAAAAATTTCTGAAGTTTGAAAAAAGGAGACGGTTTGAAAATATGACATCAAATATTCTTAATATTTAAATATATATATAAAAAGGAAAATTTGACCTTACCGGTGAATTTGGTCACGATGGTTAGTAAAGTGTAGAATTCAGAGGGTAAAGTCAGCGATATAACAAATACAAGTGCTCAATACTAATTAGAGCAAATTTATCATAAAATGGGTACAAGACATAACCTAACTAGTGTTTTCACCATACGGATCTTCAGGGTTAAATCCACCTGATTAATCGAACACCGATTATAGCAGTCGATTTCACGGTGTGTTGTCATCGACTGCTATTAATCGGTGTCTCGATTAATATGGTGAAACTCGCGTAGATTATCTCTTGTACCCATTTTATATTTATATATATAATATTAATATATATATATATATATATGTGTGTGTGTGTGTGTGTGTGTGTGTGTGTGTGTGTGTGCGTGTGTGTGTGTAAAATATCCAATTGACTGGTATTTTAGGGATAATCCTATTTGGGTTCCTCGATATCTCGTGTACATCCACAATGCATGCACATTGTTGAAGCACATTATAGATTTATACAAGGAAATATTACAAATCCCTAAGAGAGCTCAATGTATGATATTTAACTAAAATAATTATATACGGAGCAATGTTACACTTTTCAATAAGATGTATATGTAATATTTCAATTAAACTTAACGTTAATTAAGGTGTAGCAAAGCTAAGCAGAATTGTTTTAAATAATACTTCCATTTAGACAATAAAATGAAAAATCATAAAGAAATTCTCTTCCGTTTATATATTCTATAGATTTATATTTTTAATTTTTATCTCATTCAATACGTACAAACCACTTAACTCGGCGGTCGATAAATATTTGACGATTCATTTGATTTATGTTTGACACTATAAAAAATACGTACCTAATTAATTTCACGTCTGTAACAAAATAACCGACGTTTTTTTTTTTGTTGGTTCCAATTCCTATCTTCACCTGAGCTGTGCAACCGAGTCAGTGAATTTGATCGCAAGAATATAACGAACATTAGATAATTAACTCGCCTGAAAAAGTAATGAACTTCAAGAAGGTAAATATATTCAGTACATCGAACAGATGAAAATCAATTTACAAGAGAACGCTTATATTCTCGTTCGCTCTCTCTCGGAGGAAATTATGAACATCCTTAAATATTAACCGATTTCACATCAGAAAAATCAGAAAAATAAACTGATGGTTAAAGAGGGGATTGGTTTTAGCTCAGTCGTAGATGCAACCGAATAGTGTTACTCTCCAGGTTCCGAGTTCAATACCGGTACCTGTCCAACTCGGCGGACGAGTAGAAAGAGACTAGTTATCTCATATGTGCGGTAAAGTGGGGAACTGACATAGGTGTGTGCTTTACCTCAGGCAAAAACAATCTCTATGACTAGCATCGCGGAAAAGGAAATAAGACTCTCCTGTCAACTGATACCGAATAATAGTAACCCCGCCAAATTTCCTTCTTATATCGTTTAAAAAGACCTCGTTGAAATATATATTTGTACATAAATTAACATTATTTCTTCCCTTCACATGTTAAAGCTACAGTTCATCACCCAAAACTGAAAGCATTGTAATAGAAAACCGGCTTCAAATTGTGTCGGTGGGTTTGTTGATATAAATAATGATTGTTAATATTAATATGATAGTACACGATTATTTTTTCAGAGTAGTGTAACCGGTTAAGTTTTCCTTCTCGACCGCTTGATTATTCCAAGTTTAAAAGCCTAGTCCTGTCCTACTATTTACCAATACTGGGAGGGAGAATATATTATTTTGATGATCGTACTTTTGGGATTACTATATATATATATATATATATATATAATGTATATATAATATATATATAAAGTTTTGTGTAAAAGTAAACAACTCACAGTACAGGCAACGATCGAATAAGTCCAAATCAATAGTGTACTTACCTAGAAAAAAAAGAAGAATAAGTGATTAGATTTATATAACATGTTATATATATGAAGAGAAAGTGGAAGTGAATCGACATAGTAAATAGGGGAAAAAATTGAAGAAACAGAATAATGGATAATCTCAATTTATGAAACTTGTAATTTTTTCAATTCCACTATATACATACTGTCGGATTCACTTCACTTTCTCTCAAAATATTGGTCTTTGAAAAATCAACACACAACGAACAAGGAATTAACAATTATGGATAATCTCACTTTATGAACCTGTGTTTTTTCAATTTTCATTATATACACTACACACACACACACATAATATATAATATATATATTATATATATATATTTAGTGAGAAAAATGGGAGATGAATCGCGACGGATATTTGAAAAAATAAATAGAAATAATACATGGATGAAATTTATACAGATTCCTGTCGAAACACGTGTCGGTATTAATATAGACTCTTTTTGAGGTCTTTTGATGTCTAAGGTGGAACCGCCATAGCTACATTAGCTCCCCACTTTACGCCCGCATCAAGCCGTGCTACTTATACGTGATTTGGTGTGGGCCAGTTTTTTTCGAACCCGGAACTTTGGGTTCCGAGGTGAATTTCTACCGCTGACGCTAAACGGCCCCTTAGAAATTTAGGAACAATTTTGAAGTTCAAGAAAATGGCTGGCACTTGATTTGGAGTAAAAAGCAATAACGTATTCTTTTATATATAAATATAAAAAAATAGAAGTAGACGAAGGAAATAAATTATTTGAGTCACAATCAAATTAAAATGATTAATGCCAAGCTCAAGGAAAGAACACCAGTTAAAGCAAGAAAGACGTAAACGGAACGCTCCTCATGAAATTCAACCATCTTTAGATTTCCTTTTTCTATTGAAGAAACTACATAGAACGCAAGACCGCGAACTGACAGATATAAAATTTAAAATCTTTCAACGGCCACTTCGTTCTCAAATGAATGTTTCTATTTTCTTGTTCAGCTTCAATGAGAATTAAAAGCACCTTCTTCTCTCTTCTTTAGCAAGGGAAGGAAATAATCAACACCAAAAGTAGAAAAGAACATAAAAGACTAAAAAGTTACGGGCAAGCGTGTAACGCTTTGTAAAACTTCACTCTATCTTCAGTTCCGTGCCGTTTTCGGCCTGCCAAGTATGTCGCTTTAAAAACATGCTATAAGTACAAAGCGACGCCTTCCGTGTTCGTTTATATGGGATTTCAGTTCTCGCTGGTTTGTCTCATGACGATTACAAAACCAAACAGTAATGTTGTTGTTGTTGTTGTTGTTGTTTTGTCTGGAAGGGTGGGAAATATAGGAAAAAGATATCGAACAGAATATTAAGAATTTATTTTCTTTAGCTTATCAAGGCACATCGCTAAACATGGTGTGCAAGGTTAGGATCGAAGAGTTTGGAGCAGTCAAAGATGATCCTTGAAAGCACTAACATAAATCAATACTCTGACGCAAGAAATTTCTAACATATATTGAATAGGTGATTGGAGTGGGGATTAAAATAAAATTATGATAGAAAATTTTTTTTAAAAGTAACAAACTCCACATGAGCCTTACACGGAAGAATATCCGAACAAGTGCGCGGAAAAAGGACGCCTTTCGCGACCCCTAGAGATCTCTCAGCTATTCGGACTTAGGCCTTACTTGGGCGAGACAAGCGACATTGTCAGGAAGGATTTTTTCTTACCACAATGGTGTCTATTACCCGAGAATAAAGCCAAAAATCATAAAAAATTACCTTTTTGTCTTTGCCTCTTCTTGATTCGTTTTTCAGCGTAACCACCAATATAGTATGGGTTAAAAGCAAACACTAGAAATGCACCTGAATAACAACTACCTTTTAAAACCCTAAAACATTAAACTTCTTACACCCCAAATTGAATCCCCAGCAGACGGCTATGCGAACCCTGCCAAAAATGAGATGTCCTGGATAAAACATAACTGTTTCTGCTTAACCCATAGATGAGACCTAAGTACTAACACTCCTGTTCTGAGTGTAAAGTAAAGTCTTAAGTAAGTATCCCCATCAGTGAGGGAGTCTATCCCCTTTTCACTAGCGCTAGACGAAGGAAGATTGTTTTTGCGTCGGAGGTGGAGCCTCAGCACCTACCATCAGCTCCTTACTTTACCGCACAGATCCAGAGTTCGACTTGAACCACAAGGTTCCTATGTTCGATACTGGCCCTCGCCACTCAGGTCGAGTGTACCTGGGAGTAATGACAATAAAGGAAGTTTCTACATCGCTCCATCACCAATACTCTATAGAAGGAAGACTGCCGAGATATATTAGTCTTTGCCAACCAATTTAATTTCTGTCTGTTTGTCTCCAAAGTAGTTCGTTCGTTTCGTTAAATCTACATTCTCCGGCCTTCTACGATACCAAACACGCTTAATAAATGAGTATTTGCTAGCTAGCACTAATTCATATCATATCTGCAGTAGATAACCAGTTGAAAACTGGCATATTAGCAATGGGTTGTAGAATATGTGCGAACCATAATCCTCCTAATCTGATAAAAAAGAAATTCAGAAAAAAAGAAATAAGAAACGAAGAAGAGACGGTGAGTGAACATTTTGAGAAAGACAGAAAAAGAGATTCAATTATACGTAACGTATTGAAATATAAAAGAAAGAACATGAGAATCAAATTAAAGTTTAAAGAGAATAAGAGGTTAAACAGTCTTACTAAAAATGTCAGTTCAGCAGAAAGATGGAGAAACGCCTTCTAACGCGATTTTGTTCGTTAAAGGGTTCACGGCTTTGCAAAATGAGTTACAATCTTTAAATTAACCAGCACAAAATTTAAATATGTTCGCAACATGTATTCGAAATTCGTATACATTAAACGCGAAACAAATTACTGACTGAATATATATCAAACGCAATAAGTAAAATTTGTTCATTTGAAATACGGGGGTGCTTCTTGTCAATGTACAACTAAATTCACAATTATCGGGTCTGAATATTTTCTTTATCTCTCTCTCTCTTCTCTCACAGTATATATATATATAATAATATAGAGTATATATAATTATATATATGATGATAGATACAGATGAGAATGTGTGGTCAGATCTTAGCCCTGAAGAGCATTAAGCGAAACGTTTAGGTAGGTTCGTCGACTCATTAGATTTATCTTTATTATTTGCCTCTATTTAGGTATGGCACTTTTACTTATTAGCTTTAGTCTCCTGGCGGGTATATATTATATATATATATTTATATATATAATATATTATCTATAGCATATAAATTGTTTTTTCTTTGGCCAATATTGGTATAAAGATTATTTTTGTTGGTACGATTATCTTGGTCTTTTCTTTTTACAAACATTTTTTTTTAGCCGGTTGATGTTTGGTAGTATATTTTTAACAATCAAACTATTTGCTGTTTTTTTTTCTCACCGGCGAGGATTTACCAACAAGTTGGTATATATATATATTTATATATATATAAATATGAGGGTGAGTCAAAAAGTAATGCCATTTTGTTTAGGACTGGTAGAATTACCAACACAGGAATATGTATCAACACATCACAATGAAACTGGTTCTCTCTGGATCACATCCCTACTTCTCCACACATTCACCGGTAAAAATGGTAACTTTATTTAACTATTCATAATAATTTATAGTCATATGGTATCAAAAAATCAATCTAATAATTCCAAAAAAATTCTATTTGACTCATGGGAATTTCAGAGAGTGGTCTGGGAATAATTGCAATAAAGGATTGCCCGACATCTTTAAATCAGATGTTATTTAGTGGGTGTTCTTTCGCTACAGTGTATACGACAGGGATTCTAAGCCCACTTCGATTCAAGACATCAGTGATGATGCTGGTTACATTATCTATACTATAAGTTAAGATTGTTCCTGTAGCGTAGTACACATTCAGGATAGATAAGTAATATTAGAGAAACCGGAGATGGAAAATTGAATGAAGTAGAACGTGTGTAAATTCAAATACTCAGACAGGCATACGACAATCCATGTATCCTATGAAGACAGATGACAGCGACATCATTTAAAACTCAGCTTGGCTTTTTTCTTTTATCGATAGATTGATATTTAACTGATCGATGTTTGAGTTGGTTTTCCCTGGAATAATTTTGTTATATCAGTCTTTGGCAAGCAATTCAGAAAGAGAGAGAAGGGCACGTTGGTTGGTTGGTTGGATTTTAGGTGCAGTCAGCAATTTCTAAGCCCCACTATCAAACTCGAGTAGGTTATTTTCATATACACCGTAATACATATAATATATAATATATACTATAATATATATATATTGATCATTGGAATTAACCCTGAATATCCTTATGGTGAAACTCGAGTAGATTATTTCTATATACACCGTAATAATATATATATATATATAGATAAGTCGACGGGGCGGGCTAAAGTCGGTATCAGCCAGTCAGCGGGGAGACCTACCCTTTTCAATAGCGCTAGACCAAGGAGATTGTTTTAGCATCTGAAGTGGAGCGCCACACCTACCATCAGGTCCTTACTTTACCGCACAGATCCTTGTGCTACTCATACGCTGAGTTGGCGAGGACCGGTATCGAACTAGGAACCTTGTGGTTTCTAGCCGAACGCTCTACCGACTGAGCTAACCCGGCCCAATAATGTGGCCTGTTGTAAAAATTACCTTTTAAATATGACTTTCGAGAATTGTTTATTTAATACTGACGTCGATCATTAATAACAGTGATCGTCAATTTTGACATAAAAGATATATAGAAAGACAGACTGACAGATAATCGTCCTCTAGTCATCAATAAATGACTGGATTACTTTAGGACTAACCTTGTCTCATATAGCAAACATGTTTATGCATTTGCGTGTTCGTTTGTCTGTATCAAAAGAATATTTTTCTGAAGAAAAAAAAGAAGATCTATTTCGGTGACAAATCGTCTTGTGTGGCACATCTTCTACACGCTGAATAATAACCGAACATTCTGACTAAATATTGCGACAATGCACGCATTTTGCTTTCAATCGGTGCAAATAGTATTTTGCGCAGCACGATAAGACAATAATTAATCATCCTTTCTCTATCTTTTACCGTCCATACACCATTAACATGGATTACCGCATACCAAGGCTCACCTAAGTATAGACGTCAAATATGGCCGACGTCCCATTATAGCGCGGCAATGCAGTAAATAGCAAAATTGGACGAAGATTGGGAGGAAAATATATCAGTGTGGAGTCGGATATTTCAGAGATTACCACGCCCTAAAGATGTATCTTTGTGATTCTTTTAGAACCTTTCAATATATAATATATATAATATATATATATATATATATATATTATGGTACATTCAACATACATATATGTATATCATTCATATTGATAGCATAATCTTTGCAGATCACTGCCGTCCCTCAAATCCCATAAATTCATATATATAATATATATATAATATATATATATATCATTACATATATACATACACATGCATACATATATACACTAATACATACACACATACCTACACATATATGTCATACACATGTACATACACCACACATATATACTGTACATGCATACACATATACACATATAGCGTACACATATACACATACATACATACACAATGTTACATACATACACATACAGGCATACACCATATGCAACATATATACACCATGTACATACATATATACACACACGTGTACATACATACAATACACAATATATACACACACATGTACATACCTACATACACATATATACACCATGTACATACATACATACACAATATACATACACATGTACATACATACATACATCATATAACAAAAATACACCATGGTTAAAAACAAAAAACAAATACAAAATACACATATATACATACACATGTACAATACATACATATCACATATAACAACATATACAACACATATACACACATGACATTACATAGCACATATTACTACATATATCACACACACAATGTAACATACATACACATATATACATACATATACACACCACATTATATATGTCATATATATGTAGGTGTTGCAAAATAATATACACATAGATAGAAATAGATGAGAGATAGAGAGAGGGGGTGAGGGAGAGAGAGAGGAGAGACGAGAGAGAGAGAAGCAAAAATTAGAATGATGCATGTGAGTATATTTTCGGACCTTTGTAGATTCAGGTTCACTTAACCGGTTCCTGAATAAGTGTAGGTTAGTGATCAGTGGAATGTCTACTAACGCGGCCATGAAAGAAAATCTCGGAAAATCTAACAAAACCAAGAATGAATATATAAAATAAAAATAATGTTCTGAAGTTGATACAAATGTATTTGAAGTGTGGATTTCTATATTCCATCCCCACGGAGCCGGGCGTCTAAACTGGTTACAGTCGTAGGAAATAATTCTCGTTGTCCCGATGTTCATTCCTAGACGAAGCTGTTTGCATTTCAATTCCTAGACGAAGCTGTTTGCATTTCACTAGCGCTAATACCTCTTGGATAAGGTATGAATCCAATTCTCCCTTCGAGATATGGGTAAATAAGCAGGGCAGACTGGCCCTTTAACCTTGGCGAGGTAACCAGTCTAGAAGAAGGAAAACTCTGAATTCAAACCTGTTACACTCGCTGAAGAAATTAAACTTGTGTCGCATCCTGCCTTGTGCGGAGGGGTTGGTAAGTATATATATTCACCCCATATTAAACACACACCCACACACCACACACACACACCTTCCCATATAACACAATGTGTCCTGAGTTTGACGATAAACTGATCTAAGCTGAAGTTCGCAATTCTGGAGTTCTTTGGCAGTAAGCACTCCATACCTCCCACACACATAACAGAAGAAATTCACCCTAATCGTGCTACCTTGTCCATATAGGATGGTTCCCCGGATCATTAGATTGTTTCGGGTCTTACAAGATCATATATCTTCCTTGGGTGACCCAGCTGTGTCAATCAAAACTAGATTTGGTCAGATAACTGGGCTCAACAGCACACCCTGGAAGCGTTTTTATACTCCGAAGAGCCGTGAACCCCCTCACATTATATATAATATATATATATAAATATATATTAACATTTTTATTACTTCCCATATACCAACAAATGCCCTGAAGATGATGCTAATTAATAGATCGAAAACACTGCAGCGTCAGCCAATAAACTCACCACTTAACCCATTTAAACTGTGTTTTTTTTTCATTTTTTTCTTAATAACTCAAAACCGTCCGATTCACTCTTTCTTCCACACAACACACACACCACACACACACAATATATATATATAATTCCAACCCCTCCGCATGAGCAGGATGCAGACAAGTTCAATTTCCTTCAGCGGAGTTTAACAGTTTCAAATTCAGAGTTTACTTTCTCCTAGACAGGTGTCTATCCAAGGTTTGAAGAGCCCAGTTTTGCCCTAATAATTTACCCCATATGTTGCGCTATGTGAAATTCAAATAGCCTGGTCAAGGATTGAACATCGGTCAACGATTTCATTTCTTAGCGAGTCTACATTATGCCACGACTCCATGCATATATATGTGAGTAATTTTCTTTAATGTTTACAATAAAGACACTTATCCCTCTCAACATATGGTTTTGAAATATATTTTTGAAATTTGAAAATCGTCTTGCAAACATGCATTTCTGTTAGAATCGAAATATGTGTCAGTTAACCCTGCTCTGTATGCCACAATATTGTAGCATTTTTAAGTTTACTAAAATAATCTCCCGCCTCTTTTACAAGGTGACAAGGTGTGGTAAAGAAATTGTTGACTTTTATGTAGCAAGATGGGGATATTATCCTGACTTTTGTGAGCTAAACTACCTATATGAAAGGAGGAAGAAGAAATAAGAGATGATAAAGGTTTAAAAAGAGTATGAACACAAAAAAGGATGAACGATGGTTTGAGCCGAGCGTGACCCCGAATGAGAATGAGTGTCAACCGGAAGTTCGAGTGTTGACGGGAAGTCACGTGTGACGTGGAAACAACAAAAAAGGGACCGGCCTCTTTTTGCTTTCGGACGCGGTAGGGGAACGGACGGGCCTTTTTGGTGCCTAGTAATGGGGTCACGTAAATCTAGTGTGTTCCTCCTCTTTCTCTCTGCTTCCTCCTCTCCGATACGAGCCCACTAGACAAGCTACGATAATAAAGGCTAGCAGTTGGTGACTACATATTTTCTCGCGTTGAATTCTATAACAAGAATACATTTTTTAGGTACGTGAATATATCGCGCACCTCCGCCGCACGTTATGTATATCGCTTGGGTACTGTGACCAGATATACGACAACGAAAATATATTAGTAATTGGGTTCTCACGTGGTGTATAGCTAGCAAGCTCGCCTTTTAGATTCATTGCATCTCAATAGCAGTTCTATCATCGCAAGAAAATTCTCACTGTCCAATATTTTGCTTCGGAAAAACCCACTTTCATGGAGCCGAAGAGAGCAAACATATTCCAGGCACGAGGAACTGAATTCTTTGTGAGAAGTGTCTCAAAGAAGCAGTCAATAGTATTACGGGTAGGGATACATGCTCTCATTCAAAGGTGGAATATTGCTATTGAGAGAAACGATGGCTGTGGTGAGAAGCAGGGAATGGATAGACAGAGTACCAGCTTATTTCTTTCTCTCTCTCTCTCTCTCTCTCTCCTCTCTCTTTCTCTGCTCTCAGTCCTCTCTCTCTTTCCTGTCTTCTATTGCCCTCTCTCATCCTCTTGTCCTGCTCCTTTCTTTTATAGTTTGCCATGTCTGCCTTCCTCATCTTACAATTATTTCACAATAGTTTTCTGCATTTTGAAAATAATAAATATTCTTGTCGCAATGAAATGTTTAGAGGGAACATAACATCTTTGAATATGGAACCCACTTTTTGTTTCCAATAACAAATAAGTTATTCTTTTATGATGGCTAGGTTGTTTGTTGGTATAATACATGTCCTTAAACAAAATGGGCATTACTTTTTGAGGCACCCAGTAATAATTAGAATTCTGGAGAACATATTTCCAGGCAAGTATGGATATATTATCTATTTCTGTAAATATATGCATGTTTGATGTCATGAAATAAAATCATATTTTAGGCGTACAATACAACGTGCTGAATTCAGTTGAATGTCTATTTGCTTAGTGAGCTTACTCGAAAGTTTGTGTAAGTATATTTTGTCGTATGAATTTTAATTAAACAGCTCACGAACTCTCCAAGAACACGGCTCAGGAATATGATATTAGAACACAAAAAAAAAGTTCTATTTTGGGCTAACAAGATCCGCG
>CM042159.1:31146234-31173263 GCA_023376005.1 Doryteuthis pealeii | reverse complement strand
TTCAAACTGTAAAACCGCATTTTGTTATAATAAATAAATCTGTTTTAGTACGAAGATAGTGTCAACAGGTAGTAATTAGATTAATACAATTTTATTAATAACTGAAGGTTTAAAAGAATGAAATATCATGAGAATTTGACGTAAATAATTAAGGGAATTGTGACTTGAGTAGTAATATAGTTTCGGTTACAGAGAGAAAAAACACACAATCTCCATTATAAATAAGATGTGTGTGTATGTACGCGAGAGCCTGTGTATTCAATATTTCTCCTCACGATTATAGATATAATAAAAACTTATGCTGGCAGAGCAATCAAAACACCAGTGCCCACCTGATCACCCAACTTGAGTGTCTGATTATACTTGAATGTATGACCACTTTGAACAGCGGAGTCTGTACGAATCCCAGGCCTGTATGGCTGTGTAAGATTATATGATAAAAGTATTGGGTAAATACTTAAGCAAATTGGATTGATGAGGAAACCAGTCAACTTCTCTCCATCCTCCCTGTCTGTCTGTCTGTATATATATATTATATATATATATATATATATATAATATATATGAGTATAGATAAAAGGATATGAAAACAAAACAATATGTTGTTAAAGTGAAAAATTTTATATCATATTCATAGCTAATATTAACAATATTTCGATTTAAAAAATCATCTTCAGAGCTTGTTTATACTCCAGCCTTATAGTGGAGACGAAAATAATATGAATTTAAAACGAAAAATTCAGATTTGAAAAAGAGAATTTGTCTATTATCGAGTTTGGAATATGTCTTCTTTTTTTCAAAAAATGTTACAATAAGAGATACATAACTGTCGCTGACAAGAAAAGCGTTGGCGGTTGCTTATATTTGAAACTTCCGCATAACTTTTTTGCAACATCAATGTTTTCGTTTTAAATTCATATTATTTTCGTCTCTACTATTGATAAGGCTGGAGCATAAACAAGGCTCTGAAGAAGATTTTTATAAATGAAATATTGTTCAATATAGCTATGAATATGATATAAAATAATTTCACTTAACAGCATATTGTATTGTTCATATCCTTTATCCGTCGATTCATTTCCTTTCTCTTAACTTATATATATATATAATATATATATATATATACGCTGCGCAAAATAAGAAAAACGATGTATTCAAAAAGACGAATTATTCTTGACAGAAATTGATGTTATAACGTTCTGTTTTATCAAAGAAAAGTGGGAAATGATAGTTTATGTGTGACGAAAGTGACGTAACCGAGTCCGGGTAGCGTAAGTTCAAACCACGTGAAAACGTTTCGATTAAAAAGGCGAATATACATACATAATACGCACCCACATATGTACACATATATGACACTTGATTGTTAAAATATATTTCCCAAAAATAAGATGTACACTGTATATATATAGTATATCCAAATATTCTCCTTCCATGTATGGGTAAATAGTAGGGAAGACTGTGCACTATAAATGTGTTATTACCGATATAGGATAGACAACTTTGAATCCAAACCTGTTTAACTTGGCTTATAAAATGACCTGTGTCGCATCCTATTCACGCGGAGGGTTAGGTATGGATACACAAGATATACAGTACTTTGATTGCGAAACACGCTTATAACGAATCCAAATTGAAAATTATTGCTTGGAGATAAAATAAACACCGTATAAGTCAGATGAAAAGCAAACATAGGTAAACATGCGCAGGCCTAATGACATCTACCTATCAACAATCTTTATATATATATATATATATATATATATATATATATATATATATATATATCATAAAGTGAACTGATTAAGAAAAGTTTTTCTGTACCTTCGTTAGTTTTCTTTAATCCAAAAGATTACATCGTGTTTCTAAGTCGTTAATAAAAAGGTAGAGGAGAAAAAAGACTTAAGTAGAGGTGTCTTTTCACGTCGAAAATATACAAAGTTATATCGAACATAATGAAGTTAAGATAGAAAAAATGTTTCGTAAATTATATGTAGGTGAATCCTTCAGGTGTATGCGAATGTCTTTTGCGTGATTTTCTCTAATGGGGAGATTAAAAGAAGAAAAAAAATGTATATATACAAAGGTTCTGTCTTGGTTTAGACAACCAAATTAGCACCTGTGAAAAAGCGAAAAGCGTGCATCGTCACTCGATCAGATTGGCATTAACTTATGTGTAGATAAGGTAGATAATAATAATGCAGTTTTAGTATATTATTATGCAAACAGGAATGTAAGACCTACGATGTGCACGCTAAAGAACAAATGACTTATTTTTCTAATGTTTTTTTTAATAATATTAACAAATGATGATGCTCATGATGATCTAAAAAGAAATTATATGATATAGATATGACCACATTTATCTATTCTGTCATAAAACTATGAACAAACACACACGCACGTTCACACACACATACACGCACGCGCACGCACACACACGCACACGCACATATGTATATATATATATATATATATATATATATATATATTATATATATATATATATATATAATATATATATATTATAGTTAATTTTTTTATTTATTGGAGAAATGATTATAAAGTGCTCAATTATTTTCATTAAGAGCTGTAATTATTATTATTATTATATATATATATATATATAAATATATATATATATATATTTACTTTGAAAGAAAGAAAAACTTAACAGACTGTCATTTGATTATAATAAATTTATTTCTACCAGAGACTCAATATGAGTCTAGTCTGAACAGAGATTTTACAAAATAACTGAGAAAATCGTTAATAGAAAGAATATTCACCAATATATATATATATATATATATATATATATATATATATAATAATCATATCAGTGGAACCATGCGGCTTAACCACTTCGACCATAACAAATTGCTTACAGAATAAATTAGATGGGAATTGCACAACAATGCTGAGTGCAATGTTAAAGAAATCTTGGAAACAACACCCCACGGGAAAACAGCTGTACAGCTACTTGCCCCCTCTCACACCACCCACTGACTAAGACGAATTAGACATACTGGACACAGTTGGAGAATCAAGGAATATCTTATATGTTCTCCTCTTGAAACCAGCAGATGGGCCATCCAGACCAATATAGACCAGCGGATACCAATATATCTGCGCGGATACTGGATGCTGCACAGAGGATATCCCGAGAACAATGAATGATAGGGACGGTTTGCAAGAGATTGTCATGGATATCCTTGCACTAGCACGACATGATGATATATATAGTACGTAAATACGTATGAAAATACGTACTTAAATAATCAATAGTATTAAATATAAGATCAGTAAAAGAAAAAAAAAGTTCCTTTTTAGTTCTAAATTATTCGTTTGTCTGATTTTTCCACTCCTCAAAGTCTGTGGTGTTATTCACAAAGGAAGAGTAGTAGTTTTCGAAGTTTGAAAAAAGAAAAAGAGTAGAGATTACGAGGTAAGAGACAGACAGTGTGTTTTTCAACTGGTTTTCTCTGAGTTTCAATTGATTTCAGGATTAACTTCGCGTTGATAAAGACTAAGCCCATTATAAAATATCGCGTCTCTGTCACTCTGTCGAAAAATTTTGTCCATCTTTACACCAAAATGGCCGACTTGGTAGAACGTCAGCGACATCTACATTAGTTTATTTTATTTTATCTTAGTTTTTGTTTTTAGTATTATCAAATCGTGTAATTCGTAAATCAGTGCTATCTATCATGTTCGATTTACATCTTCAACTGAACAAAAAGGTCACCTTTTAGTTTTCTGTCTCCTACTTCAGTTCATTATAAGTACAATCCGCACTGGATGCCAAATGAGTGCGACGTTGTTGTTACGATTCCGGTCACCATTTTAAGCGTTTAGTTCTTCTATTGTTTATCCAATAGTAGAAAAAGTTGTAGTCTCAGTAGCAGAAAGTCTTGTGTATTCCTTGAAATCCTTGGTAGAGTAAGGGAAGGGTGTAGCTCCTTGTAGCAGAGAATTCAGTAGGATTTCTGAAATCTGAGATAGAACAAGAGTGTAGCTCTTTGTAGCAGAGGATCCAGTTGTATTCCTTGAAATCATAAGTAGAACAAGGTTGTATTTATTTAGTAGAGAATCCAGTTATATTACTCGAAAATCTTGGTAGAAGAAGGTTGTATCTCTTGTAATAGATAATTCAGTTATATTACTCGAAAATCTTGGTAGAAGAAGGTTCTATCTCTTTGTAGTAGAGAATCCAGTTATACTCGAAAATCTTGGTAGAGAAGGTTGTATCTCCTTGTAGTAGATAATTCAGTATATTACTCGAAAATCTTGGCAGAACAAGGTTGTATTTATTTGTGGTAGAGAATCCAGTTATATTACTCGAAAATCTTGTAGAAGAAGGTTGTATCTCCTTGTAGTAGATAATTCAGTTATATACTCGAAAATCTTGGTAGAAGAAGGTTCTATCTCTTTGTAGTAGAGAATCCAGTTATATTACTCGAAAATCTTGGTAGAAGAAGTTTTATCTCTTGTAGTAGAGAATCCAGTTATATTACTCCAAAATCTTGGTAGAAGAAGGTTCTATCTCTTTGTAGTAGAGAATCCAGTTATATTACTCGAAAATCTTGGTAGAACAAGTTTGTATCTCTTGTAGTAGAGAATCCAGTTATATTACTCGAAAATCTTGGTAAAACAAGAGTGCATCTCCTAGTAGCAGATGATCCAGTTGCGTTCCTTGAAATCCTAGGTCAACCAAGGGTGTAGCTCCTTGTAGCAGAGAATATAGCTGAACTCTTTTAAATTCTAGGTTAAAAAGAAGCAGAGATCATTGTGGCAGAGAATCCAATTGTATTACTTGAAATCCTCGTAGAAGAAGAGTGTAGCTCTTTTTAGTAAGAGATTCCAGTTGTATTATTTGAATTAGAAAATCCTAACCTTGTCCTAAAATAGATTTAGTAAATTAATTCCGTCGGTATTCTAGACTCAGATTACGGATGATGCTTCTTTAAGACAATCGGACAACCAATCCCTTTTATACTTGGCAAATTGTCAAAATGTATTTTCCTATCCCATATATATATATATATATATATATATATATATATATATATATATATATATATATATATAAAGTACTTTAAAGTGTATAGCGAAAGAAAGTTCGTGTTGTGGGGATTTGTTCTAAGCCAAGTTAATCTTCCATTTTTTTTATCTTAGCTAATATCATAATGCACCATCAATCGTAAATGGATAAACAGGCTGGCATAATAAATCTTAAAATCAACAGAAACACAAAACAGACGCACACATTAACCTAAAATCAAAAAAGCGATGCACAGACACACTCATATATGTATCGTTGTGTGTATTCGTTTGTTGGTACTTCTACTGATAATATTGTATTTGAATATTTGAATAAAAAACAAATGTATATATGTGTTTGTGTGGTATTTGTGCTGGCAATATATATATATATATATATTATATATATAATATGTATATATATTATTATATATATAATGTCACTCCAAACAAATACAACATGGACACACACACACACACACACACACACATATATGTGTTGTGTGGGTATTTGTGTTGGGTGGGAGTGTGGTGTGTGTGTGGGATATATATATGTTTGTGTGGTATTATGTGTGTTGGGAGTGTGTGTGTGTATATGTTTGTTGTGTATATGCTTGTGTGTGGTGTGGGAGTGTGTGTATATATGTTGTGTGGGTATTTTGTGTTGTGTTTTGTGGGTATTTGTGTTGGAGGTGTGTGTGCGTGGTGTGTATATATATGTTTGTGTGTATTTGTGTGGAGTGTGTGTGTGTATATATATATATATATTTGTGTGGGTATTTATGTTGTGTGTATATATATAGGGTATTAGTTTGGGAGTGTGTGTGTGGTATTTATGTTATGTATGTGTATATATATATATGTTTCTGTGAGGGGCTATTTGTGTGGGAGTTTGTGTATATATATGTGTGTGGGGAGTATTGTGTTGTGAGTATATGTGTGTGTGTGTGTGTGTGTGTGTGTGTGTGTGTGTGTTAGCTGAAAAGAACAATGGACAAATGTAGACATTAGATAGACAATAGAATATTCGAATACATTTAACGCACACATATATATTGTATATTTCCCCAAAATATACCTTTGAAAAATCAGGATTCTTAATATCTACTAATTCTAGTTTGGTTGATCTTTAATCCATATAAACTTTGGAAGATTGTGTTCAACATGACTATGTTGGGTAAAGGCCACGATAATTTTGCGCTTTAGTGATTGATGCAGTATGGAAAACGCCTGTTGTATTGTCACAATTTTTCAAATGGGAAGCTTACAACTCAGGATTTGAAATCTAGTGATAGCTAAGTGCCTTTGTTGTCGTACACATTATGTGAAAAATGGGTTATATTGCAATAATCTTTCAAATTGGGAGATATCCCATCCTTTCCTTGAGAATCAGGATTTGAACAATAAGGTTACGAAGTAGTTTTGTTGTCATTCACATGTGAAAACGGGTTGTATTGCTGAGGATAGATAGAAAGAGAATTAGATAAGGAGAGGCTGAAGATAGATAGAAAGAGAATTAGATAAGGAAGGGCTGAAGTTGATAGATAGAAAGAGAATTAGATAAGGAGCGGCTGAAGTTATAGATAGAAACAGACTTAGTAAGGAGAGGCTGAAGTTGATAGATAGAAACAGACTTAGGTAAGGAGAGGCTGAAGTTGGTAGATAGAAACAGATTTGGTAAGGAGAGGAGCTGAAGTTGATCGATTGATAGAAAACAGACATAGGTAAGGGGAGGCTGAAGTTGATAGATAGAAACAGACTTAGGTAAGGAGAGGCTGAAAGTTCATAAAGATAATAAGAGTCTGAAATCGATAGATTGATAGAAACAGATTTAGATAAAGAAAGGTTGAAGTTGACAAATAGAGCTATAGATAGAAACGGACTTCAACCAACTTCCATCGATTAGTTCCCAGGCAGGCCTGTCGGTAAAAGCTGTAGCAAACCGACTGCAACTCTGCAGAAGGGAAGACCCACAACGGGTACCAGTTGACTGCAGGTGGCGAACGTGATGCTTAGACTGGTGTTTGGAGAGATTTCCCAATCAATCGGCTGGTCATATCAAACCCTAGCACCTATAGGATTATCCCGACCTTATTGCTCCTATAGCAAACCCGCAACCCTTTTTTATCATATGTACTAGAAGGCACTGGCTTAGGGTATTAGTCATGGATATAACGTTAAATGGCATATAATGGGAGGTTCCAATTCTGAGACTCTGTGGAGAGTACAGTACCACTTAATTGCCATTATTTTCAGGTCCACTCTGACCTGGAGTGGTAGTATCTCTTGGAGTGTCATCTCTGAGCTATTTATTTTTGGCAGATTAGAATTTTCAAAGACTTAAATAATGTATGTTTGACAAACGTAATTATGAAGTTTGTCTTTAGCTTATCTCTAAAATCTTTGTATGCCATTCCCTCATTAGAGAAGCTTCATTCATATTCTAGGAATTTTATGTAACAGCAATATTTTGGCATTAAATTTGGTAAATGCTAAAGGCATTTTATATAATCATAGAATGATATAATAGTTATAAAACTCTTAGGAAAAGTTCAGAGCGTTCTTGGTTTGTCATTTTGTTTATTCCTGGATTATATGTGGGCCAGATTAATGGAAGTTCTTTCATCTCTGCAATATAATAATAATAATAATAATAATAATAATAATAATAATAATAATAATAATAATAATATCGTTTTTCGGCTTGTATATTAAGTATGAGACATGTTAGCTGTGCCTTACATTCCTCATATTTCTACAAAATATTAATAATCGTCCCCTAGATTATCCAACCTCGCGTTAAAGGAGTTTAGCGATGGGGCATTCGCTACTGATGATTGTAGTTAATTCCATGAATTCACCACCCTGTTACTAAAATAATTTTGCCTTGAATTTGATTTGCAATTTTTTTTAAATTTATGACTCCTGGTATTGATTTTTTTTAGCAACATTCAATAGATTAAAGTTCGTTGAATAGAATCCATAAGTATATTTATAGACTTCAATCATACCTCCTCTGGTTCGTCGATAAACCAAGTTTGGTAAGTCAGTCTTCCTAAGTCTTCAAGCAAAAGGTTTTTTTTATCCATTCACTACCTTAGTGTGGGAAGTGTGGTTTTGTACTGGTTAGAGTCGACCCGAGTTCAAATACTAGACGAAGCCACAATCCATATAGCGCTAATACCATTTGGAAAGGCATGGATCTAACTATTCTCCCTCCAGCTATGGGTAACTAGTAGGGCAGACTGGGCTCTAACCATGGCTAGACAACCAGTCCAGGAGAAGAAAAACTCTGAATTCAAACCTGGTCACTACTAAAATAGACTCAGGCCTACTTAGGGATCTATTTCAATTTAAAAGAAATATTTAGTAGCTCTCCTTTGAACTCCTTCAATGAGGTTTATGTTCTTGATTAGTCATGGACTCCAGACAACATTAGCAAATATCAAATGAGTTCTCACCAATATAAGAAATATGATATCTTGACAATATGGAAAATGAATTCGGAAAAATGTAATTTTTAATTTCTTTTTATAGAGTACAGCATTGAATTTAGATTCCACCGATGTCTAAATTAACTCCATGGGGGTACCATGCTGAAATAGGCTTTCGAATATTTGTCCTTTGTGACTGTTCGCTTGATAATTAGAATTATTTTGAGTTGATCATTGCATCGATGAGGAAGTCTGCCAAGAACTTCATGATGACCTGTAAATATTCAACTATTGTTGTCTGCGAGAGAAAAATAAAAAGTTAAAAAAAGAAACAGACGATTTTAAAAGAAATGTGTATAGTTATTAGTTATTTTATTTTGTTTTTCATCTCATTTTTTAATTATTTTTTTTACTACCCATGTGCTTTACATTTCGACATATATTTCTATTAGTGTATTGTAGTTTATATATCCATCTTTCTCTTTACCTATATCTGTTCTCAACTTCGTTGGGTTCTCTCAGAGCTTGGTATTGTTTTATTCAACTTCCGTTAATTGATCCAATATGTAGTCTATATTCTTCTTTATTTGCATATATAGGTATATACATATTACTTTACTAAGTAACAGAAAAAAGTAAGGAGGTTATTATTATAGTAAGTAAGAGATAGGTTAAAGTCCAACAAAACGTGATTACTACTTGGGGAACAATAGTGAATAAAACAAACAAACAATTGAAATCAATTAATATTTCGCATCTGTGTATTTACAAAGCTTTGAGGCGAAATATTCTTTGATTGAAATTGTTTGTGTTCATCCACTTTTGTTCCTCAACTTTTAATCGCACACACACGTGTGTGTGTATTGAAAGGGAAAGAGAGAAAATAAAATGAGAAACATGTTCGTTGATGTGCAGTACATATGAAAATAGTTACGCGAGTGTGTTTAAAAGGTTTCGTTGAAAGAGACATGTGCTAATGTTATCTTTTTAGTTATAAACTTTTGGTATCATCTTACACACTTTCTCTCTCGTACAGATGCACACGCACACACACGCACACACACATATACATACACATCCCTTACACCCAGTCATTTGGATTACCTTACATTTATATATATATATATATATATATATATATATATATATATATATTAGTGTATGTGCATGTGTGCGTTCGAATAATTGGTGCGTCTGTCTATTTGTTTGTTCAATTGTGCAGTTCTGAAGAAAACTGTGTTGTCGAAACATTCAATTTTACATCTGAATAACCTACCAACAGCAAAAATCCGTGTTATTTCCCATGTTCATCTGACTGCTCACTAAACGTGGCAAATAGTTTCTCGAATTTCTTAAATGCGTACCCAGAAAAATTTCAGGTGGGTTCCCCGAAGCGTAGTGTCTAATGTGTTGGACGTTAAAACTATCTCTTACTTACTATAATAATAACCTCCTTACTTTTTTTCTGTTACTTAGTAAAGTAATATGTATATACCTATATATGCAAATAAAGAAGAATATAGACTACATATTGGATCAATTAACGGAAGTTGAATAAAACAATACCAAGCTCTGAGAGAACCAACGAAGTGAGAACAGATATAGGTAAGAGAAAGATGGATATATAAACTACAATACACTAATAGAAATATATGTCGAAATGTAAAGCACATGGGTAGTAAAAAAAATAATTAAAAAATGAGATGAAAAACAAAATAAAAATAACTATAACTATACACATTTCTTTTAAAATCGTCTGTTTCTTTTTTTACTTTTTATTTTTCTCTCGCAGACAACAATAGTTGAATATTTACAGGTCATCATGAAGTTCTTGGCAGACTTCCTCATCGATGCAATGATCAACTCAAAATAATTCTAATTATCAAGCGAACAGTCACAAAGGACAAATATTCGAAGCCTATTTCAGCATGGTACCCCCATGGAGTTAATTTAGACATCGGTGGAATCTAAATTCAATGCTTACTCTATAAAAAGAAATTAAAAATTACATTTTTCCGAATTCATTTTCCATATTGTCAAGATATCATATTTCTTATATTGGTGAGAACTCATTTGATATTTGCTAATGTTGTCTGGAGTCCATGACTAATCAAGAACATAAACCTCATTGAAGGAGTTCAAAGGAGAGCTACTAATATTTCTTTTAAATTGAAATAGATCCTAAGTAGGCCTGAGTCTATTTTAGTAGTGACCAGGTTTGAATTCAGAGTTTTTCTTCTCCTGGACTGGTTGTCTAGCCATGGTTAGAGCCCAGTCTGCCCTACTAGTTACCCATAGCTGGAGGAGAATAGTTAGATCCATGCCTTTCCAAATGGTATTAGCGCTATATGGATTGTGGCTTCGTCTAGTATTTGAACTCGGGTCGACTCTAACCAGTACAAAAACCACACTTCCCACACTAAGGTAGTGAATGGATAAAAAAAAACCTTTTGCTTGAAGACTTAGGAAGACTGACTTACCAAACTTGGTTTATCGACGAACCAGAGGAGGTATGATTGAAGTCTATAAATATACTTATGGATTCTATTCAACGAACTTTAATCTATTGAATGTTGCTAAAAAAAATCAATACCAGGAGTCATAAATTTAAAAAAAATTGCAAATCAAATTCAAGGCAAAAATTATTTTAGTAAACAGGGTGGTGAATTCATGGAATTAACTACAATCATCAGTAGCGAATGCCCCATCGCTAAACTCCTTTAACGCGAGGTTGGATAATCTAGGGGACGATTATTAATATTTTGTAGAAATATGAGGAATGTAAGGCACAGCTAACATGTCTCATACTTAATATACAAGCCGAAAAATTATTATATTATTATTATTATTATTATTATATTATTATTATTATTATTATTATTATTATTATATTGCAGAGATGAAAAGAACTTCCATTAATCTGGCCCACATATAATCCAGGAATAAACAAAATGACAAACCAAGAACGCTCTGAACTTTTCCTAAGAGTTTATAACTATTATATCATTCTATGATTATATAAAATGCCTTTAGCATTTACCAAATTTAATGCCAAAATATTGCTGTTACATAAAATTCCTAGAATATGAATGAAGCTTCTCTAATGAGGGAATGGCATACAAAGATTTTAGAGATAAGCTAAAGACAAACTTCATAATTACGTTTGTCAAACATACATTATTTAAGTCTTTGAAAATTCTAATCTGCCAAAAATAAATAGCTCAGAGATGACACTCCAAGAGATACTACCACTCCAGGTCAGAGTGGACCTGAAAATAATGGCAATTAAGTGGTACTGTACTCTCCACAGAGTCTCAGAATTGGAACCTCCCATTATATGCCATTTAACGTTATATCCATGACTAATACCCTAAGCCAGTGCCTTCTAGTACATATGATAAAAAAGGGTTGCGGGTTTGCTATAGGAGCAATAAGGTCGGGATAATCCTATAGGTGCTAGGGTTTGATATGACCAGCCGATTGATTGGGGAAATCTCTCCAAACACCAGTCTAAGCATCACGTTCGCCACCTGCAGTCAACTGGTAGTCCCGTTGTGGGTCTTCCCCTTCTGCAGAGTTGCAGTCGGTTTGCTACAGCTTTTACCGACAGGCCTGCCTGGGAACTAATCGATGGAAGTTGGTTGAAGTCCGTTTCTATCTATAGCTCTATTTGTCAACTTCAACCTTTCTTTATCTAAATCTGTTTCTATCAATCTATCGATTTCAGACTCTTATTATCTTTATGAACTTCAGCCTCTCCTTACCTAAGTCTGTTTCTATCTATCAACTTCAGCCTCCCCTTACCTATGTCTGTTTCTATCAATCGATCAACTTCAGCTCCTCTCCTTACCAAAATCTGTTTCTATCTACCAACTTCAGCCTCTCCTTACCTAAGTCTGTTTCTATCTATCAACTTCAGCCTCTCCTTACCTAAGTCTGTTTCTATCTATCAACTTCAGCCGCTCCTTATCTAATTCTCTTTCTATCTATCAACTTCAGCCGCTCCTTATCTAATTCTCTTTCTATCTATCAACTTCAGCCTCTCCTTATCTAATTCTCTTTCTATCTATCTTCAGCCTCTCCTTATCTAATTCTCTTTCTATCTATCCTCAGCAATACAACCCGTTTTCACATGTGAATGACAACAAAACTACTTCGTAAACCTTATTGTTCAAATCCTGATTCTCAAGGAAAGGATGGGATATCTCCCAATTTGAAAGATTATTGCAATATAACCCCATTTTTCACATAATGTGTACGACAACAAAGGCACTTAGCTATCACTAGATTTCAAATCCTGAGTTGTAAGCTCTTCCCATTTGAAAAATTGTGACAATACAACAGGCGTTTTTCCCATACTGCATCAATCACTAAAGCGCAAAATTATCGTGGCCTTTAACCCAACATAGTCATGTTGAACACAATCTTCCAAAGTTTATATGGATTAAAGATCAACCAAACTAGAATTAGTAGATATTAAGAATCCTGATTTTTCAAAGGTATATTTTGGGAAAATATACAATATATATGTGTGCGTTAAATGTATTCGAATATTCTATTGTCTATCTAATGTCTACATTTGTCCATTGTTCTTTTCAGCTAACACAAACACACACACACACACACACACACACACACACACACACACATATAGTCTCACAACACAAATACCTCCCCACACACATATATATACACAAACTCCCAACACAAATAGCCCCTCACAGAAACATATATATATATACACATACATAACATAAATAGACACACACACACTCCCAAAACTAATACCCCCTATATATATACACACACTCCCAACATAAATACCCACACAAATATATATATATATACACACACACACTCCCAACACAAATACCCACACAAACATATATATACACACACACGCACACACACTCCCAACACAAATACCCACACAAACACACTCCAACACAAAATACCCACACAAACATATATACACACACACTCCCAACACACACAACTACCCACACAAGCATATATACACACACAAACATATACACACACACACTCCCAACACACATAGATACCCACACAAACATATATATACACACACACACTCCCAACACAAATACCCACACAAATGTATATATACACACACACACTCCCACCCAACACAAATACCCACACAAACATATATATGTGTGTGTGTGTGTGTGTGTGTGTCCATGTTGGTATTTGTTTTGGGAGTGTATAACATTATATATATATATAATATACATATATTAATATATATATATATATATATATATATTGCCAGCACAAATACCCACACAAACACATATATACATTTGTTTATTTATTCAAATATTCAAATACAATATTATCAGTAGAAGTACCAACAAACGAATACACACAACGATACCCATATATGAGTGTGTCTGTGCATCGCTTTTTGATTTTAGGTTAATGTGTGCGTCTGTTTTGTGTTTCTGTTGATTTTAAGATTTATTATGCCAGCCTGTTTATCCATTTACGATTGATGGTGCATTATGATATTAGCTAAGATAAAAAAAAATGGAAGATTAACTTGGCTTAGAACAAATCCCCACAACACGAACTTTCTTTCGCTATACACTTTAAAGTACTTTATATATATATATATATATAATATATATATATATATATATATATATATATATATGGGATAGGAAAATACATTTTGACAATTTGCCAAGTATAAAAGGGATTGGTTGTCCGATTGTCTTAAAGAAGCATCATCCGTAATCTGAGTCTAGAATACCGACGGAATTAATTTACTAAATCTATTTTAGGACAAGGTTAGGATTTTCTAATTCAAATAATACAACTGGAATCTCTACTAAAAAGAGCTACACTCTTCTTCTACCGAGGATTTCAAGTAATACAATTGGATTCTCTGCCACAATGATCTCTGCTTCTTTTTAACCTAGAATTTAAAAGAGTTCAGCTATATTCTCTGCTACAAGGAGCTACACCCTTGGTTGACCTAGGATTTCAAGGAACGCAACTGGATCATCTGCTACTAGGAGATGCACTCTTGTTTTACCAAGATTTTCGAGTAATATAACTGGATTCTCTACTACAAAGAGATACAAACTTGTTCTACCAAGATTTTCGAGTAATATAACTGGATTCTCTACTACAAAGAGATAGAACCTTCTTCTACCAAGATTTTGGAGTAATATAACTGGATTCTCTACTACAAAGAGATAAAACCTTCTTCTACCAAGATTTTCGAGTAATATAACTGGATTCTCTACTACAAAGAGATAGAACCTTCTTCTACCAAGATTTCGAGTAATATAACTGAATTATCTACTACAAGGAGATACAACCTTCTTCTACCAAGATTTCGAGTAATATAACTGGATTCTCTACCACAAATAAATACAACTTGTTCTGCCAAGATTTTCGAGTAATATAACTGAATTATCTACTACAAGGAGATACAACCTTCTTCTACCAAGATTTTCGAGTAATATAACTGGATTCTCTACTACAAAGAGATAGAACCTTCTTCTACCAAGATTTTCGAGTAATATAACTGAATTATCTATTACAAGGAGATACAACCTTCTTCTACCAAGATTTTCGAGTAATATAACTGGATTCTCTACTACAAATAAATACAACCTTGTTCTACTTATGATTTCAAGGAATACAACTGGATCCTCTGCTACAAAGAGCTACACTCTTGTTCTATCTCAGATTTCAAGAAATCCTACTGAATTCTCTGCTACAAGGAGCTACACCCTTCCCTTACTCTACCAAGGATTTCAAGGAATACACAAGACTTTCTGCTACTGAGACTACAACTTTTTCTACTATTGGATATAACAATAGAAGAACTAAACGCTTAAAATGGTGACCGGAATCGTAACAACAACGTCGCACTCATTTGGCATCCAGTGCGGATTGTACTTATAATGAACTGAAGTAGGAGACAGAAAACTAAAAGGTGACCTTTTTGTTCAGTTGAAGATGTAAAATCGAACATGATAGATAGCACTGATTTACGAATTACACGATTGATAATACTAAAAACAAAAACTAAGATAAAATAAAATAAACTAATGTAGATGTCGCTGACGTTCTACCAAGTCGGCCATTTTGGTGTAAAGATGGACAAAATTTTTCGACAGAGTGACAGAGACGCGATATTTTATAATGGGCTTAGTCTTTATCAACGCGAAGTTAATCCTGAAATCAATTGAAACTCAGAGAAAACCAGTTGAAAAACACACTGTCTGTCTCTTACCTCGTAATCTCTACTCTTTTTCTTTTTTCAAACTTCGAAAACTACTACTCTTCCTTTGTGAATAACACCACAGACTTTGAGGAGTGGAAAAATCAGACAAACGAATAATTTAGAACTAAAAAGGAACTTTTTTTTTCTTTTACTGATCTTATATTTAATACTATTGATTATTTAAGTACGTATTTTCATACGTATTTACGTACTATATATATCATCATGTCGTGCTAGTGGCAATGATATCCATGACAATCTCTTGCAAACCGTCCCTATCATTCATTGTTCTCGGGATATCCTCTGTGCAGCATCCAGTATCCGCGCAGATATATTGGTATCCGCTGGTCTATATTGGTCTGGATGGCCCATCTGCTGGTTCAAGAGGAGAACATATAAGATATTCCTTGATTCTCCAACTGTGTCCAGTATGTCTAATTCGTCTTAGTCAGTGGGTGGTGTGAGAGGGGGCAAGTAGCTGTACAGCTGTTTTCCCGTGGGGTGTGTTTCCAAGATTTCTTTAACATTGCACTCAGCATTGTTGTGCAATTCCCATCTAATTTATTCTGTAAGCAATTTGTTATGGTCGAAGTGGTTAAGCCGCATGGTTCCACTGATATGATATATATAATATATATAATATATATATTATATATATATATTGGTGAATATTCTTTCTATACGATTTTCTCAGTTATTTTGTAAAATCTCTGTTCAGACTAGACTCATATTGAGTCTCTGGTAGAAATAAATTTATTATAATCAAATGACAGTCTGTTAAGTTTTTCTTTCTTTCAAAGTAATATATATATATATATATATATATATATATATATATTATAAATAAATAAATAAATAATTACAGCTCTTACTGAAATAATTGAGCACTTTATAATCATTTCTCCAATAAAAATAACAAAAAAATTAACTATATATATATATATATATATATATATATATATATATATATATATATATATATATATATATATATATACATATGTGCGTGTGCGTGTGTGTGCGTGCGCGTGCGTGTATGTGTGTGAACGTGCGTGTGTGTTTGTTCATAGTTTTATGACAGAAATATAGATAAATGTGGTCATATCTATATCATATAATTTCTTTTTAGATCATCATGAGCATCATCATTTGTTAATATTATTAAAAAAAAAAACATTAGAAAAATAAGTCATTTGTTCTTAGCGTGCACATCGTAGGTCTTACATTCCTGTTTGCATAATAATATACTAAAACTGCATTATTATTATCTACCTTATCTACACATAAGTTAATGCCAATCTGATCGAGTGACGATGCACGCTTTTCGCTTTTTCACAGGTGCTAATTTGGTTGTCTAAACCAAGACAGAACCTTTGTATATATACATTTTTTTTCTTCTTTTAATCTCCCCATTAGAGAAAATCACGCAAAAGACATTCGCATACACCTGAAGGATTCACCTACATATAATTTACGAAACATTTTTTCTATCTTAACTTCATTATGTTCGATATAACTTTGTATATTTTCGACGTGAAAAGACACCTCTACTTAAGTCTTTTTTCTCCTCTACCTTTTTATTAACGACTTAGAAACACGATGTAATCTTTTGGGATTAAAGAAAACTAACGAAGGTACAGAAAACTTTTCTTAATCAGTTCACTTTATGATTATATATATATATATATATATATATATATATATATATATATATATATATAAAAGATTTTGATAGGTAGATGTCATTAGGCCTGCGCATGTTTACCTATGTTTGCTTTTCATCTGACTTATACGGTGTTTATTTTATCTCCAAGCAATAATTTTCAATTTGGATTCGTTATAAGCGTGTTTCGCAATCAAAGTACTGTATATCTTGTGTATCCATACCTAACCCCTCCGCGTGAATAGGATGCGACACAAGGTCATTTTATGAAGCCAAGTTAAACAGGTTTGGATTCAAAGTTGTCCTTATCCTATATCGGTTATAATAACACATTTATAGTGCACAGTCTTCCCTACTATTTACCCATACATGGAAGGAGAATATTTGGATATCTTATATATATATATATATATACAGTGTACATCTTATTTTGGGAAAATATATTTTAACAAATCAAGTGTACATAATATGTGTACATATGTGGGTGCGTATGTATGTATGTATATTCGCCTTTTTATCGAAACGTTTTCACGTGGATTTGAACTTACGCTACTCCGGACTCGGTTACGTCCCTTTCGTCACACACAAACTATCATTATCCCACTTTTCTTTGATAAAACAGAAACGTTATAACATCAAGTTCTGTCAAGAATAAATTCGTCTTTATGAATACATAGTTTTTCTATTTTACACACGCACACACGCTCATTATATATATATATATATATATATATATATATATATATATATATATATATATATAGTTAAGAGAAAGGAAATGAATCCGACGGTATAAAAGGATATGAAAACAACACAATATGCTGTTAAAGTGAAATTATTTTATATCATATTCATAGCTAATATTGAACAATATTTCATTTTAAAAAATCTTCTTCAGAGCTTGTTTATGCTCCAGCCTTATCAATAGTAGAGACGAAAATAATATGAATTTAAAACGAAAACATTGATGTTGCAAAAAAGTTATGCGGAAGTTTCAAATATAAGCAACCGCCAACGCTTTTCTTGGTCAGCGACAGTTATGTATCTCTTATTGTAACATTTTTTGAAAAAAAGAAGACATATTCCAAACTCGATAATAGACAAATTCTCTTTTTCAAATCAATGATTTATTTTTAAATTCATATTATTTTCGTCTCCACTATAAGGCTGGAGTATAAACAAGCTCTGAAGATGATTTTTATAAATCGAAATATTGTTCAATATTAGCTATGAATATGATATAAAATCTTTTCACTTTAACAACATATTATTTTGTTTTCATATCCTTTTATCTATACTCATATATATATATATATATAATATATATATATTATATATATTATACAGACAGACAGACAGGAGGATGGAGAGAAGTTGACTGGTTTCCTCATCAATCCAATTTGCTTAAGTATTTACCACATACTTTTTATCTTATAATCTTACACAGCCATACAGGCCTGGGGATTCGTACAGACTCCGCTGTTCATAAGTGGTCATACATTCAAGTATAATCCAGACACTCAAGTTGGGTGATCAGGTGGGCACTGGTGTTTTGATTGCTCTGCCAGCATAAGTTTATTATATCTATAATCGTGAGGAGAAATATTGAATACACAGGCTCTCGCGTACATACACACACATATTATTATAATGGAGATTGTGTGTTTTTCTCTCTGTAACCGAGACTATATTACTACTCAAGTCAGAATTCCCTTAATTATTTACGTCAAATTCTCCATGATTTCATTCTTTTAAACCTTCAGTTATTAATAAAAATTGTATTACATTATTACTACTGTTGACCATATCTTCGTACTAATAACATGCAATTGTATTTATATATACAACAAAATAGCGGTTTACAGTTTGAACGAGAAGGCTCATTTGCATATTGATATTTGAAATTTTATTTTAATAAATATGTGCTTGGTATTATTGATTTCTAATTGTTTGGTTTTATCTTAAGAAATATAAACAAAAATCTCGTGGATAAATCTTAAAAGAAATTTATTTACAAGAAGAAATAACTGTAATATTATCTTTTACTTCCTATTTTAACTAAATAGTTAAATTAGGAAAATCTACCAATGAAAGAGGGGAGTAATGGAAAATGATGGAATAGTTAGTTTCAAAGTTGTTCTATTTTTCGATTATACCCCTCTGTTGCAGATCTTTTTATCTGCATTCTTAGTCAGTTTCATTAGCCTTTCTAATTTAATATGATATTTTATTATATCAAAACTTAAATACTTGCACCCGGAGGTGCATATATTTGCTAGTATGTATAAAGGAGGATTTAACAGTTAAACACCATTAACATCATGTCAACGTGTATATAAGAGAGAGAGAGAGAGAGAGAGAGAGAGAGAGAGAGAGAGAGAGAGAGAGAGAGAGAGAGAGAGAGAGAGATGGAATAAATAAATAAAGAGAGAATATAGTTTACTATATGAATTAGTAAAGGGTTCTTTATATCATTGAAAGAGCATGTGTATCTAATTCACGATAGCCTGGACACAAACACACATACACGCTATATATATATGTATATATATATATATATATATATATATGTATATATATGTATATATATATATATATAATCCAAAAGTCCAGAGAAGAAATCTTCCTTACGACACAAGAGTTTTATTTAAAAAACCTGTCGCAGTTTGAGAGCTCAATGTGTGCTCTTAAATATATAAGTAAAGAAATAAAAAAAGATTTTGTCTTAGCCCCCTGAAATAGAAAATAATGCTAAATCTCTAAGCCTTTTGTTATTCCTTTACTTATATATATATTATATATATATATATATATATATATATATATATATATATTTGAGCAGGTGAATGTTAATGAATTCGTAGATTGGTGTTGATATTAGGATAATTCTAATTTCTTCCAACAACGGAATCATAGAGTTGTTCAGGTCCAATTTGGGAGCTCAATGTTCAATATTATTGAACAAAGCAATAAAATTGTTAATGAAAAGGGCTTTAAAATCGACCATTTTGCGTTTATAGATGTATTTCTTGATTTTTATAGATCTCTCTCTATCTCTCTCATATATATATATATATATATATATATATATATATATATATATATATATATATATATACATACATATAGGGTGTTCGGAAGAAATTTGACAGTTTCATTAGGAAAAAGAAAAAGTGCCTGGTAACTACAAAATTTAATGGATTGTAAAGAAATTCAACAGGCACGGAAATTACACTACTGTTAACAAGTTTCACTCAAAATAACCACCATTAACAACGATCACAACCTCAATCCTGCTCTGGAACCTTGTGCAAGCTGATGTTACAGTTTCTCTGGGAAGGGTCTCACAAACTACCTTAATTCTGTCGATTAACTGGGCTTTTGTTGTACTGCACGGCGATTGTTGTCTTTCTCTACAGCAACACATACATAATAATCCATGGAGTTAAGATCTGAGGAGTTCGGAGGCCAAACATTAGGACTGGTGTAGTCGTAAAAATTCACTGACAACAATTTTTGACTTTTTCCCAGAGGTGTGGCAGCGGGTCGAATACTGCTGCCATACATATGGCCTAATATTGGCTACCCTTGTTATCCAGGACTTGACTACAGTGTTTAGCAACTCCACATCGGCATCTGAGTGTCCTCCAACACTTTTTTCTGCAGATATTCGAAGAAATCTGCAGTACGAACAATCAAATCGTCTGTTGTGTTGCTTTCTTCTAGCCACAGCGTCGTAGTCTACATTGAAATTCTCCAGTTGTTGTATAATGTTCAAGGAGCATTGGGCAGCAATCATAATCTCCTTATTTTTATGACTGGTACAGATAATCATGATACAAGTTATTCTCTTCCATGATTCAGGTGCGTTTCAATCATCCATTCTATCTGTCATCACGTATATGAATAAAGAAGGGTCCAAGCTTTTAAATGATGCGTAGTGTGCGTCAATACCTCCAAACTCCGATAGATATGTAAAATTTATCCCGAACACACACTCTCTCTCTCTCTATATAATATATATATATATATATATATATATATATATATATATATTATATATATATATATATATGAGAAGTAAATTCAAAACGATGTGTTTTTTATATGGCTTTTTTTAGTCGAGAATTTTTTGGAGAATACGTGCTTAATTGAAGTCGTACCTAATTTTGAAAGTTAATTAATTAATAATTAATTAAATTTCAAAATTAGGTACGACTTCAATGAAGCACATACTCTCCCATATATATATATATATATATATATATATATATATATATATATATATATTACAATGATTTGTAAATAATACGTTTGTGTTTATTGACATTGTACAAATTCTATACTTAAGAAGGCAATACAAACTTAGAAACCCATTTGAACTCGGCAAAAGTGCACCTGTACAAGTTTTCTAACTTTGTCACTGTTTGAAGTCATTTTGTAACGAATCGTTAAAAGTTTGCAACCACGTGCATTTCACGGCTTGACAGTATCTTTCATGTCAAACAACGACCTATTAATTACTGTTAACAAAATACCTATAAAGGTGTGATGGTTTGTGAATGTGTGTGGTGTGTGTGTGTGTGTGTGTGTGTTGTGGAGTCCACGAATGCTTCTTTGTTGGTATATGTGATGATTAGATTTATCTTTATCTAATATATATATATATATATATATATATATATATTTATACACACACACACATACATACACACACACATATACACACACATACAAACACATACACACACATATATATATATACACACATACATACAAACACACACACACATATATGCACACATACATACAAACATACACAATCATATATGCACACATACATACAAACACACACAATCATATATATACACACATATATATACACACATACATACATATATACACACATACATACAAACACACACACATATATATACACACATACATACAAACACACCACACATATATATACACACATATATACAACACACACACACACATATATATACACACATACATACAAACACACACACACATATATATACACACATACATACAACACACACACACATATATATACACACATACATACAAACACACACACACATATATACACACATACATACAACACACATATACATACACATACATACACACACATATACATACACACAATACATACATACACATACACAAATACATACATACACATATACACAATACATACATATATATATATATATATATATATATATTATATATATATACATATTGGATTTAGTGCGGAGCATGACTGATGTATGAGATAAAACGCTACCGACCACTGTAGCCAGTTATATATATATATATATATAATATATATATATATATATATATATATATATATATATATATATATCATTTTGATCTTTTATAAACCATGTTAACTGAAACTGGTATTAAATTGGAAATTGATTTTTGATTATTTGGAAAAATTTTATCAAAATATTAGATGTACAAATTTATAAAGATTCAGGGGAATATTTTTCGTTTAAGACATTGGCAACTTAGCAGAAATTGTTTTTTCTTAAACACAACAGAAACTAAAACAACACCCACGTACACACTTATGCGCACAGCAGATACACACATAACACAACACGCACACATACCAAACAAACACGCACGTACAGCACACATATACAGAGCACACCACAGGTAATTAAAAATCACAGCTACAGCTGTGTCTGGAGATCACACACACAAATAAACAAACTACTGAGATCTGCCTTACCCTCTTCCCACAAAAAAGCTGAGAGGCCAAATCTGGAATGATACTAACACATTTTTGGACAGACGCGCGCAGTTGCACATACACACATGGAGAAAATTTGGAGGAACATATCACCAGGCATACAACAGAATTGACAAATCCTTGCGGCAAGATAACAGATCAAGGTTTCAGGAATCTTCTGACGAAGGTATATTTATCCCGAAATAAGAAAATAAATCAAAGCTAGACAAACAACATCATAGTTACTGCATTTCTTATTACACATGCACTGTGATAGCCTTAAAAACCAACCACCAAACCAATATATATATATATATATATATATATATATTATAGTGTGTACAAAATAACCTACTCGAGTTTCATCATGAGTATTTTCAGGGTTAAATCCACTGAATTAATTAAGATATTGATAAATTACAGCTAACTACAGAAGTTCGTGTTGTAGATATGTAAAACCGCTCTACTTACGTATTGAGCACTTTATATTTGTTATGATGCTGACTTATCTGAGTAAAACTGCTCTACTTACGTATTGAGCACTTTATATTTGTTATGACACTGACTTGTCCGGGTAAAACTTGTACCAACCAAACATTGAGACGATCCCAATATTTTCACCGGTAAGTCATTCCTTTTATATATATATATATATATATATATATATATATATATATATATATATATGCACGTACAAATTGTACCTGACATAAAAAACAGAAGTCTAATATCGATTCTCCTCTGATTCTTTTGTATATCAGTCATAGCAGAAAGAAAAACGCGGATGGCCGATGCAAGCAGAAAAAAAATTCCCAAGAAGTCGAAGCCAAAAGAAAATTGATCGTTTCATTTAAAATATATGCAGCTACCCGGTGAAATGTAAAAAAAAAAAAAAAAAAAAAAACACATCAAAAAGAGAAAATTCACGACCAAAGACGAAAAAAAAAGTTCTGGTGCCAAATAAAATTACGCAAAAAACCGAATGAATTCTTCGAAATGGTTGGATTATATTGGAAGAAATAAAGGAAGAGAAAATTGAAGAAAATGGAAGAAAGCAAGTCTTGATAAGATTCCTCAGCCACAAAAGGAGTTTGGGAAAGTGAGAAACACGCCAATAACCTTTCCAAGTCTCGCGCCAAATCTCGTTCGTCCACGTTAACGCCCACCAGACTTGGGCGCCATTATTGGTTTTAGTCTTGATCAGATCGAAATTTATTTCTAACCATTTCGTAAAGGTTATCGTTATACCAATTGATATCGATAAAGTTCTGACTGGAGTATGTTTTATAGTTTGTTTTTTTTTTGTTTTCATTTTTTCAGATTTGTTTTTGATTAGTAAAAATCGATTAGATTTTTAGTGTCTTTTGTAATTTTATTTACTATATATATATATTATTAATTATTGTTTTATTCAAGGATAAAAGATGGTATATAATAAGGGAAAAATCAATACCTTATATATATATATATATATATATATATATATATATATGTGTGTGTGTGTATACATATACATAAATTTACGTACACATATATATGTATATGTGTAAATATACGTATACACACATGCTTATATACATGCATATATATTTAAATATACGTATACACACATATACATAAATATACGTATACACAAATATATACATAAATATAAGTATACACAAATATATACATAAATATACGTATACACAAATATATACATATATATACATAAATATAAGTATACACAAATATATACATAAATATACGTATACACAAATATATACATATATATACGTATACACAAATATATACATATATATACATAAATATAAGTATACACAAATATATACATATATATATATACATAAAAATACGTATACACAAATATATACATATATATATATACATAAAATATACATACACAAATATATATGTACACACTCATATTATATATATATATATATATATATATATATATATATATATATATAATATTATTCATAATGTAATAAATGGAGAATCTAATGATAAAAATATTATCAGAAAATTGAAGGTCGTCTGTGAAATTAAATAAATGAATAAATACATTATTAACTAGATTAAGAAAGAAATAAGAACGAAATAAGAAAGAAAAGAAGAAAGAGAAAACAAAATAAAAAGAAAGAAAAGTAAGGGGGAATTGGGAATTAAAGTTTGTAATAATTCAACAAATGAAAAAAACAAAAACAAATTAATACAAAAAAAGCAAGACAGATAAGATTTTAAAGTCTAAGACAAACACAAACTCAGATTGTAGACAATTCCTCGAGGGACCTGGTTTTCCGAATATATGGCGACAAATTCTACTCACAACGCACGTTTTGGCAAACCATTTTCAAAGTAACCACCCACAACCGATTGTATTCAGACATTATCCCCTACAGTTCAACTGAATGGATATTCAATATTCCTGAATATATGTGTGCCGCTGAATTGTTGCTCGACTATAGATGTGGCGGGAAACTCCTGATTCAAAATCCATTCAATTGATTTACACCCACGATATAAGATCGTGTGTGTGTGTGTGTGTGTGTGTGTGTGTGTGTGTGTGTGCGCGCGGATTGTATGCACACACGGGTCATAACTAGCCACACGCAGCAATAAGTGCATCAATAGCCTGGCACGTATTTATTAGCTGAGTTTTTATCTGAAAATTTCACTGTATAATGTTCAATCTATTACGGGAATTGACAAGAACTCGAAGGCGCGGGATTATCATTGAAAAAATTCCGAGTTCAGATTCTGGACGAGGCTGTTGGCAGTTAACTTGGTGCCAATGGCATAGGAAAAATATAGCCATCTATCCTTCCCCCTGGCTAGGGATAATATTGTAAGGCAGACCAGACTATTTTGTCTTGGTAAAGCAACCGATCTGGGAGAAAGAAAAGCTCTGAATTTAAAAGCCGGATCTAGGATTACTTAGTGTTCAGCTTCGTTCTAGTTTCTTTTAGAGTGATATTGGCGCCAGGTTGTATAGCAAAGGTGAACAAGGTGAAGCATTTTAAAGAGATGGCTTTTTTCTGACGTGATAGGATTCTACCCCATCCTCATATAAGGGAGGCGTATCTCACATCTGTGACACGTGGTAGTGATTGAATGACCTTCTCGAGCTGTCACTAATCTTTCATAGTATCAGTCGAACGGTCTCGAGACTGTTTAGTAAATAATATTTTAGCTCAGTCGGTAGAATAAATTGTTGGACAAATAGCGATTGAATCGATTGTCTGTGTTGGTTATTCACCTTTCCTTTATATTCTTCTTAATTCGGCTTTTCTAACTCAGTCCTGTCCTTCCTATATATATATATATATATATATATATATATTATATATATATATATATATACACATACACAGATGCTGATAGTTACGTGTCCTGAGTCCCTGAGGCACACACATTTAAAAGGACGCAGTAAAATTGTACACTTGCGTCCCACTGTTTTTCTTTTTTCGTCCTTCAACATTGCAAGCTAGCTGTAAATACATTTAAATAGTTTCTTAGAAACGAATTACACCGAATAGGTTACAAGGTTGCGGTTAGATGGTTTTAGTTGGGACCCATAAATTTTCCCGGGGACCCATTCAAAGCAAATATGTGCGTCCCAGGACACACTAAATCAAAACGTCATCAGCATCCCATACATATATATAATATATATATATATATATATATATATATATATATATATGTATGAGAGAGGGAGAGAGAGATGGGAGAGAGAGATGGGGAGAGAGAGAGGGAGACAGAAACAGACAGACATGTTTTAAAGGAGCAAATATTTCTTACCAGATTTACGAGCCAAAGTAAAAACAGTCTGAACTTACCTGAAAA
>CM042159.1:31108734-31141234 GCA_023376005.1 Doryteuthis pealeii | reverse complement strand
GGGTTGAACGAACAAGTGAGTGAGATTTGAGCTTTACTGCTCTTTTTGTTCTTCAGGTGTAAAAAGGAAATTGTGTAAAATGTTTGTTTTTTCTTCTTTTATGATAAACAACACGTTAGGCTTTTGATGACCCTACAATGGGGGAGCGAACTCAATAAAAAAGATTAAAGAAAGTTTGTTTTTTCTTAAATATTAGTCCACTTGCCACTGTTGGATAATCACAGGGGAAATAAACCAAGTAACACATTTGACGAGCCATTAAATTCACGCACAAATATGCATCTTCCGTTTTTGCCTCACGTAGGCTACAGAAAAAAACATTTTTTTCATCGTGTTAGATAATGAGTTTTTTATTGCTTGTGTGAGTTCATTATGTTTTGCTTTGTAAATAGTGGTGATTAGCTGCTTCCGTATTAATTTTCTGTCTCACTTTTAGTCAATTGTTAAATTTCATTTCATTCTTTGAAAATCTAATTTTTTTATCTGATTGTTCTATCTTTCTCTCTTTCACAAACACACATATATATACATAGTATACATACACACTAATATATATATATATATATATATATATATATATATATATATATATATATACTAAAGTAAAGAAATGACTATTTGTCTAAGCTCCCTGAAATAGACTATAATTCTAAGTCTTTTGTTATTTCTTGTTTTTTTAAATAAAACTCTTGTGTCGTAAGGAAGATTTCTTCTCTGGACTTTTGGATCATATATATATTATATATATATATATATATATATATATATATATATATATATTAGTGTGTGTGTAGAATATGTATTCTACGGAATAAGTAAACCATTAAAAACGGTTTACTTATTCCGTCTCTTCATCATAAATATTTCGCTCTTGAAGAAGACCGCTTTATCAAAAGGTTGAAACAGATTCTGTCAGCGGACTAACAATATCATTTGTTTTTAAAAAAAATGTTTAATTCATATATGTATATATATATATATATATAATTCATTACGACTTGATTTGTAAATAGTGTCGATTAGCTGCTTCCGCATAAAATTTCTGTCAGTTTTTCGTCAATTGTTAAAATTAATTTATTCTTTGAAAATAGCATTTTTGTCTGACTGTCTCTCTCACCCCCACACATATGCTATATATAGTTCCTATGGCACCTCCAGTGGTGTAATTTTATCAAGCTAAATTAGCAGACCGTAGTTAGTGAGTTCGATTCTCACTGAGCGAAGCTTAATAAATAACTACATATAGTTCATTACGTTTTGCATTGTAAATAGTGGGGATTAGCTGCTTCCGTATCAAATTGCCGTCCGATTTTTCGCCAATCGTTAAAATTCATTGAATCTTATACAATTCAGAGTAGTTCTCTTTTCTTTTATACTTATTTTTAACTCTAAAATCTTGTTTTTCCTAATCTTTGTTTTTCTTTTTCTTGGGTGTGTCTTCAGGGAATTTTAAGACTTAATCCTTTCAATCCTTATCAGTCTTTTTGTTTCGCCTCGATATTGCGTTCAACGTTTGGACTGTTGAATAAGTCGTAATTACAACTTTACATTTTCTTCTCTTTATAGCGAGTCGGCATACACCTGTATTTAGTGAATGAACAATTCCAGAGAACATGTCGAAAGTCTGTCATCCTATTATGCATCTGGGACTTGTTCTAATTTACTATATCATCGAACTTTCTATTTAAAGAAAATACATAATTCAGTCTGTCTGTCCTTTCTATAATCTTTCTATCTAAGAGTTCTTCCCCCCCCCAATATATATATATATATATATATATATATATATATATATATATATTAAGGAAAAATTGCTTAAAAATAGTCGATTTTTAAGCGATTTTTATTTACCAAATATATTGGCCTGTTGAACATTGACGTCTCAAATTGAACAAGAACAATTCTAACATTCAGTTTTATGAGAAAAAAAGCTCACCTTAGAATCATCCAATAGTCAACTAACCTGTTGATTTTCCATACGGATATATATATATATATATATATATATATATATATATATATATATATATATATATATATATATATATATGATCATATATGCTTTGAAAGAAATAATTGCGATTCAAAGTTAAAATCAACAATATTAATGTGGCCCGCGCTCTTTTTAATTTTTTCGGTTATTCGGCCGACGGTGAAAAAAGTTAGGTGATTCATAGTGTGGAGGTGTTGGTAAATACAACTCCGTAAAGAGGGGTCTACATTCTTTCTGTGTACTCGTGAAGAAGGTTGTACAATGGAGCTGCCGAAAAGTTCTGACAACAATAAAAGCAACACAAGAAATTATCTAAATAGCCTGAAAAGCGTAGGGACATGAAAAATTAATGGGGTAGAAAAGAAATAAACACAAATTAACGCTGTCTCCTGACGATAACAATCAATTGTGAGTAGTTGATAAGTATGAAATGTCATTTGAAGTGCGTGTGACACGAGGTAGGTGGGTTGGTAGATAGGTAGGTACGAAGGTAGGTATGTAGGCTGGGATTTGGCAACGCAATGTCTACATTTTCTGCATGTCTGTGTTTGAATTCATATCTCTTTGTATTGCACCCCCTTTATTCGACGCTATACATCTGAAGATGATTAAGGGATCTTGTGTGTGTGTAGGTGCGTGCGTGTGTTCGTGGGTCTATATATGTATTTGCCCGCGTTGTTCACAGTTGAAATGTATCAAATATGATATTAACATTAGGGTATATATATATATATATATATAATATATATATATTATATATATATATATATATATTTATTTATTTATTATTTACCAACCCCTTCGCACGAGCAGGATTTTACACAAGGTCAATTTCTAAGGCGGAGTTTAATATGTATTTTCAAGCTTTCTGGCCATCTTTTTTAAACATTTGGATGGAATCTGTGGATTAGTCTACACATCACCCCTGAATATCGCACTTCAAAGAACTAAAAGTACTTGAAACACAAATTTTGGTGGACTAATCTACAGACTCCATCCACATTTTAAAAAGTTTGCCAGAATGCTTGAAAAGATCGTTAATAAACTCATTAAACAGGAGGTATATGTTTTGTTTAATATATATATATATATATATATATATATATATATATATAATTAAACAAAACAGATATAAAATAAATTTTAAAACTACGAACTCACGTGAGGGGATTGAACGCCGATATCGGAATACTCCGTTATTACAAATATTTTACAGACGCTGCCGCTGTCAATAACAACAAAGACAAAGGATCCGTTGAACAGTAGCGACATTCATTTGAAAAAGGGTATCTACCGATCCCGAAAATTTATGATTACAAACAATAAAAAAATAAGGGAATACAGTACTCCATAACATAGAGTTCCTTCATTTATTTTAAATGTTTCATAATAACGCCCAACTTCAACATAAAAAGACTATATATGTATATACTATATATATATATATATGTATATAACTATATATATATATATATATATATATATATATATATATATATATATATATATATAAGTGCATAATCTGATTATTACCAAGTGATTTGAATCCCGTCTAAAAGAAAAGCCTGGACCAGATTGCTTGATAAATTGTACAAAAAAAACCGGAGGAAATCATCCCAATAGAAGCAAACTTTTGCAGGACGGACATTTAAACTTTTGGTGAATTTTAGTAACATTTAACTTTACTCGTTTTCCTGTAACTTTTGATATTTTGTTTCCAAAACTTAATCACCGTTGAAATGTTATGAACGAGGCTATAGAGAATGCAACAAAACCAGCGCCTGGTTTGATAAATTGCGAATGCTTTTTTTAAAAGACGATGAAATATGTAAGTTGGTAAGGAGAGAGGTTTGAACTTAGAGAATTAACATTAACCGAGTTAGTCTACATTTGTTTTATATTAAATGGTTGTATAATTTACAGGTAGATCTCATAAATCTGGATTTTCAGAGTCTGCTAGTAAAACACTCCAAATGTGTTTATGTGCTTTTGGTACAAATTAATTAAAAAAAAGAAAAGAAAGATGCTTAAAAATTAATTTTAGATTTTTTTTATGAGAGGGATCATATTTCTATTTGAGTAATAATCTGTCTACAACAGTCCAAGTCTTTCCTATGCGTTTTATGCTATCTTTTTCTGTAGATGATATATTACTACCTAGATATGTGGACTTGACTACTAATTCCATAGGCTTGCAGTCCAGTGTGGAGATGTCACCATCTTGTTTAAAACATGAACTCTGTTTTATTTAAGTTCATATAGAGGCAAATGTCTTTTACTGCCTTTTCTGGCGCAGGGTAGATAACTGGGAATAGGGAAAAGTGAATTTGCAACGTGAATTAATTTTTTTTTTAAATAATAAATACGAGAAAAACCAGAGAAAAAAACATTAAAATTATTATGTAAGATTTCTTAGAAAGGGAATGTTTGACCTAATTTAACTTTGGACAGGCTGGCTGCTTGTGAACATACAAATACGTTTTATACTCTACAATCTCTCTTCCCACGACTAATTAGAAGCAATAAAAAAAATTTTTTCAAACGTATCTAAATCCTAAAACTAAGGAATAATTTAGAATAACTTTCATGTCATTAAACAGTAAAAAAGCCTTCAACATACAAATATTGATTCACTCAGCTTTAGTATAATAATGATAATAAAGTATATATATATATATATCAGGATAGACTGGACTCTATAACCATGGCTAAGTAACCAGTCTAGGAGAAGGAAAAGTCTGAATTCAAAACTGTTAAACTCCGCTTAAAAATGACCTTGTGTCACATCCCGCTCGTGCACAGGGGTTGTTATATATATATATATATATATATATATATATATATATATATAATAAGAAAACAGAGAAAGAAATTCAGTTAGTATTCTATACTGCTTAGATCTACAGAACCGAAGCCTCATCATCAGATGCAGTTTAGTGTTATATCTAGTAAACCTCTTTTTGGGGGTTAGTTTTAGCTCTCTGCAGGGGATACAGTAAAGCGTATCCTAAGCTCCTGTGCTAGGGTAGAATCAAAAGTAAATGATATATTCACAAAGAGTTTAACTACACAGAATCTTTAGATTTCGTCATCTCTCTTTTTCATTTCGTTCTCTGTAATTCTTCGTTTATAGACACGTTTTCTTTTTAACTATTTTTACACTTCATCATCGTACTTCTAACGCAGTACGTCCATCGCCCCCCCCACTTTCTCTTCTTTCTTTCTCATGTTTCTTCCTTCTATCATCGGGTTAGACTTTACGTGACTGTCTAACTTGTTCTGTTCATCTCTCTCTCTCTCTCTCTCATATATATATATATATATATATATATATATATTATATGTACATATATTGCTAGAGAGTTAGGGCATGATAATATTGATAGATCGATACATATGATTATAATGAGATAGATACAAACACACACATTTATATATATATATATATATATATATATATATATATATATATAGAGAGAGAGAGAGAGAGAGAGACAGACAGACAGACAGACAGACAGAGGGAAGAGATTGAGAGAGGGGGAGAGATTGAGAGAGGGAAAGAGAATGGGAGGGAGAGAGAAGGTGAAAGAAAGCAAGAGAGTGAGCGATAGAGACAGACAGAAAAATCTAAAAGAGAGATTCAGAGAGAGAGAGAGAGACAGACAGAGACAGAGACTGACAGACAGACACATAAATAACATTTCAGTCATTAAGATTTATGTTAACTTTCTTTCCATTCTACTATATATATATATATATATATATATATATATATATATACAAGAAAGAGATTATCTATCTCATTATGTTCATATATATATATATATATATATCGATCTAACTATTATAATGTTCTTATCTATCTATAGCATTGTGCTCCTCTCTAACTTTCTCCCTGCCTCCCTCTTTGTCTCCCCTCCCTCTTTCACGTGGTTTCTTTCTTTCTTAAAGTCTCTCAGTTTCTCGATTGCATTAGTCAGAAAAAGGCGCCAGTATCGAGTGATGGTATTTTAACGCGGCGACCCAAAAAAGAAGCAGGAGCCGTGTCAATGTTTTGCCGTTAATTAAAGGAACTCTATAGCTGGTGTCGGGTATGGAATAACGTTTGGAATTGTTGAGTTTGAAGGCAGAGCTAAAGTGTTTTTTTGAACCACACCCTTGAAACAGTATAGAACCCAACAAAGAAGATACAACAAAAAATAAGTACGTTTAAAGAAATACATAATAAAAAAAAATAAAATCTAACAAAACTCATTCTCTGTTCTTAAGTCCGTATATTAAAAAGACATTTGATGTAGACTTAGTGAGTTTTTCTTTTTTAATTCAAAGCACTCAAGGACATTTGTGAGAATGAAGGAATATGCTAAGTAACTTGTAAAGAGGGGACTAGCAAAAAAATATGCGGTTATGAAAATGAAAATACCAACAAAGTATTAGAGATTGGTATCCAGTTGAGTTCAAACTCATCGCAATCCCAAAGAACATTTAAGAGGTTATCAGAAAAAACACTTCTATAAAACTGTGGGAGGTGTGAATTGACAAAGGGTTAACCATGTGAAAATAAACGCGGCGTGAGTGGTTCGATTCCAGCTGAGGCATTTTGCTTTCAATATACACAAATGACCTCAGAAAAGACATGTGATTCTCTCTCTCTCTCTCTCATATATATATATATATATATATATATTATATAATATATATAAAACACGGTTTTGTTTGGAATGGCTTTTTGCCGACAATTTTTGGAGAATAAGTGCTTAATTAGAGTCGTACCTAATTTTGAAAATTAATTAATTAATAATGAATTAGGCGGGAATACCTATTTAAATGTATGGCTAAACAAATCGAGTGTTTAGCCATACATTTAAATAGGTATTCCCGCCTAATTCATTATTAATTAATTAATTTTCAAAATTAGGTACGACTCCAATTAAGCACTTATATATATATATATATATATATATATATATATATATATATCAGCCTGACAGGTAGGGTTCGAATCACGCACAAAGCACTGCCCTGTCTACAGCTCTGCTGGTGAGGCCTAGTAGGCTGAAATGTACATACAGAAAACGACTTTTTCTCGATTTGTTTACGCTTTACATTTAAACCTATATGCACGCCTAATTCATTTAATCATAATTAATTAATTAACAAATTATGTATGACTTTAATTAAGCACATAATCTCCCAAAAAATTGTCGGCTATCGCCATTCCAAGCACATTGTCCAATTCATATAGATAGAATAGAATAGAATAGAATAGAATAGATAGAGAGAGAGAGAGAGAGAGAGAGAGAGAGAGAGAGATAGGTAGATACGAATATCAAAGTGAAACAGAAAGAAATAATTTATTAAGAATATAAACGGCTTGAAATAAAGACGAATATACTTTTGAATAACTTTATTGATTTTGATAGATATATAGAAATAGAGATATACAGATATACAGGTAAGGATAAGGTCGAAAAATAAAATGCTTTTAGCTCCTGATTCAACTGGAATGTTTCTTTATTCATTTATTTGATGTCGTTCAAAATAGTTTGGTGCGGTTCCAATATAACATTATTGTCTATTAAAGTCAAGACAAATAAAAGACATTATCAACATTCACACATGCAATCAAGTAACTTTAACTATAGAAGAAACATTGAACAAAAAAGGAGTGGTGCGACTTAAATCGAACCATTGTAACCTATGAGCTAGGAATACTTGAAACCATATAATTCTATTAAAATCTTGCGTATAGATATGTACCCTCATCTCTATTTTTAGGTCTTGAAATTAAAGTTTTGACATCAAACGGCTGAAAGGGTTGTATTGCTATAAACAGAAGAAAAAAAAAAAACAGAACCAAAACTTTCTTTGTTCATCCTATCCTCTTTCCACACATCCGCAAGTGCGCTCACGCGCGGGTGGTCACGAATTCATGTACACACACGCCAAACATGAAGGCATTTAAATGTCTATCAGAGCTTGGTTAGGTTTCTGTCATATCATATACATGCATTACACACACACACACACATATATGTACAAAAGTTTTGTTTATAATGATTCATATATATATATATATATATATATATATATATATATATATATATATATATATTATATTATATATATATATATGTGTGTGTGTGTGTGTGTGTGTGTGTGTGTGTGTGTGTGTGTGTGCTAGAGAGGGCAAATGATATAGATAGATACTAACATAATATTAATAGATCGATACATATGATTATAATGAGATAGATACAAACACACACACACTCACACACATAATATATATATATATATATATATATATATATATATATATAACAGACAGACAGACAGACAGACAGAGGGGAGAGATTGAGAGAGGGGGAGATTGAGAGAGGGAAAGAGAATGAAAGGGAGAGAGAAGGTGAAAGAGAGCAAGAGAGTGATCGATAGATAGAGACAGACAGAAAAATCTACAAAGAGATTCAGAGAGAGAGAGAGAGAGAGAGAGAGAGAGAGAGAGAGAGAGAGAGAGGGGGGGAGACAGAGATAGATATAGAGAGAGGGAGACAGAGATAGATAGAGCGAGAGACAGAGAGACAGGGGCAGACAGACACATAAATAACATTTCAGTCATTAAGATTTATGTTAACTTCCTTTCCATTCTACATTTTTTTTAAAATATATATATATTTCAATAACGAACAACATAAAAGAAGATAAAAACACATGTAAACAAAGACCACGTGAAGTTTCTTTCTTCTTTTTCCTTGAAAAAAAAAGAATCGAAAAGTTCTCTTTTGGCGGAAAAAAACGAAGACTTCGCGTTGCTTTTAAGATGGTAGAAAAGGGATGGATAAAAATTTACTGCACAAAGAAAATGGTAACTGGGTCTCTGTGTACACACTGTTCAACTGCTGGTTGTCCTTATTAACTGCTGGGTTGGTGTCGGGTTACGAAATTCCAGTTAAGCTGAATGATAGAAAGAAACCCTCTTGACTATATATAGCTCGGACTGGGGTGGATAAAGAAAGGGCAATAGAAAGAGAGTAGAAGCATGGTGCTTGTTTAGATGGGAAAGGCGAAAGGGAGAAACTGAATGAAATGTGGTTAAATGATTGAAACGGTTTAGATTGTAAAGAAAGTTGACAGCGTAGAAAAGGTGTGTGGGGGGGTAGGAAGACTTAAGTTAGAAAGAAAATACTTTGGTGTCTTGTAGAAGGAGACCGAAAAAAAGGGGAATGGAAAATGGTATGAAAACGGTAATTATGAACTTTTGTTTAGTAAATTAGGGTGTCCCAGAAAAAACAGAACCCACACATATTGTAATAAAACTTAATTTTAATATAGGGGGTTTAGGGTTAATGTTAGGGATAGGCTTGGGGTTTAGGGTTAGTTTAATGGAAAAATAAATAAATAATTTGGGTTCTATTTTTTCTGGGTCATCCTGTACAGGGTCACCCAGAAAAAACAGAACCCAAACCCTAAACCTAACCGCCCCTAGTTAAAATTAACAGTTTTATTAAAAAATTTGTGGGTTCTGTTTTTTCTGGGCCACCTTAATTTAGTAAACAAAAGTGTATAATTACCAAGAAAACTTGGTAAGAGGCAAGTAGAGATATATAAATACAAAGAAGAAGCGACGATGAATATTGTAGGAAGTAAGAAAAAATTATTTTTAAACCTGAGAGAAAAATGAAATAGTATTGAAATTTATTATACAGACGAGAAAGAGGAAATATATGAATACGTATAGAAAAGTATGCACATTATATATATATATATATATATATATATATACTTATGTTCGGGATGGTTCTATTTTGGATCACCTATATCCTCTGTATATCCACAATCCATGCTCATGCTGATCCACACGTATAGATTTATTTCAAATCCTTAAGATACATCAATGTAAAATAATTAATGAATTAATTATATACAGAGCAATATTTACATTTTTATTAAGAAAGAAAAACTTAACACACCGACATTTGGCTGTTATCAGTTACTTTCGACTGTGATTGTAAGGAAGAGAGCGAGACAGACAGACAGAGAATGAATGTGGACAACAAATTCTGTACGAAATGAAAAGTTCTCGTGCAAACCAAGAAGGAAATGATTTTTACTATTTTCTTTCTATTCATTTTTTCCCCTTTTCTTGTCCTCTTTCTCTCCCACTCTTTCTCTCTCTCTCTCTCTCTCTCTCTCTCTCTCTCTCTCTCACTCTCTCTCTCCTTTTTTCTCTTTCTCTCTTTCTCATGCTCATGCTTTCTCTTATTACCCTTGTCTCTCGCTCTCTTTCTCTCCTCTCACTCATCTCCCCCTCTCTCTTTCTCATGATTATTTGGAATAAAATGCACGTTTCTGGGCTCTAGATTTCTCCCATTTTAGTTGGACTGTGAATATTTTTGCACGCACTTGTCTTGTAATTCAAAAAAGGTTTGAAATAACGAATAGAGATAAAATCTCCAAAACAATGTGATAAAACGGAGATAATAGACAGTTTTATCAGATAAGGATGAAGAATGGAACGTATGAAAATGATGAGTAAAATTGATTGGAAAAGATAGAGAATTAAAGAAGAAAAAAAATGGAGTAGGAAACTTTGAAAAGTTCCGGCAAAAATGAAGAAAAAAATTATCACTGATGAAAAAAAACAACAATTTATAATTCAGAATAAAATAGCTGAATATACAGGAAAAACACAAACTTTTATCGGAAAGAAACTTTTTATGGTTTTAAAAAAAGCTGATGTAGCTTTCGTTATACTTTTGTTTTGTATCTTATGTCTCCCTCTCCTTATATTTATGAAAGACACACCCCGTGTGTTTGAGAGTGTGGCTTTCAAACTAACCTTCTTTTAATGGCAATAGTTCACAGCCTATACTTAATTCTCTCCACCACCCCATCTCTCTCTCTCTCTCACTCACGCATCATGTATATATAATTCAAATACATTTTGCATATATATATATATATATATATATATGAATGTGTGAGTGTAGTTCGAACTTCCGCTTTCTCTTAATAGCATTGGTTCACGTCCTACACTTACTTCCCCTGACAACCCCAACGACACCTTCCCAACATATCCACTCTTCCTAGCAACTTTATTGTAAAGCTCATCTTAAAATAGCTACCATATCTTTTTAGGAGAAAAATGTTAAGAAAATGTCTGAATTGATCGAACATGATAGACACAAAGGACATCTCTTGTCAGAAATTCGACAAAGTTCGGCATGCCCCGGCAACATTTTGCGTCGCACTTTGTTTCTCGTCCATATTTTTTTTGCATTTCCCTTATATAGTTCTTTGCCTAGCTTGTCTTTTTATTCCTTTCATTTCTATTTCATTTTATTTATTTATTTTTTTCATAGGTAGAAGTTGTTGCCCATGGCGGATTTAGGCAAATAATGCCGGGCGACAATTATGAATAATGCAGGTTTCTTCTCAAAATGCCGCCTGTTTGTGTTGTTTTTTTGTTTCTGATTTTTTTTTTTTGGAGGTCCTTTTTTCTTCTCGTATTTTTATCAACTAGCGTCTGTATCACTCACCTTCCAGCAGTCCATGTTAACGCAACTATTTGATACTGTACTTTATTGTTTGCAAATGTCACTTCAGCTTATGAAGGTCACGACACTATTTCGCATTATGGTCATTCAATGGTTAAAGGTGAGAATATTATATGAAATAATATATTATACGAAATATAACAATATTCTTTTTCTTGACTAGTATTGATCTCGTCTCATAAATAGTTTGCAGCGAATTATAACCTTATATACTTCTGTGAAATTTGTGTTATGTCGTGAAATCTAGGCAAAATATCACTGGCGACCAAATCACGTACGGAAGAAGAAGGTTAATTTTTTGGTTGGTTAGGTCTTTTTATGGCATGTCAAAACTTGGGTTATTTTTGCCGGATACGTTTGAGTTTTATTCATTATTGTTGTGTTTACAATTTTTTAAGCTTATTTCTAAAGTGTTTTGAATTATTAACCCATAGATGGGACCATAACATGGACAATCACTTCGAGTATGATTGGATTTGGATTAATGACAATGAAGGGGTACTCTACACACGCACACACACACACATATATATATATATATATGTATATATATATATTAGTAAAGAGAGAGAGAGAGAGATGAACCGACTTAGAACGTTAGATATGAACATAGATCGATCTGAACTGACTTAAATATGAACGAACTTTATATATATATAAAGAGAGAGTAAGATAGATAGATAGATAGAGAGAGAGAGAGAGAGAGAGAAAGAGAGAGTTGTACCTACTTATATAAGCATGAGCATTATATATATATATATATATATATATATATATATATATATATATATATATATATATATATATGAGTGACATAGAGAGATAGATGTACCTATTTGGACAGATTGGTATGCCCATATATATATATATATATATATATATATATATATATATATACCGAATTAGACTGATATATTTTAAAATCGTTATAGTGTCAACGGTAAATCAGGTGACCTTGTTATGTTTACAAAAGTACGTGCTTGTCTCATGTCAAAATAACAACACAAACTATTGAAAATGAAAATAAGGAATCATATTTGGTTAAGAATACACATATGTTACTATAATAAATCATCATAATACGTATTGATCTTTGTCCATTCTAGCTAATCGATATTTATTTTATCAGATGAAAAGTGATAGTTATTGACTGTATAGTTTTTTATATTGCAGAAAATATTGGGTTTTGTTATATCAATTGATTAATATTTAAAAAAAGATAAACATGATATGGAAAATAATAATCCATTTCGCAAAATCAATAACTACTTATACAGTTGACCGATTTAGTAATATGTTGGTAGCATATTATTTTTTTTCTATAACTGTAATTATTTTCTTTGAATTTATTAATGTCTGCTTAGTTTCACCGCACAAACCTTCGAAAACAGTTGTTTTAAAAACATCGTTCACGTTCAATATAATTAAATATATACTCAATGCAAAAAATAAATCAGGAGCTGGAGTCCCTAAGGTGGTGTGATGCTGAAATCCAGTGCTACCCATTAACTCCTGCGACACTACCGTTGCCAAACTGCATTGGTCCCTTAACTTTCCTTTGGATCACAGCGGTTGTGTGGAGAGGGGGATTTGCTGTTCGGGCAACAGCTCATCCTCCATATGAAACCGCCCCGGCTATGTAGTTCAAGTTAACAAAAACCTTGACACTACTCCATCGATTTTCGTAGACGGAAGGAAGCCAAAACAACTCAATGCATGAAGTGTCATTGTTGTGTGGAAGGCCCAACCACGAGCCATCTGCAAGAACAAGCATATCTATCTGTCTATCTATCTATCTATCTATCTTTGTTAGTTCAATCTATCCTTTCATTTAATCTGTATATATTGGAAAAGTATCTATATTTTACTTCTCTAAATTCAACACATTTTGAAAATCTTTGAAAGTGTTTTATAGTATATTTGACGACACTCCCCCTCCCCGACTGATTTTTGGGAGAAGTTGGTGTAGTGGCTAACGTGCGGGACTGCGGCACCGTAGAGAGTGAATTCGAATTCCAGACGTGCTATTACGTTCAGTTCTTGACTAATCCTCGTGATAAAAAATGAAGCCGCTTATCTATAGGTTAAATAGTACCACTACTCTTCTTCTACAAGGATGACTTCGGCATTAAATAACTTACAAAGTACCAACCGATAGGGCGGCTTGTAAGCTCGTATTCAAAAGTTTTATTAAAATACACATTAATACCACGGGCCTTTCGGGGCATGTGTCTGTTAATAAAATTAACAGCGTCGATCCCAGAGGTCTATCTCCCCAGGCAATACCTGCCCCCTCGATTTAAAGGGGCAGGGCTGGGTTTATTGCCCAGCGCCTGAGGCACCCTCTCGAGGGGGAATGCCGACGGGATAGACGCATTTTTGTGACTACCACCCATGAGCTTCGGCTTGTGGAGGGCCCACATAAAAAAGTCCTTGTGTCACGCCCTCATAAGTGGGATGAGAGGCATATACCTTAATAATACTCGTTTTCTTAAAAGTGCGACCGTTAAAATCTTGCAACACCCTCTGGTTAAAAATCAGACCGTCTAAATCATCTAATATGAAAAGAAAAAAAATATATATAGTTTCTTATCTATCAAATTCTTATATCTATGTGTGCCATCACCTCAGCTAAATAAGGGACCATTTAGTTTTATTATAAAGAAATAAAGGGAAGAAAAAGGACATGCTGCACTGAAAAAATATAAGAAAGAAAAGAAGGTAATACGGGAAGATAGAGAGAAGGGTTGAATGTGTGGAAGCGATAACACTAATCTGTTTCAATCGAACATTATGAAAAGATGACAGGAAGGAAAAAAGAAAAGAGTGGGCGAGTTAATTCAAGATTATTATTATACTTTTTACATATCTATGTATTTTGCAATAGCTCTTAAATAAACATATCGAACTTTTTAATAATTAAATTATCATAATGTAGTATAATCAAAGTTTTCTTGATTCATATATTTCTTAAGGCAATGGCTCAAATCTAACGTTTTATTTTACGTTTTTGACCTTCCCTCGCACACCTTACTCACAGAAATCTCTATCGCTAGGAAGTTTCAAATTCTAATGAGAGGACAAAGGTTTTTAATTAGGAATATTTTCGATCTTTGTTAATGCTATGGTTCAAATCTATCAATTTATTTGACATTTTTTACCTTTCCTCGAAATGAGACATTATTCCTTACTCGCAGACACCACTACTACTAGGCAGTTTCAAATTCTAATGATAAGACCAATATTTTTGATTAGGGATGTTTCGATATTAATACACACTCCATTATTCCTTACTCGCAGACACCACTACTACTAGGCAGTTTCAAATTCTAATGATAAGACCAATATTTTTGATTAGGGATGTTTCGATATTAATACACATATTTGTTAGTACTATAGCTCAAATCTAAAATGTTATTTTACGTTTTTGACTTTTCCCCGAAATTAGACATTACTCCTTACTCGCAGACACCATTACCACTAGGCAGTCTCAAATTCTAATGATAAGACCAAGATTTTCGATTAGGGATGTTTAGAGTTTTTCCGTAATTGTTAGGAGAGAAATACGACATCGCACAAGATATCTATTTAAAACAAATCTTGCGTGCCTTGACTTAATTTAGGGAGAGAAATTAATATTTGGTCGACAAATAATGTGCTAAACTGCGAGATAAAAATCTCGCTTCAATATAAAGCGGCTCAGTGAAACGGAAACATAAACAGCTTGAGACAAAATAAAGAAGGGGAAAAGCCACAAAAAAGAAAAGAAAACACTTGGTATTCACCTGAATGTTTATTTCTTCATTTTCAATTAATCCTATCTTCTACAGAATTATTGGCACTGTCAATAAAGCGTTTCTCCTTTTCTTTTTTTGGAACTGAAAAATGGTAATCGTTGTTTTGAAGATTGTCTGGTCCTCAAAGATAATAAGAATATATTTCGCGCTCTTGTTTAATTTTTATTTTCTTTTGTTTCCTTAATCTCCCTAACGATTTTATTATTGTCTATGTACTTATCTTATACTACGCAAGCTTTTGAATTATTTCAAAAGCTATATATATATATATATATATATATATATATATATATATATATATATGAAAAATAATGAAGATGTAGATTGGAAACATAATAGTCTATTTCAGGAAGATTAGAGGAATGCTAACTCCTCAGGACCCAATATACGCATACACACACACACACACATATATATATATATATATATATATATATATATATATACAGCAGTACTCCAATAAAATAAACTGTAAGGCCACTTACGTCCGTCGAATTAATAGTATGATAAGAATATTCCGTGCTCTAGTTCAATTATTATTTTCTTTCGTTTTCTTTAATCTAGCTAACGATTGTCTGTTTACGTATAGTATGCTAGCGTTTGAATTATTCCACTATATATATATATATATATATATATATATATATATATATATATATTTTTTTTTTTTTTTTTTGGTAGTACAGGTAAAAAATACCAAATATATTTGGTACTGTCGTGGGGAAATTTGGTAGTCAAAGAGTTAAATACATAAAAATCGAAGAAATGTAAGAAAAGGGCCCCTGAGAACAAAGAATCTATTTACACAAATTAAATTCAATCCACTGGATAATAATTAATATGTTCACAACACGACTCTTTCAACTTACGTGGCCATAAAAAGAGAAATGTAAACATTAAAAATTATCATTAAAACAAATCAGAAAATCTAGCTTAGATCTTATAATAAATTAGATCTGCGAAAATATTTGCATTTGCCAATTTCAATATTTTCATGCAAAAGACATGAAAAGTATTAAACAGATCAAAGAGAAATTAGAATAGAAAAAAGCGCAAACTTTCTTTTAAGATTTTTCGTTCGTTTTCTACTTAAATAAATATCGCATTCGGTTTTGTTTTATAATGGCATACCTAATGATAGATTGTTCACTGTGATCTTTATCCTAGTTTTCTGAAAAATATTCACCCAAATCCACTGTGCCATTATTTCTAATTTACGATAATTTGTAAACATTCTAAGTTTTTAATATCCTTGTGGGGGTGGGTTTTGTATGGAATTAGGCTTTGGTGGTTTGTCAGACCGAAAAGGAATTAAGGGAGAAAAAAGAGACGGAATACTTTAATAGAATACTTTACTTTTCTATCTTATATCTATCTATCTCTCCCTTATATATATATATATATATATATATATATATATATATATATATGAGGTTAAGTAAACAAACAAATGTGTTTATTTCTATATGGCTTTAAGCAGACAATTTTTGGAGGATATGTGCATAATTGAAGTCATATCTAATTTTGAAAATTAATCAGTTAATAATTAATGAATTAAGGCGGGCATATATGTTCAAATGTAAGGCTAAACAAATCGAGAAATGCCAATCACTGAATATATATATATATATATATATATATCGTTTTCAAAGAACGAACACTGCCAGCAGTTTTCTCTATACATTCTTACTTTGCGTTTTATTTTGGAACGATTTTCATCACTCTTCTATCATAATATCCGGATGAACATTTCATAAAATTTGAATCATTTTAACGTCGACTTCACCATCTATAATTAATTCATCTTTTCAGAAATTCATTGTTTTTTTTCCTATTTTCTATATACTGTCGGATTTACTTCCATTTTGCCCTTCAATATATATATAATATATATATATATATTATATATATATATATGTGTGTGTGTGTGTGTGTGTGTGTGAATAAAAATACCAGAGGGAAGATACCTCTGGTATTTAAGGCCTTTTATTCGCAAATAATTTTGCTCTATTTATAATAATTAAGCATTGAGCTCCATACGGAACCTGAACTCTACAACAAACTACTGGTTGAGAATAGTACCAGCCTAGAATCACCTTGTACCAAGAAACTCGGTACCCCAACAAGTATATATATATATATATATATTATCTATCTATAAACTAAACAGTAAAAAAAAAAAACTCCCGGTTTTATAGTCTGTAATTACACAATACAAATTTTCGCGTAGTTATTTTTCTTGTTTTTTTTTTTTTTTTTTTTTTTTTTATGCTCATTTTGTATGTCCTCTTGACAATTTTTGGGAATAAAATGAATTTTGCACCAAACTATATAGCAGTCAGAATTATCCCGATCATCCGTTCGGAGAAACCTAGGTAGATATTCTCTGACTCATTAGGCTTACTTTATTATATATAACACGATTTGGCACAAGGTTTAATTTGTCATTAAACACCATCAAATCAACTTTAAATGTTGGTGCAACATCCTTCAACCCTATTATTTGCTCTTAAGCAAGTTGGCCTTGTTCCATACATAACTGAGCATAGCAGATTTGTATACTTATTTTTTTGAATTTTCTGATGAGATATTTTAATTTATATTTTATTAGTATTCTTTAAACTCTTGCTACAGATTTAAAATTTGGTAAAAAAAAAGAGAACACCAAAAGAAGCTTCATGTAATTGCCAAAAAATAGGCAGAAATTTCCGACATGCACAGCAAGATACTTAGTAATTTTCTTTATCTTGAGCGTGTTCGACCTCAAACTTTGTACAAAAAGCTTTAATCTGATAAGGTCATCTTAATCCGAGATAGCGAGGGTTGCGGTTTAAGAATATAATGTTTCTTCAGTTTATCGAGTGCGATAATCTGAGTAAATGTCAATGAAAAACTAACGATAAGTTTTCTTAAAACTGTCCACAAAGAAAGAAAAAAACCCGCGAAATTTTCGTGCAACATAAGGAATTTACAACGCACTAAACATATGTAAGACTTAAGAGAAAGCAAGACAAAAAAAAAAGACCTCCATTGATTTTACAAGCAATTCCGATAGGAAAGTTGTCTGCACTAGGTGACCACAGTCATGTATCTCCCAAGCACCAAAAACCAAATGCCTATGAGAAGGGAGACATACGTGACACTTAAACATGAAAATAAACAGAGACATACTTAATGGGGTTTAACAACTGGAAAGTATCAACAATAAAACAGTGTCCAGAGAAGGCACTATCCAAAATAAGCTAATAAAAGCCCAAATAATTTATATATACATATGCATATATATACATATACATATATATATATATATATATACATACATATACATATACATATATGAAGTGATTAAACAATGTGTTTGAAATGGCGAAGACCGACAATTTGTGAGAGATTATGTGCTTAATTAAAGTCATAAGTAATTTGTTAATTAATTAATCATAATTAAATGAATTAGGCGTGCATATCTGTTTAAATGTAAAGCGTAAACAAATCGAGAAAAAGTCGATCTCTGTATGTACATTTCAGCCCATTAGGCCTCATCAGCAGAGCTATAGACAGGGCAGTGCTGTGTGCGTGATTCGAACCCTACCTGTCAGGCTGACAGGCGGACATACATACATATATATACTATATTATATATAATATACACATATACATATATATAACACTCGATTTGGCATCAAGCAATTCACAACGTTTGATATGCCTTTAAACACCATCCAACTAACTAATCGTAATTTCCTGTTTCAACCTCATTCTCTCTTTCTTCTCTATGATTTTACCACAAAAACCCCTACTTCAGAATTGATACCCCCCATTATAAATCATTACCCTCTAAATTTTAAAATATCTATTTCATTCAAATAGTCAATCTTCTCTCTTTCGATATCCGTTTTCTCTTTTACGATTCTAAGGCTTCCCTTTTCAATTTTTCACGCTGGCAGTCGATATTATGTTTTTCTTTGTTACCTTCGCCTTATTCCCCCCCACCAATTTAATTATTTTCTTTATTTTTTTTTCATTTCCATTTCAAAATTCTTTGAAGGCAAATCAGGTCCGTCTTTTATAATCACAAATCCTACAAGATTTTGCGTTTGGCATGAGTGGGAAAACGCAAGGGGGTGGCGGCATAATGGCGTCAATTTCCCCAGGTTTCTTAGGACCGAAACATCGGGAGGGAGACACGAGTGATTAAGGGTACCAAGAAATGAAGAATTATATTTGAAAATAAAATGAAAATAAACACAGCATCGTGAAGTCTTTTAAATTAACCAAAGTGTTTCAATATCACGAAGAGGTCTTTATTGCGTTCTAAAAATTTAATGTATTCGATTAACCATAACCCTGATTCAAAATGTCCGATTTTTCATGTTACACTCTTTATTATATCGACTTTGGACACGGATAATAACTGCGTTACCTCAAGAGGTCTTTAGCATGAATGCCATTAATTTGCTTTCAAGAAAACATATTCATACATTCATTTATTTCCATAGCCAAGCAAAGCAATATGAATATACAGAAACTAGTTACATTAAAACTCATTTTATTACTTTAAGAAAATTGACATGCAGTAGAGTGGGAGACCCGTATCATAGTTTCAGGATGGGGAGGAGGAGTATCATATATTAGGCGCGTGGTGTAATGGTTATAGTCGTAGGAAATGGACTCGTCGACCCGAGTTGAATTCCTGGACGAAGCTCTTTTAATTTCACGTGGTGCTAATACCCTTGGGAAATGTATGAATCCAATTCTCCGTCCAGCTATGGGTAAAAAGCAGGGCAGACTTGGCTCTTTAAACATGGCTAGGTGACCAGTCTACGAAAAGGAAAACTGAACTCAAACCTGGTAGACTCCGCTTAAGAAATTGACCTTATGTCGCATCCTGCTCGTACGAGGCGTTGGTGTATAAGGAAAATAAATTTCTCTTTTTTCTTTTTTTTCTTTTTTGTATTTCATAGACATTTCTTTTTAGAAAATTATGATTATTCGCATAAAAAATAAGTGAAGTTTTACATCAATAAACAAGTAAAGGTTGACAGTGATGGAGTCTATCCCGTTTTCGCTGGCGATTTACCAGAGAGATTGTTTCCTGATGATGTGGAACGCCACACCTACCGTCAGCTCCCGATTTTACTGCACAGATCAAAGTATCCAATCTGAGATGCACATGTACTGTGTTAAATCGATTCCCTTTTTTCGACAACAATAAAAAAGGAAAATGATCACTTCCTATGTCCGTCTAATCCGTTGAAGTTTCATTAAAATGCGTGGCAATAATGACCAAAGAATGTGGTTCAGATTTTTAACAAGTTTTATTTTGTATTTTTTTTTTGCTTTTTTTTTGTTGTTTTTCCAATACTGCATATCCGTGAACGATCGTGATTCAATGGTGAATCCTTTTAAAACTTTAGTCAATATTATACAATGGACAACATCCTAGATTTGTAAAGGTGGAGGTTAATTGGGCACATCCAATATTTCGCGGGCAAAAAAGGATAAAGGATTTCCCATTAAAAACCAGGACAACGCAATTCAAGAATGGAAAAAAATCTATGAGGAAAAAAAGATGTGTAATGAAAAAAAAAAAAAAAAAACAAAAAAAAAAAACGAATACTCGTTTAAGTTGTTGGTAGTTAATTTATGACAGAGAGAGAGAGAGAGAGAGAGAGAGAGAGAGAGAGAGAGAGAGAGAGAGAGAGAGTCATTAATTAAATGTGTATACCTATCTATTAATAATGAAGATTCGCTTCCGGTTTTTGTCTGTAATAAAATCTACGTCACTGCTTACGTCACATTACCCAAACTCGTCATAACAGAATAAATACATTCAAAATTTGAAAGAGAAGGAGACAGAGAAATAAAAGAAAGAAAGAAAGAGAATACATGTTGTGCGTTTGTGTATGAGAGAGATAGAGAGAGATAGAAAGAGAGAGATACAAAGAAAGAAAATGCATGTGTGTGTGAGAGAGAGGGGGGAGATTAAGAGAGAAAGATATAGAGAATGCGTATGTGTGTGGTGTGAGAGAGAGAAAGAAAGAAATAGGGAAAATGCGTGTGCGTGCGTGCGTGCGAGAGAAAGAGAAGAGAGAGAGAGAGAGAGAAATAAATAGAGAGAATACATGTAAGAGAGAGTGAGAGAGAGATAATACATGTGCGCTCTCGAGTGAGAGAGAGAGAGAGAGAGAGAGAGAGAGAGAGAGAGAGAGAGAATCTAAAGCTTCACGGTCACTGCAGTTGGCCTCATCTCCGGTTGAGAAATGTAAAGGGTTTGACCTTGTGTCAATAAGATTATATTATCCCGAAAAAGATTAAAAAAAAAGGAATAAAAGCCTCCCCTTTCAAAAAAAAACAAAAAAAAAAACACACACTTCACTTAATATTGCTTGTCGTATGAGTGGCTGAATAAATGATATTTATGTACACATTACTACGCTTATACAAATCACTCCATAAACAGACACATTAGAAAGAATGAACTTATTATTGCTGTTATCGCTAATACAACAATCATTTCCTATTTATTCAACGCCAACATGAACAACTTAAAACAAAGTTAATTAAAACACATCGATGACAAATTAATTGATTTGTCACCTAAGCCTAAAATACATTTTATTTGAAAAGATAAAAATTGTTTTTTTTGTTTTTTTTAGAAATGGAAACACCTTTTTAACATAATGAAAAAAATGAGTCATTTTATTTATAATATTTGCTTGGTTTGGTTTGGATTATTCTGACTATTGTCCTCATCTTTATTGTTGTCAACATTATTGTTGTACCGGCCGTTCCTACAGTGGAGAACATGCACCGGTTCTCACTATAAATAGTGAGACACCGAGTGGAAAGGAGGACTGTTCCCGTTAACGACAAGCTAGTCGTACATGTACCATTAATTGTAAATACACTTGTCTTATTTTACCCAATCTCGACTTGACTTCTTTTTACTGTTGGGACTAACATCACAACAATTATCTTGTATTATTCGGACTGTTGTCCTCAACTTTGTTTTCTACACAACGTTTCAACGGATGTGACCTCCAGCCTTCTTCAGGAAGGCTCCGGAGTTCGACAAGAAGGTTCACGAGTCTGATGAGAAATACCTGAATAATTCCGGAGGGCACATCGGACAAAACGTTGTGTAAATAACAATAAAGATGAGGACAATAGTCTGAATAATACAAATAATACAAATTATCGAGCCTTATCTAAAAAAATTCAGAGAAATATTATTTGGTTTATTCTGGTTTGTTTGTTTAAGGGCTTATCAACCCATCTTGGGTTATTTAATGCGAACACAAATCATTTTGATAAATGTTTCTTTGTTTCAAGTTCTTATATATATATATATATATATATATATATATATATATATAATATATATATATATATTTGGGAGAATAAGTGCTTAATTGGAGTCGTACCTAATTTTGAAAATTAATTAATTAATAATGAATTAGGCGGGATATATTAAATGTATGGCTAAACAAATCCCCGCCTAATTCATTATTAATTAATTAATTTTCAAAATTAGGTACGACTACAATTAAGCACTTATTCTCCCAAAAATCGAAAAGCCATTCCAAACAAACCGTGTTTACAACTTATCATATATATATATATATATATATATATATATATAATATATATGAAGAGATTCCGACAGTATGTAGTATAGTAATAAATTTGAAAAAACACAGGTTTAGATAAAATGAGTGGTAAGTTTATTAGCTGACGCTGCAGTGTTTCGAACTGTTAAGTAGATCTTCTTCAGGGAATTTGTTGATATAAGGAAAAGTAATGAAAAAATGTTATCACAGAATAACGAGAAAAACCGCGATAGTCCTTCTTTATCAGTCTGCTCAAAATTTGAAGTTTGAAGAAGGAATGCTGGAAAGGTAGACGGTTTGAAATGTGACGTCAAATATTCTTCTTTTATGGTGTGTGTGTGTGTGTGTGTGTGTGTGTGTGTGTGTGTGTGTGAGCGAACGTAAATGTATATTCATTTGTATAAATAATTTTCATTAACTTCATTTGGTTTGGTTTAATGATCATTTCTCCGGAAATTTGATCTCTCAGTGACCGAAAGATACATACATTCCTATGTATTTAATAGTTTAAAAACACCAGTCCCCGGATCAGCTGTCAGTGGGCGAGGGGATAAGATATCGGCCTATCAGTCTGAGTTCGAACCCTATCCAAGGATAGTTGTGTCTAGCCACACTTAAGAGGCATGAAATGCCGAAACCCGTGTCTGTGGATGACTTATTAATATATATATATATATATATATATATATATATATATATAATCTTGCATTTAATACAAGCCGTGGTTATTTTCAAATACATTTGGATCAGCAGTTGACAGAGATGGGACGTTTGAATTGATCAGAGGTTAAAATTGAGTGACATCAGGTCAGGCATGGATAAGGAGTGAAATCCCCTGCTAGTGGGAAAATCCAGGATGAATGGCGTCAGAGTTTGATACGGATAGCCAGTAAAAGAGAATAAGGGAAACAATTCAGATATAAAAACGGTTATGTATATATAATATATATAATATATATATATATATATATATATAATATATATATATATATATATATATATATATATATGTGTGTGTGTGTGTGTGTGTGTGTGTATGTGTGTGTGTGGTTATAAGCATGTGAAAATTCGTATAAATATGAACACACAAACATACAGGATATTGTTAGGGAGACTACGTATATATAGATATATTAACCCTTTATAGATATATTAACCCTTATGACAAAAGGTGTAGGTCCCCCATGAATATTAGGATTAGTTAAAGGGATTTAAAAAACAAATTCATCAGTGAATTTTTACCAAACGCTCCACGCGAGCAGGATGTGAATCAAAGCCAATTCTTTAAGCGGAGTTTGAATTCAGTTTTCCTTCTCATAGAATGGTTACCTAATTAATGTTAAACAGCCAAGTCTATCCTAATATTTATCCATAGCTGGAAAGAGTTTACTTGGATTAATATCTTTCCCAAAGTTATAAGCACTACGTGAAATGCAAACAACCTCGTCGAGAATTTGACCTTGTAATTTTCTAGTTAGGGGCCGTCCCCGGACACCTTACCTGATAGTTGGTATGTTGGAAAACTTTGGGGCAATTTTCCAAATCGGGGTTTGAAGCGATTTTTTTACTTCCAAACTGTCTATTAAAAAACAAAAAAAACGGTGTAACACTATCAAAAATTAATAAAATAACATTGAATTTGGTATTTTTAGCAAGCCCCTAACGGGTCTAATGATGCCTGATAGTTTGCAAGTTTGAAAATTTTGGTTAACTTTAAAAATTTTGCTTAAATTCATATACTGAAAATCGAGCGTCAAAAACAAGCCAAAAAGCCTTCAAAACAGGGCATTTTTCTGGTTGAATTGAGTTATGTAAAAAAAAACTTAAAAACGCCCGGCGGACCCCTTAAAACTATGAAATTTACATTGCAACTGTTGTTTCTAGTTATTTTCTACGACGGTAAACATTGCACCACATCTCTCCACACACACACAAAAATTAAGGTAGAATGGACATGGAGTCAGTGGCGACTGGTTACTGACATTTTCTCGTCTATGCGATTTTCAAACCAAAATTTGGTCTGATATCATATGTATGAGCGTGCGTGTGTGTTTGTGAATATAAGCATATATATATATATATATATATATATATATATATATATATATATACTAGCAAATATATGCACCCTCCGGGTGCAAGTATTTAAGTTTTAATGTAATAAAATATTGTATTAAATCAGAAAGGCTAATGAAACTAAATAAGAATGCAGATAAAAAGATTTGAAATAGAGGGAGTATAATAAAAAATAGAACAACTGAAACTTACTCTTCCATCACTCTCGTCTTTCATTGTTATTTTTTTCTAATTTAAGTATTTAGTTAAAAGAGGCAGTAAATAATAAAATGACAGTTATTTTATCTTGTTAATGGATTTCATTTAAGATTTATTGAAGATTTTTTTGCTGATATTCATTAAAATAAAACCAAACAGTTAGAAATCAATAATACTAAGCACATATTTATTAAATTCGATTTTTTAATATTAATATGCAAATTAGCCTTCCCGTTCACATTGTAAACCACTATTTTGTTGTATATATAAATATATTAGCATGTTTTCAGTATGTAGACATGGTTAAGAATATTAATAATGTAAAATAATTTTATTAATGAGGTTTAAATAAAAATAAAATCATGGAGAATTTGATGTCAATAACTAAGGGAATTGTGACTTGAATAGTAATATAGTTTCGGTTACAGACAGAAAAACACACAATCTCCATTATAATAAGATATATATATATATATATATATATATATATATATATATATATATACTATTGGTGTGTTCTGAAAGCTATGCAGCGATAAAGAAATAACACTAATAGGATCTTGCAGGTGGAAATAAATATAATTAATAGTAATTAAAGATTAAATTAAATGCATTTCACCTTACCTCCTAAATGTCACTTGAATTTATTTACGATTATTTGTGTTTAATATTAACCACGGAATATAACATTAAAAAAACAGTCAAAATTTAACCAGTTCACAAAGTTTTATAAGAATCTTTATTTCATTTATCGAATTAATTATATTACCCACACAAAATATATATATATATATAAGTGTGCGTATATGTCTGCGAAGGTATAAGCATGTGAAAATACGTCAAAATAATTTGATTCATATATTTTCCAAGGGTATTAGCGTTATGTGAAATGCAAAACAGCCTCGCATAGAATTAGAATTCGTTTTATCGTGTCCATTTTCTGCGGCGGTAACTGTAGCACGACGCGCCTACACACACACACACACACAATATATATATATATATATATATATATATATATATATATATATATATCTTTGTTTTTTATTGGTTAAGTTATTTGAATCACGGCGGGAGGTATTGTATAATAGTGCGTTTGCTCCAACTCTCTTTAGTCAGAACTTTGCCCTGAAGAGCACTAAGCGAAACTTTTAGTAATACCTACTAAAAGTATGACTAACTAGGTTTAACTTATATATATATATTTGGGAGGATATGTGCTTAATTGAAGTCGTACCTAATTTTGAAAATTAATTCATAATTAATGAATTAGGCGATTTTTCTCGATTTGTTTATCCTTAGATTTGAATAGGTATGCCTACCTAATTCATTAATTATCAATTAATTAATTTTTAAAATTAGGTACGACTTCAATTAAGCACATATTCTCCCAAAAATTGTCGGCTAAAAAAGCCATATCAAACACATTGTTTGTTTGTTTACTTCTCATATATACATAAGAGATAGATAGATAGATAGATATAATTGCTAAATATATTGTTCTGTATATGATATATATGATAAAACCAGCAAATGCTGAACGCTTTGTGTAGGCATTTACCCAACCCTTTCGACAGGAAGGGGTTGGGTAGATACATACTTCCTTGTGTTATAACTTTTATTGAAATGTCCAAATGTCTTTTATCGGAAAGGAATCTGTCGGAGAGTCATAGTGAATGTTTATATGTTTGTTTATAAGAAGCGAGGCTTGAAATGCGTAAATTTCTAAAAGCAACAGCTGGAAAAGGGGACTTCCCTTTCCTATGTTCAAAGCTGTCACCTCTGTTTGTTTATATCAATTTATATTAACCTCGGCAAGGGCGTTGAGTGAAATGCTACTCTTACTGTCGAATGGGAGATTCGGGGGAGGTTGTGTATCAGTCAGTAAGCACGGTCAAATAAACAGTGTGATGGAAAGCAGGGGCCCATGTTTATTTCACACACACACACACACACACACACACACACAGACAATCACGCACATATGGAGAGAGAGATATATAGAGAGAGAGGGGGGGAAGCAGAAGCCATGATTATTTCATACACAGACACACAGTAATAAACACACTCATTTATTCACACACACACACATATATGTGTGTGTGTGTGTGTAGAGAGAGAGAAAGGGATAAACAGGATGGAAAGCAGAGGCCATGTTTATTTCACTCCCTACACACAGAAGGTCATCCACACACACACTCATATATATATATATATATATATATATATATATATATATATATATATAGGGAGGTAGAGTGAGAGAGGGAGAAATAAACAGAAAGGTGGAAGATAGAGGCCATGTTTATACATGCTCACACTTACACATAGGTACATACACATATACAGACACAGTGAGTGTGTGTGGGAAAGAGATAGAGAGAGATACTCTGTCTGTTTTAAATATTGAGGAATAAAAGCAGATAAAATACAAACAACTTTATTCATTTAATATTCGTCTCGTTAATACACTGGGTCGAATTATTAATTAAATGAAGTTGTTCGTGTTTTACCTGGTTTTATTCCACAACCTTTCAAAAAATGTATCTTGGGGTGAAGAAATTGATGGATGTTTTTATATATGACAGGAGATGAAAAAAAAAAGATTTTCATTTCCTGTCACCTATAAAAACATCCATAATTTCTTCACCCAAAGATACATCCTGATGAAGGTTTAAAGAAACCGAAATGTTTAAACATCGATAAATAAATTCATCCTACTTTCGGAACACTTGTTTTTTCAAATTTTCTTAATATTGTCGGATTTATTTTCCATATTTACTCCCATATATATATATATATATATATATATATATATATATATATATATATATATATATGAGGTTAAGTAAACAAACAAATGTGTTTATTTTTATATGGCTTTAAGCCGACAATTTTTGGACGATATGTGCTTAATTGAAGTCGTACCTAATTTTGAAAATTAATTAGTTAATAATTAATGAATTTTGGGCGGGCATATATGTTCAAATGTAAGGCTAAATGAATCGAAAAAATGTCAATCCCTGAATGTACATTTCGACCTAATAGGTCTCATCTGCAAGGTTATAGACATGGGAGACTGCTCCGTGTGTGACTCGAACCATCGACTGTTTATATATATATATATATAAATATGGGCGCGTTGATTTATATTGGATCATAAATCAGCTCTATCCTTTTGTTCGTAATGAGCAATTTTTTTTCAAAATAGGTTGTTGTTCTAATTTTTACTTCCGAATGTTTAACGTTAACGAGCCACTGCAGCTGATTTTAATTTTCATTAAAATATTTTCCGAACATTTCCTTCCTCAATTTCTTTTTTTCCTAAAAAATCTTTAGACCTTTTACTTTTGCTTATTTCCTATAGCTTTCTTCTTTTAAATCGAAAATAGAGTCTAATAAATCGTAACTTCAGCTGTAACCTTACATCAGCCTCTCCCAGTAATGTGTCCTTGTCATGATTTGTAAATAAGAGAAGGAATGATATTGTCTTATTAGATCAAGTCTTGACATGGAAGAACGAGCGATTCTGGTTGATCCGCTGCAATTGTGAAGCGGATACAGTTAAGTAGAAACGGAAAAATTAATGAGCAAGGGGTTGAACGTCAACAGGAAGATCTGAAATGGTAAATCAATAAGAGGAATGACGAGACAAAGGAGAATATGGATGTTTGTCTCAAAGATCAGAGACATGGAACTAACAACAACTACAAGGGTCAATTCTTGGCAGAGTTAAACGCCTCCACAGGGAAAAATATTTTCTTCTCGATATAAGAAAATTCTGATCTGCTGATGAGGCCTAATAGGCCGAAATGTACATACAGAGATTGATTTTTCTCGATTTGATTAGCCATACATTTAAATAGGCATTCCCGCCTAATTCATTATTAATTAATTAATTTTCAAAATTAGGTACGACTCCAATTAAGCACATATTCTCCTAAACATTGTCGGCAAAAAAGCCATTCCAAACATACCGTGTTTACAACTTATCATATATATATATATATATATATATATATATATAAACATCCACACATGTTTCGAAGTTTACTTCTCATCAGTGCCGCTCGACTTTTTAACAGCTACCTCTAGCCGGGGTCGAAACCAGACATAATTATATATATATATATATATATATATATATATATTATATATATATATATATATATAACAGCGCGTGTACAGGCGCGTGACATAATGGTTAGAGTCGTAGGAAATGGACTCGTCGACCAGAGTTCAAATCCTTAGACAAGGCTATTTGAATTTCACATAGCTCTGATACCCTTAGACTAACTGTGGGTAAAATAGTAGGGCAGACCGGGCTCTTTAACCTAGGCTAGGTAACCAGACTAGGAGAATGAAAACTCTGAATTTGAAAAACCTGAGGCCAGTCGTTGATTGGGTTTGTGGCATTCCATGTGCACCAATTATTTCTTATCGAGCGAGCTAAAAAGTGCGAATGGTCCAACCCCAGCCTTAACCACTACAAACAGCTCACTGTATATTGTTCATTAGATGAACCCTCATGCTTCGAAATAGTCGAGATTCCATATAATACTGTAGTAGGATTGGGGTATTAATACTCGCTTAGAGGGTTAGAAGAGGCACCCATCGAAGACAAGGAAAGGTCGATACAAAACCTCTGCTGTCGAGCGGCTTTATTCACCCCAAGGAAAGGCTAGGGGAGTACACACTGAAAACAAATCAGGATCCAGAGTCCGTAAGGTGGTGTGATGCTGAAATCTAGTTTTACCCAGCCACCCCTGCGAAACTACCGCTGTCAAACTGCATTGGTCACTTACCTTACCTTTGGATCCCAGCGGCTGTGTGGAGAGGAGGAATTTGCTGCTTGGGCAATAGCCCATCCTCCATATGAAACTGCCCAGGCTACTTAGTTAAAAGAATTGGACACTACTCCATCGTCTCTCCTAGACGGAAGGATGGCAACAACAACAATATATTTACCAACCCTTTCGCATACTGGATGCCACCTGTTAAGAGTGATAAGGAGAGAGAGACAGAGACACAGAGAGACAGACAGACAGAGAGATTAGTGAGAGAGCGAGAGATTAGTGAGAGAGAGATTAATGAGAGAGAGAGTAGTGAGAGAGGAGTAGTGAGAGAGAGAGTAGTGAGAGAGAGAGAGTGAGAAAGTAGTGAGATAGATAGTAGTGAGAGAGAGGGGAGAGAGGGGTAATAGTCAGAAAGTGAACGTGATAGCATGATTGGATCACATGTATCGATCATATATGTATGTATGTATGTATCGACCTTTACGTATTCATCATCTCTGTGATAATATTTTCCACATACAGATTATATATATATATATATATGTGTGTGTGTGTGTGTGTGTGTGTGTGTGTGTATGTACATATACATTAATGTATGCAGAAATAAGCAAAAAATTATTCCAAAAGATTAATTTATTTGTTGATGAAAAATACATTGGAATAATTTTTTTTCTTATTTCTATATTTTTCTAGGCATTTACGTATATATTCATGCACTCTATATTTATATTTGTCTAAACACACAAACCTACACGCATATATATATATATATATATATATATATATATATATATATATATATATAATTATTGTCTATCTATATATAACTCATATCCACATCCAGACGTAAACGTATAGAAACGCATATACTCATACATATAGTTACACAATGTTGGTACGCATATTAAAAACATGGATAGAAGAAAATGAAGCAGCTGCCCAGGGCAATGGTACACCACAAAATAATTATATAATCTAACCAAACTTACTACTCGCTGTAATTGCATTCTCTGCAGACATAACCCAGGCAACCCTTTCTTTAACTATTCCAAACGCTGAAACCCTCACCGCCAATTCAACCGAACCATCCTTCCATTATTTCCGCCCTGACTTAAAATACATGTCAGACAGCAAATAATGAGTAGGATAAGTGCTCTTTGCTTTTTCGAAATAGACATTTTTTTTATTATTCTTTTTTTTTTATTTTCCCGCGTCTAAATCAACTTTCACTTTCACTTTTAGAATTTTAATTCTATTTAATAATTGCAGATTTGTTTTTATTCCAATAATTCAATCTTTATTTTAAAATAATCAAGTCTTTGCCTGGGAAGTCTGGTGTGTCGACATACTTTGGCGAATCATTGAGGCTGTGTCCGTCCGCTCGTGCAATTAAATTAACCAGGTCCTCCCGAAGAACTTTCTATTTATAAGCGAACTTCCTTTGGATATGAATTAAAGCGATTTGAAAGATCGATAAGCCGGCTTATTACATAGAAAATTTACAAATGTTTTATAGAGGCAAATCATGTGTGTAGATGTCTGAATGCCATTTATACTCACCGGAAGGTATATATATGAGAAGAAAATATTTTAAAAATATAACAAACACAGTGTGTTATGTTTAGGGGAAACAATTTTATGTGTCAATACTTAAGCATTTCGGTATATTGTACCATCTTCAGGACACTGTTTAGTAATGTTTATGTGAGGGACAAAATGAAAGATGTTAAGTGTATAGTGAATGTGTGAATATGATATTATTAACCGTTAAATTTTATATGCGCGTTTTGTTTACGAAAGCCAATGACGTGATCATTGCATGTGCAAAAATGGAAGGTGAAGATCATAAGATGACGTATACATGAACATATATATATATATATATATATATATAGTTTGGTGGTTGGTTTTGAAGGCTATCACAATGCAAGCGTAAAGACAAATGATGTTAGTTTAGCTTTGATTTATTTTTAATATTTCGGGATAAAGATTCCTTCGTCAGGAGAATTGGGAAAGCTAAGTCGGGTTTATATAGACGGGGCACTAATTTCATCAATCAACATGGTGGCACAGAAAAAGACTCCTTGAAATTGTTTGACCATATTTCAACTTGGTAGTCTGCTGTAACTGTCTGGTTATCTAGTATTGCAGTCCTCACTGAAAAATTAATAAATTCTACCTTGGAATTTGGAATGCGCGAACACTCCAAGATGACGGATCCACTCTAGTCTGTCGGTCTGTCTATCTCTCACATACACAACACTATCTCTCTCTCTCTCTCACACACACACACACACACTTTCTGTCTATCTCTATAACACATATTCACTCACTCTCTCTCTCTCTATCACACATACATTATCCCTTACACACACAACACTATCTCACCTACACACACACACTTTATGTCTATCTTTATAACACATACCCACCCTCCCCTCTCTATCTCTCTCTGTCTATCACACACACA
>CM042159.1:31101234-31103734 GCA_023376005.1 Doryteuthis pealeii | reverse complement strand
AGTGCATAAATACAGTGTATTGCGTATGTGCATATACTCGAAGAGGGAGACAGAGACAGAAAGAAAGAGAAAGTAAGAGATAGAAAGAAAGAGAAAGTAAGAGACAGAAAGAAAGAGAAAGTAAGAGACAGAAAAAGTGAGAGAGACAGAAAGAGACAGAGAGACAGAGACAGAAGTGAGAAGAGAGAAGAAGGGGGTGGAAAGTTAGTGTGTGCTTGCGTCCGTGGGGTATGTATGGTCTATGGTGGATGTATGTATATACTCGAAGAGAGAGACAGAGACAGAAAGAAAGAGAAAGTAAGAGACAAAAAGAGTGTGTGTGTGTGTGAGAGAGAGAGAGAGAGAGAGAGAGAGAGAGAGAGAGAGAGAGAGACAGACAGACAGACAGACAGACAGACAGACAGACGTGAGAAGAGAGAAGAAGGGGGTCGAAAGTTAGTGTGTGCTTGCGTCCGTGGGGGATGTATGATCTCTTTCCATAATTTCTATAAATAGTCCATGAAAGACAAACTGAATTTATAGATTATCGTGCTGATGTTGATCAAAGTACGAAAGTAATAATATTGATTTTTACTTACAAACTTGGACATATGGATAGTAAAATCAATATTATTAGAATTGTCACTTTTGAAGGTACAGACGGATACTAGTTAGTTCATACAACGAAAAAACGTATAAACCAATAAAAGTCAGAAATGTCAGCAGAAACAGTGAAATCTACTTTTAGTCCTATGAACTGTGGCATTTTCTTTTTTGTTTCTATTTCGAGTTATTTCCCTTTGTAACAATTCTCGGAGCAATGTGTCCTTTATAAAAAAAAAAGCCCAAAAAACATGGACATTATTTTTATAGTATAAACCATTTATAAAACAGATTTTTTTATTTGTTTCATTTTTTAGATGAGGCTTAATAATTTGTATTATTTGGAGTATTCGGACTATTGTCCTCATCTTTATTGTTATTTACCCAACGTTTATATTATACCATTGTTAATAGAACGAGATTAGTCTATCCCCGTGGAATGAATAGATAATTAGGTTCGAAGTGCCGTAAAGGTTTCTGAGTTCGACAAGTAACACATGAAGAAGGCTGGACACATCGACCGAAACGTAGTGTATATAACAATAAAGATGAGGAAAATAGTCCGAATAATCCAAACAATACACTTTTTTTAAACACAATTTTAATTTCAGATTTCCTTTGGGGTGATTAAAATTTTAAAATATAAATATTTTAATTTTAAAATATAAATATTTAAGTTCCTATTTTACGTCGGCGCACCTTGGGACAAGAAGGGAATCGCAACATTTCAGTTTATAAAGAAATAGAATATGATCAAGTCTAAAGAAACCAAGAGAGATATAATAAGATAGAAAACCATACAAAGTTAGACAATTGATTAGAAAAAAACAACAAAAAACTTTAAAACAAATATCGAAAAAATAAGCAAACAGACAATAAAATGAATAGATAAATAAAAGAGAATATGTAGGAATTATAAAAGAAAGACGACTTGATAAAGAAAGTAGCAAGTAAAAATAGACGTCTCAAAGTCTAAGAGAAATTATAGAAGGAATAAAAGAAGTATGCAACGACTAAGTATTGTGGCAGCCAAAATAAATGTGAAGGCAGTAATGGGAATAAGTAGTCCCGTCTGACTATTTCATTCCTTGGCAACTCCCACAACAGATGAGACGCTCTGCTTGTTGATTCAACTTGAAGTCTTAATGGTTTTAGCAGGAGTGGGCCGCCACCGCCGACGCCGCCGCCACCATGGCAGACGCGCCTTTTCCCGCCAAGAAAGGGCAGAAGATAAAAATAATAAAAAAAAATAAAAAAAAGGGTGAGTGAGAGTGAATAAGTGGATTACGACAGGATGAGGGGGTAAAGGAGAACGAAGTGGGAGGGAGGGAGGAGGAAAGAGAGGAAGTGAAATGGAAATGTAAAAAGTTGAATGAACTTGAGAGCGAAAAAAAAAAAAAAAAGGTTGAGAATGGAAAAGCGGGTTTAACATTGGATGGAAATGAAAATAAGTTTGAATTAAGGAAGAGGGATGACTTTTGTTCGCAATAGGTAAGTAGAAAAGAAAGAATGCATTTAAAAAAGGGGAAATGAGAAAAATGATTTTTAAAATAAAAGAAACGTACAGCTATTTTGACAGATAACAAATAAAAAAAAAAGAACAAATAGAAAATAATATAAAGATCAGCAGACGCCACAAGTCTTGTCCAGAATGAAACTTAAGTATTTGTAAATACTAGCTGAAACAGAGGCAATTTCAAACTTCAATTTGTACATACAATTTTTGTGTGGCTCTTGTGTAATACTTATCTTTATCTAAAATGGACACGGTGACATAAATGAAAAACCCTGCTACATTTCATATAGCACTTATGTAGATGGATAATTTTGGAAGATAGATAAAGATCATATGACCTTTAGGCACCCCTTTTGCGATCTCGATTCTTGGGGACATTTTTTCTATTTACACCGTCAAAAT
>CM042159.1:31081234-31086234 GCA_023376005.1 Doryteuthis pealeii | reverse complement strand
TTTAATGTCAATTGCATCCAAACAAAGTACTTTTAAAAAAAATTCAAATTTCACCCTCTCTACTTCTCTTTCTTTCTCTCCCTCTCTCTTTCTCTCTCGTCTTTTTGTACGTCTTTTTTAATGTCAATGCATTCGCTCTATGTACTTTTTTAAAAAATTCAGATATCTCTCTCTCATTTCCTCTCTTTTTCTATCTCCATTTCTTTCGTCATTGTCATAAACTTTTATATATATACCTGTTTTTTTCTATTTTTCAAAAATCCTGTCATTTACTTCTTAAAATTCACTGACGTATTTGATTTTATCACAAGACTTTAAACTATTTTCGTCTATCACGAACAAAGAAAACGCATTTCCTATGATTGAAAAAAAAAAATGCAATGATCTCAATCTGAAACAACATTTGAAGCTTTTTTAAAATTCTTTTTCATGATGATTCTTTGTTTTCTTAAATTGAAGAAAACGGTTTGAAAGATTGGAGGCTACGCTACACGGTGCAATGTCCGCGGTTCGTCTACACATATCAGCCAAAATTTTGTTTGCTTACCGTCTTTTAGTGATTGTTTCTTTGTTTCGTATTTATTCACTTCCTTTGATCTCTAATCAAATGATAATTATATTTACTTTCATTGTTTTTCGAATATATTTTTTGTTTTTTACCTTCTTTCATTTTTTCGTTTAAATTAATTTTCTTTTTTATCGTTGCTAGTACTAGTTGTCTTTTTTGGCTATATGATTAAATTATATATATATATATATATATATATATATATATATATATATATATATATATATATGATGGAATTTTAATTTTTTAAACTTTTCTGTGTCTGTACGTTTCTGTACTTTTTAAGTAAGAATATGTATATAACTTATTTTATACATTTTTTTTTATCGATATTTTCCTATTTTCATTTTCTTTATTACTTCGATTTTCTTCTTTTTTCATAATTCAATCATTTTTATGTGTATTCAGGTTTCATAACTTTCTGTTATTCAATTTTGTTTGTTCTTTATTTGTATTTGGATTGTACAACATGCGAAATTTCTTTAATGTTTTTTTTTTTTTCCAAATTTTACATTTTCATTTGTTCCCTCATTAAATGATACGTTTTTCATTTTCTATTTCATTCTTTCTTCATCAATTATTCTTCGTACATTCAATGTTTGCTCGAACAACAATGGTTATTGTTTTGGGAATCCAAAGTTTCAGGATTGCGGGTCCAAATCTGATCCGGATTTTTGAAAATGTGTTCAAGGGGTCAGACTGATTACAAAATGGTATGATATGTTGGGATACGCCCTCTAGAAGTTTTAAAAAATGACCCTCTGATAATCGCATTTATTATTTGATTTATTCTTTTTATTGTTTTTTTCTTGAATTGATTTATTTTCTTTTACTCATTTTCCATTCATTTCAGCGTGACCATGACATGCAACACTTCAATTTAAAAAAATTAAACCGTTTGTGGATTCGAACCCTGATATAAAGATGAATTACGGGGGTCATAGGGAGCTCTTAAATCTCCCGGTGGTCGGTAATTATTCGGATGAAAGAAGGCAAACAACACAAATGGAATTTATACACATGTATTAAACAAAGATACAAAAATTGCTGCAAATTTGTTGGCATTTGCTAGGCGAGTTTTAAAAAAATAGTACACATCAAGAATGTATAAATCAAAAGGTTGTCGGCATAAAATAATCCAACGAAGATGGCATGCCGTAAAATCCATCCAACCAACCAATTCCATCGTCTAGTTTTCTTTCAATCACTTATTCGTGAATTCATTTAGGTAAGTAACACACTTTCATCTTTGAAATTAATTCTGTATTTAAAAAAATAAACGAACTTAAAAGCCACTCACTGATTAAGCTAGATTATTAGTAGTAATGGTACTATTTAACTCATAGTTGGGGGATGAGAGGGTCCATACCCTTTTCAAGGAATATTAGACGGAAAGTGAATCTTCCAGGCCGTTGTCGTGTCAGTACTGCTGTATGGCTGCACCACCGGGACCCTAACTAAGCGACTATTGAATAACTAGATGGGAGCTGCACAAAAATGCTGCGGATGATCATGAACAAGACGTGGAAACAGCACCCTACGAGAAAACAGCTGTACGGCCACCTACCACATATCACCCAAACCATCCGAGTAAGACGGACAAGACACGCGGGACACTGCTGGAGAAGCAAGGACGAACTCATAAGCGACGTCCTCCCGTGGAAGCCAGCACATAGACAAGCCAGTGTGGGCCGACCAGCAAAAACGTACGTTGATCAGCTCGGTGCGGATGCGGGATGCTGCATAGAGGACCTCCCGAGAATGATGAGCGATAGGGACGGATGGAGAGAGATTGTCATGGATATCCGCGCTGAAAGCACGACATGAGGATGATGATGAGAATGATGAGAGTTCGAACTCACTACGATGTCAAACTTCAGCACATCATCCACTATGCCACAAGGAATCCTCCTTTTTATAAAGTAAACTAATAATAATAATAATAATAATAATAATAATAATAATAATAATAATAATAATCTCTGGGACTTTGAGATAAAAACGGATCACCTTATCCCAGCAAGAAGGCCAGACATAGTATTGATAAACAAAAAAGAAAGAACTTGTCAACTGGTGGATTTCGCAGTGCCAGCAGATCACAGGGTGAAGTTAAAGGAAAATGAAAAAATAGACAAATATCTGGACCTTGCCAGAGAACTGAAAAAGTTATGGAATATGAAAGTGAAAGTGATACCAATTGTGGTTGGTGCACTTGGAACAGTCCCAAAAGGATTGGAAAAGGGTTTGGAAAGTTTGGATATCTGAGGAAGGATTGAAACCATTCAGAACACTGCACTGCTGCAATCTGCCAGAATACTCAGAAGAGTCCTGGAGACCTGAGGAGACTTGCTGTCCCTCGGATTCCAGTGAAAGACCATCAGCTAATGCTGATGTGAAAACTCAAAAGGAGTAACAATAATAATAATAATTGAATTAGTTTATTCTTTTTACCCATTTTTCCTTCACTTCATCGTGTAGTTTTTTTTCAATCAGTTATTCGTGTATTTATTATAAACTTTTTTCTCTATTTGCATTTCGTTGTTTTTTTATTATTATTATTATTTTTCACTTCTATGAACTTTAAAATTATAATTGTATTTTTAAAATTGTCTCCTTTGTTTTTGTCTTGCAGAGACACAAAATGCATCTGACACGCACATGATTTGATCGAAAAGGACAGACAGGAAACACGTGACCAGTTGAGAAGCCATTTTACATAACATTTCCTATTTGATAACAGAAACGTTGAGTTTTCATGATTAGAGAGCGAATAATAAATTTAAAAAAAAAGATACATTGTAACCAAATAAATTTATGCATGGATTTATAAATTGTGGAGATAATGATGGGAACAAAAACTCTTAGGAAGAGATACAAAACGGATCTAGGGAAAAAAACATTACTTTAAAAAAGAAGAAGAATAGATTGAGAAGAAGAAGAAGAAGAATAGATTGAAAAAGAAGAAGAAGAAGAAGAAGAAGAAGAAGAGAATTGAGAAGAAGAAGAAGAAGAAGAAGAAGAAGAAGAAGAAGAAGAGAGAAGAAGAAGAAGAAGAAGAATAGATTGAAGAAGAAGAAGAAGAAGAAGAAGAAGAAGAAGAAGAATAGATTAAGAAGAAGAAGAAGAAGAAGAAGAAGAAGAAGAAGAAGAAGAAGAAGAAGAAGAAGAAGAAGAAGAAGAAGAAGATAGAAGAAGAAGAAGAAGCATAGAAGAAGAAGAAGAAGCATAGAAGAAGAAGAAGAAGAAGAAGAAGAAGAAGAAGAAGAAGAAGATAGAAGAAGAAGAAGAAGATAGAAGAAGAAGAAGAAGAAGAAGAAGCATAGAAGAAGAAGAAGAAGCATAGAAGAAGAAGAAGAAGAAGAAGAAGAAGAAGAAGAAGAAATTTGAAGAATAAAGAGAAAATATTCTGTCCACCGCCTCCCCAACCTTGAAAATATTTGGATCAGAATTAAAAATGACAGATAAGAGGGAAGAAGAGAAATGAAGGTGTCAAGAATTCAAAGACGAAATATTGACATTTTATTCACTTTTCTGTGGTGAGTTCCTGCAATTTAACCGTTAGTCTTGAAGCCCGAAGAATATATAGGACGTGACATTTTGGCTTGAAGAACAAAGTAAAACTATGCACAAAATGTACACACAATAAATGATGAACATACTGTCTTTCAGAATAACTACTTCAACTATTACTAATCTTATCATAATGGAGATTCGGTGTCTGTGTGTAACCGAAACTACATCACTGCTAACATCATAATACCCTTAGGAACTGCGTAAGTTTATGGATGGGTGTTTAATTTATTGTTAAAATCAATAATAAATAGAATAACTCTTATTAACTATGTCTTATTAAATATATCTATTAGATTTGTTTGAAAACTGCTGACGTTATTAGTGCGTTTACAATCCTGCAATGTGTCGTATATATCACTAAGAAGTAATGGTTTCAACAATATATGGCCTGGTTAATTTTCGTACTAGTTTTAACTAAACCGGGTTTTAAAAATAATTACTTGGTGTTATTGATCTCTAATATTATGTTTTATTCTCATACTTATTAAAAATCAATCCTATGAATGATTATATATAGAAACCAATTAAAATATAATGAAAATAATTTTAATCTTTTTGTATGTCCGATATCAAAGTAGAACATTTGATATCGTTAGTCTCTCTAATCTTAAATTTTTTTATTTATTATAAACCGGAAATACTTACGCCCGGAGTGCGCAATTGATAGTACTAATAATACTCGTGTTCCTTAATTGTACGACAGTTATCTTGCGATACTCTCTGGTGAAAAATGAGACCGTCCAAATCGTCCAAGATGATATGAAAAATGTAAATCCTGATTATCTAGCATCGCTTTTACACCGAATTCCTATTTCTTATATGTGTCACCACCTCAGCTAAATAATGGAACATTCCATTT
>CM042159.1:31066234-31078734 GCA_023376005.1 Doryteuthis pealeii | reverse complement strand
AATTCACTATCTCGTTCATTCGAGATACAGTAATTTCGTTGAATGGAGCAGGCTCAACCAACCCAGGGTGAATGCTGTCATAACCTAACAAAAGTGTGTGCGTTAGGGTAGGTCGATTTTTCACTTTTTAAAACATCAAATTGTCCATCTATGCGAAAGTTGTGTGTTAGTATACCGAATACTGATACCAAAAAATTATGTTTTTACTTGTACCATTGTTTGAGGAAATATCATCAAAGATCGTTTACTAAAATGTACAAAAAATCCTTGTTTTCTAAGTGCATTTTAGTAGATGCTATTTCCTCAATGGTGCAAGTAAATTTCTAAGTTTTTGTTACCAGTATTCACTATACTAACTCAGAACTTTCACATAGATGGACAATTGGATATTTTTAAAAAAGTGAAAAATCGACCTACCCCGTGTGCGTGTGTGTTTTCTTGGCATGAAGTAAAACAGTATCCGTTGCTGAAACTTCAGTCATGGAACTCTTGGGAGTGAGAAGTGACCCTTTGTTTTCATTACTCCCAGGTCCACTCTAAACAAGAATGGAAGTTCATTTAAGGTAAAATAAATTCGTTAAGTAGGTATACTTGAGAGTTATTTGCATTAGATAGGAATACTTGAAAGCATACGACGAGTGAATTATTCATATTAAAAATAATTAGTTCAAGCTGTTTACAAATGATTAACATTACAATATCAATACATCCAGCTAGTAACCACAAGGGTCCGGGTTCGATACAGACCCTCATCTACCCAGCGCATAAGCAGAACAGTTTAGATATGTGCGGTAAAGTGGGTAGACGATTGTACGTGTGGTAGGGGCAATGACTGATAGAGTCGGTTTTCTAAGAAGAATCATGTGTATCCTTGCTGTCAGCGCGACCTGACGATAATGTTTGATATATATAAGTGTGTGTGTGTGTGTGTGTGTGTGTGTGTATGTTTGTCTATAGTCCTTCGCTTTCTGATTGTATGTCTGTGTTTGTGAAACTTTTGTATGGGACTAGAATTTACTATAGTATTAATGGGCTGTGAGTTTACCTATTTGCAATTTATCCTCTTTTTCTATCTCTCCTACACACCCACTCTCTCGTACACACACACTCACACACTAACATTTCCACGCACACCCTACACATACATACACAAACACATACACTGAAGTGCGCACGGACACACACAAACGCATACATTGACATGTGTATGAATATTTATACTGTGTTTAAATTGGAGTTATATATATATATATATATATGTATGTGTGAGTGTCCATGTGTGTGTGAGCATGCCCATGTGTGTATAACCCCATGTGTATGCACCCGTATGTGTGTAAACTCATATATGCGTATATCTATGTGTGTGTTTGCATGTGCCGGTGTGTGTGTGTGGTTGTAAACCCTTGTGCGTGGGTTTGCCTGTGCCCATGTGTATCTAAACCCATATATGTATATGCATATATTTATGTGTGTTTGTATGTTCCCCTGTGTGTGTTTGCCTATCTCTCTCTCTATATATATATATATATATGTGTGTGTGTGTGGTGTGCGTGTGTGTGTGTGTGTGTGTGTGTGTGTGTGTGTGTGTGTGTGTGCGCGCGTTTAAATGTAGAAAGATCAGGTGACGGAAGTGTAGAAAATGCAAAAATACATACATAACATCTAAAAAAAAAATAATAAAATAAAAAAAATAAAATAAAAATTGTAAAATTCAAAAGAAAACAAAACCGATTTCTATTTTCTTCGTCTCTATTTCGAGAGGTATTCTTATTTAAGAATACCATGTAATCCCACATATCCCCCTAAAATGTCATTCCAATCAAACACCGACCACCTCGGACATTCGTAAAGATCCAGTCACAGACAGAACCTCTTAGAAGGCGCCAGGCTTTTGGACAGTAAGTCAGTAAGGTCCGATCAAACGCAGCGTTTCTTGACAAAGACCACACTGCACATGTAAACGGCGGTAAGTGTCGTGTTATATTTGCAACAAACCAGTTAAAATTTCATTGTTTGCCTTCTGGCTTGAATACTATAATCAGACCGGTCGATATCTTAAAAGGTCATGCCTTCAAGTGATGTTACGGGCTAACAACGAGAACGTCCCGAGGATTTGCCTTTAGAGCGATGTCAGTTGAATGCGATTATTATTCCCCTTTCCTAGCGCCCACAGCGCCGTCTTTCGTCAGTCTTCGCTGCAATAAATCTTTCGCTTTTTATCACGAACGCTGCGTCATGATATGCTCATCAGTGCGTAATGTGTAATGTTAACCACATAGGCAGTAAGAAAAATAATATTTTTAACAGGTACTATTCGCCTAACTAACATTAACGTGTAGGATAATTTATGTGAATTAAATAAAAAATAAAAAAAAAAAAAAATCTAAAACATTGTCATTTTTTGTTGTCCGATAGAAAACATTGACTGTGTCTATTACGATTTTTGTGGCCATACTTAGGCTTCAAGCAAGAGCACCCTCAAGCAAATATCCCTTGTGTCAAGCAGAGCGCGATCCTTAGTGAAGAAACCTTTGGTTGTTCCTTGGCGTTCCTCAGTGTTGGGTATGATCATTTGGTTATTCCTTGGTGTCCCTTAGTTTTGGGTAAAATCCTTGCGTTCCGCAAAGTCTTCGTTACAGGTCCGTTCGTCAATGTCGAATTACGTACATGTGAACGGCAGTCGATATCGGTGATTAAATAGTTAACTAACAACGTATTCGGGCTGTTGATTGGCTCGGGTTTAAACCACGTGACATAGCTGAGTATAAGTTTACGTGATGGATTCCCACACGCCTTATATACAAAAAATATTTTAAAACTGTGTCAGGTCGCTCAATGTGGTACTGGTACGATGTAGCCCAGTACTACCTGTTTCACAGTCGGATCATCTATGTCTAAACCGGTAACCCCGCTGAATTTATCTGGTAAGGAGGGTGGCTAGACACCCTGCCGAACAAAAAACAAGACCTGTAAAAGGGTGGAGGAAGCTCAACTGCCATCAAGCACATTATTTCATCGCAGCAAGGTGGTGTAAACTTGGTAGTTTAAGAGACATGCGGTAGGGAATTTAACTTCCTGGTAGGGTCACCCAAGACGGTTTGGTCTAGCACCAAATAGTATTAGGGCCACAACCCGTGCAATGGGGTTTGGGGAAAATCCTAAGGGCATCTCCATCATCGTCAGGAATCAACGGTTTTTTTTTTCGTACTTGTTATTATATCTGTTGAAAATCAGCTGCAAAAGGAGCATCTTCTATCCCGGACGGGGATATGCATGTGGGGTTTGGGGACCGCTTGTGATTTTAATATTTTCGTGTCACTCCTTCCATAAATTCAACACAGATGGATTTATTGGATGGAGCCGACTGAACCGACCCAGGGAGAAACACTCGAAATGATTCACATTTTTCTTACATTTCGGGTATCGACAAAGGAATTTAAACAACGTAAACAAAAGCCTACAAGCGTTTACTTGTTCCACAATTTTCTTTCATATGTTTAATGACTATAAGCTTAATTGATGGCTTAAATAAACCGAAACGCTATAGCGACAACTTCAAGAATGTCTATTTTCGACATATTCTATTTATTTGTTTTGTTTTACGGCATATCAACCTCAGTGGGTCATTTAATGCCGATAAAGTTTTCAAATAAATCAATTCTTAATGGATAATACAATTTTTTCTATAAATACATTTTTCTATTTAACCCATAGATGGGACCCTAACAAGTACTACCACTCCGGGTCAGAGTGGACCAGGGAGCAATGGTGATGAAGGGGTGATCCACATTCCCCAAATCTCCAGAACTGGAACCTCACCATCAGATAGAGTTTAACGTCATTCCCAGGACCCGCAGCCACCGCCTTCTAGCTCCCATATGATAAAAAGAGGTTGGGGCTTGCCATAAGACATATTCTATTGTTTTTTTCACAAAATTTATGCATGTTTACATAGTCGGATTTTATATCCATTTCATTATTCATATATACATGCATATAACCAAGTGGTTAAGATGCCGGACCAACGGACAATCAGTCGGGTTTCGATCCCGACCAGAGGGAGCTTGCAAAGTTTAGCCACAATGAGGAGATATGATATGTTGAAGCACGGTATCTGTGGATGACAATATATACATACATATTTGTATATATACATATATCTTTTTCAACTGGTGCCTCTTCAGACTTTAGTCCTTTTATTATTTTCACTTTTTTCTTTTGTCAAACCATTTTTCCTTTACGCATCCACCTGCCGCTCTTTTTTTCCTTTCAATCTTTTTCATTAGAAACAAAAAATCCCTGTCCTCTCTGTCCAAATAAGTCATCACTCTTCCTATACAGAATTTCGTCTTTGTGGTCGCCCAATTTAAAATGCATAAGCACGCGTGACTTAAGAGCACTTGAAAAATGATAGATTAAATGACTAAATTTAGACAAGAGCTTTTCTACTTTTCTTCTGCCTTTTGTGTTGCACAAGAGCAATCGACTCACTTATAATAGTAACGACGTATAATTAGAGAAAAAATGTATTTTAAAGTGCAAATTACGCGTTATTAATTCAAGCAAGTGACATTCTTTATTATGGACAGTGAAACACGAGTAGATTGAAAGAAAGACATAGGTAGGCCCAACACATGTGTTCACGCATGCGCCAAGTGTCACTTGTACATAGGATTTTTTTATTCTATATGATCGTCAAGAAGATACTTATATTCAATAAATTGGTGCACCTTCAAATTTTATTGTGATATCAAGATAGATTATGAAAAGTGCTATACCGGCTAAAGTCACACACACACACACACACACACACACACACACACACACACATATATATATATATGAAAGAGACGGATACACACACATACATACATGAGAGAGAGAGAGAGAGAGAGATATACACACATACATACATGAGAGAATATACACACATACATGAGAGAGAGAGAGAGAGATAGATCTGTATATACACACATACATGAGAGAGAGAGAGAGGTCTGTATATACACACATACATACATGAGAGAGAGACAGAGATCTGTATATACACACATACATGAGAGAGCAAGAGAGCTGTATATACATACATGAGAGAGAGAGAGTTGTATATACACACATACATAGATGAGAGAGAGAGAGAGAGAGAGAGAGAGATGTATACACACACATATATACATAAGAGAAATATGTATACACACATATATATATATATGTGAGTGAGTGATGGCGAGAGAGAGGTGTATACACCAACAAGGTCAAATTCTTAAGCAGATTTTAACAGATTTGAATTTAGATTTTTCTTTCTCTTAAACTGGTTATCTAACAGAGGTTAAAGAGCCCAGTCTGCCTTAATATTTACCCATAGTTGGAGAAAGAGAGTATTTGTAATCATGCCCTTCCCAAATGTATTCACATTTTTGCATTGCGTATTGGACGATTTGGAGGGACTCATTTTTTAACCAGAGGGTATTGCAGGATGATAAAAGACGGAAGATTTAGGAACAAGCGTGTTAATACATAGATTGGCTTTCTAACTTAAAGCTATACTAATAGAAAGTGTAAGAGTGTGTATGTTGGTGAGTAATTAAAGGAAATTATTTCTACACAAAAAGGGCTGGGTTAGCTTAGTCAATAGAGCGTTCGGCTAGAAACCACAAGTTCTTAGTTCGGTACCGGTCCTCGCCAACTCAGCGTATGAGTAGCGCAGGGATCTGTGTGATAAAGTAAGGAGCTGAAATAATCTTCTTGTCTAGCGCTAGTGAAAAAGGGGATAGACTCCCTCGCTGATTGGCTGATACCGACTTTAGGCCACCCCACGACTTTACTTTTACTTTTTGATTTTTCTACACAGCGTTAGTTTTATCGCAATCGCTGATTCGGAAAGCTATCCGAAACATATGTATCTACACAGAACTAGCGGACCATATGACCTTTAGGCACCCCTTTTTAATCTCGATTAAGAAAGGACATGTTTTTCATTCGTCTGTTAAAACAACCGGATATTGACGGTGTAAGTCAATATCCGGTTGTTTAACTGACGATTTTTAGATATTTAAAAAAATTATAAACTAACCCCCTAACTCTAACCCCTAACAAACAACCGAATATAGTCGGTGTAAATGAAAAACACGTCCTTTCTTAATCGAGATTAAAAACGGGTGCCTTAAGGTCATATGGTCCGAACTAGCAAAATGGCGAAACATTCTATTTCTCTTTCAATTGATGGCGCTTATCCGTTTCCCGTAACTAAGCCAAACTTAATGAACTTCAATAAGCATGGCTGCTATTAGCAAAAGAAGAAGAATGTAAACATTTGTTAGAATCGTATCTCACTAATGAGTGATAAGTATTTACAACGAATTTGCAATGGCCGTTCATTAGTGATCGATGGCATTTATTGCTTTCTTTTGATCGGCTTATAAATGTTGCTTCGTTAGTCTTTTAGTAAATCTCGCCTAACTCTCTCGTGCAATTACAATCCGTTCATTCCCGGTTAGTTGATTGGATTTTACGACATGTTATCAGTTGTTTACGAATCCCCCCCCCCCCGGTGGCAGGATTTTAAATCATTGTATCCTCTGCAGAGGATTAAGAACCCCCATCCATAAGAAAAACGGTATTCTGGGCATGACACTAAACTGCATCTGATGGCGGTGCTACACTTTTAAAGATATAGCTACTGCTGGTTCCTAGTGTTGGGACAGCGATATAGTTGGTACTATGTTAAAAGGTACAGTACTTTAACAATGTCCTCCCTCTCTTTCTCTCTATCTTTCCTTCTCTCAGAAACAGAGCCCACGACACGAGCCTGAAATAAACACTAAGCCCTTGTGACCATACATCTTACGTGTATGTTGTGCCTTCTTTATCTACTAATGACGACTGCTACTTAAACTTGAGTTGTATTTTTTGTGTATTTTTTCGCGATAAACGGTTGATTATCAACCGTTTATCGCGAAAAAAATACACACGTGAAATCGCCTGCAATTAATCAATATCTTGATTAATCCAGTGGATTTAACTCTGAAGGTCCTTATGGTGAAACTCGAGTAGGTTATTACCGTGTACCTTTATGATAATATATATACATATAAAATGAACGATAGCAAATAAAAGTGTTTGCATAGAAAAGTGCTCAATACTAAATTAGCAGAACGCTTTCAAAGCTGTGATTTTCTTAATACCAAACGTAGGTTATTAGTCCCCGGGGGTAACATAAGAGATGCTGATTTTCTGCAGTTAGGCCTTATTTTCGAGGAAACACAGTAGTGAGAGACTGTATGAGCGGGCTTTTTAAACTTTGATATAAATATATAAATATGATTTTATGGAGGACTGGTGTAATTGGCATCGTTGTGGGAAAAAGATTTTTGCTGATGAGACCTAATAGGTCGAAATGTACATACAGGGATTGACATTTTCCCGATTTGTTTAGCCTTACATTTGAACATAAATACCCGCCTAAATTTCATTAATTATTAACTAATTAATTTTCAAAATTAAGTATGACTTCAATTAAGCATTTATCCTCCAAATATATATATTTCGGCTAGAAACCACAAGGTTCCTAGTTCGATACCGGTCCTCGCCAACTCAGCGTCTGAGTAGCACAGGGATCTGTGCGGTAAAGTAAGGAGCTGATGGTAGGTGTGGCGCTCCACCTCAGATGCCAAAACCAATCTCCTTGGTCTAGCGCTATTGAAAAGGGGATAGACTCCCTCGCTGACTGGCTGATACCGACTTTAGGCCGCCCCGATGACTTTACTTACTTTACTTACTTATATATATATATATATATATATATATATATATATATATATATATACTGTAGTAACGGTAATATAGTCCCATAATTTAAAAATAAATTCATCTAACCAGCAAAGTTTCGATAGCGTTAGTGATGTTTATATTAAAACACTATATAATAGCGGATACACTAGAATTAAGATTACAAACAAAGAGCAAAAGAACGAAATACTAAATAGGAATATCGTTAGAGTTTTTTTTTTTCATATAGTCTTGTTGAATTAGTTCGTAGAATTACGTGCTTTTTTTCTCTCTGAGTAAAGGACTGCTTTGTTGCTGATAAGATTGGCGGCAGTCAGAGGATTCGTTAGACATGATGCCGTATTGCGATTAGGTCTTAGAAGAGTGGTTCCGTCTCACCCGAAGTAAGGAGGCACGAAGTGTAAACAGATCGTTTGAATTACACAAACAACCGAACACAACAACATCAACCGCAGAATACCACACTGACAGACACCGATACATAAACAAGCACTGGTACACACAACAAACACACACAAATACACAAACATACACACACGTCGTTTAGAAAATATAAGTTTATTTAAACAGGTTTAACTAAGCAAATCTTCGGCAAAATATTTTGAAAATCTTACGTATCTAACCATTATTTATTTGGAAATGCTAGCCGTATCTTTACTGGCTTTTCAAACAAGGAATATAAATTAACATCATTATCATTATTATTATTATCATCTATTTATTAACACCCGTGTTCCTTATTTGTACGACCGTTATCTTGCAACACACTCTGTGACCGTTCAAATCCTCCAAGATGAAATATAACAATGTAAATCCTGATTATCTAGTGTTGATTATTCGCCGAATTCTTATTTTTATGAATGTTGTTACCATAGATAAATGATTGACAGTTCCGTTTTAGTATAAAGGAAGAAAACGGATATGCTATACAGAAAAATATAAGAAAGAAAGAGAGTTGGAGAAAGAGAGAGAGAGTGGGAGATATTCCTAATCTGTTTCAATCGAACATAATGTAAAGAGGGAATGAAAAATGTGTGAAAACGAGTTAAATCGAGATTATTATATTTTTACATATTGAACTATATCAATAGCTCTTAAATGAGCATATCAAACGTTGTAATAATTGGATGATCGTACTGTGGTATATCCACAGGTCCTGCTAGTTACATAATATTATTGCACATTTAGAGCTAACAAAAAGGGATTTGTGGTGTAACGGTTATCATTGTTGGAAATAGACACCACGTAACCAGGTTCAAATGCAGGACGAGGTTTGCATTTCACATAGTGCTAATACTCTTGGGAAAGGTATGAATATAACCAAAAGATGAAAAGAAGGAAAGAAAAAAGAAAAAAAGTAAAGGAGAGTTAAATCAAGATTATTATACTTTTTACATATTGAACTATTGTAATAGCGCTTAAGTAAACACATTAGATGTCGTAATAAATTATCATACTGTGGTATATCCACAGGTTTTGCTAGTCAGGTAATATTTCTTTGGAAGAGATGATCCTGAATCCTCATTAATCTAGAAGTTAATATTCTAAATTATTATTGTGGATTTCCACAAACCAATGTTCTAAATAATTTCGATTCTATGGCACAGATTTTTTCCAACTTAAAAATGTCTGGATCTGAATTTTTTCCCTGGAGGAAGCGATGAGTTTAAATTGCAGATTAGCATATAAGTTTATTTTCTTATATCTATATATGTTTTTAATTTTTATATTTCTTGGGTTGAACTTTATTTCTTTTCTAGGTTTATTATTGGTACACTGCTGGTTTTTAAATGGGTCGTAATTACTGGTTTTCACTGAAAGATCAAATAGCCGTCTCAGCATTGATGATGATGATGATGATGATGCGTGTAATAATCAAATTATCATACTGTTATATATCCACAGGTCCTGCTAGTAAATGTGTATGCTTCTTATTTGTTGATACAGGCCGATGACCTTTTTCAACTTGTGAAGAATGCTTATCTTCTCTCTGGTCTGTTGTTCTTTCATCGAATCCAGAAGAGGATCAGATCTGATGGAGAAACAATCTATTCTCGGAACGATTACAATAACAATCCTAAATAGATGCTTACCTTTCTTTCTTTCTTTTCTATCACCACTCTCTGATGTCCTGAGACAACAAAGTGTGCCGACATTTTAACTCAGCAGATGGGCCGTTGAAAAACTTAACCAATGCAAAGAATCTACGAAACTCGTGGGTCGTTTAGAGAAGGCATGTCAAACATTATTATCTTAATAACAGCAACCTTGAGCACCTTTTTTGATTTTCATGTTTCTAATCCACATGGTCAATGCCCACAAAGTCAGAAAACAGCATAGCTCACATGACTTTTGGAAACATTTTTTCACACTCAGATTTGCTGAGGCATGGAATAAACTGCCTGAAACACTACATCTTTCAAAGTGTCCATGCTTCCTGTAATCTGCCAACACTATACCTGATACTCCCTCCACACACATATGTAAACTCGCGCATACACACACATACATGTATATTATTACTGTATGCTATTCATGTTCCTGACACTAATACTTTATTCTATGTACTAGACATGAGACTTTGATGAATTGTGGTGCACCTGAGCACTGTACACAATAAATTCCATTATTATTTATATAACCCGACGGAACATAAGATTATATCACTGGACCTTTTGACACTACGTAGGATTCTATAGCTCAGGACTTATTCACTTACCAAAGGATTCTATAGCACAGGACTTATTCACTTACCAAATGATTCTATAGCTCAGGACTTACTTACTCAAAGTCCTTTTCAATTGGCTAAGTATGGCGGTCAGAAACTTAACACCACTGAATACATATATATTTATGTGTGTGTGCGTGTGTGTTTGCCAATGTGTGTGCGTGTGTGTTTGCCAATGTGTGTGCCTGTGTGTTTGCCAATGCGTGTATGTGTGTAAGAATGCATTCCTTTGTGTATATCAGAGCCAACGTGATGTCTTCGTGTGAAATTTCTGATTATAAAGACAAAACATTTGAATATTTTTTCTTTGACAGCTATCCATGCTACAGATGTCCTTTGTTTTATTCTGTTATCTCCATCTTGAATTGTCTTTTACTTTTCAAGTAGTTAAAAATAAGAATATTCTCTTCCGATTAAAACTGCTTTGTTACTCGTGACATGCCCTTCAATTTTTCACACATTATTCTAATTCGAAATCTTTTTTAACTACAATTTCTGTCATTTCAAGGGCGAACGAATGAAGAAAAAAACTTTTTTTAAACCATAGAAAGATTTCTTTATTCTATTTTTTCTTCTTTATTCAGAAATTAAAGTTAAATGCCATTTTTCTTTTCTTTCTTTTTTTCAGAATATTCTTTTGGTTTTTAATCGCGTTAATTAATGGCTTTTAAAGATGTCCGTGAAAAGTTATTATTATTATTATTATTATTATTATTATTATTATTATTATTATTATTATTATTGCTGCTGTTGTTTTTACCATTATCATTATTATGGCTGCTGTTATTATCATAATTATTACTGGCGGTGATGCTATTATTATTATTACTATTATTACTGTTATTAATATTATTGTTATTTTTATTATTGTTATTTTATTATTATTATGGCTATTTTTATTTATCATTATTATTGTTGTTCTTAGAAATATTATTTCTATCATTATTATTATTAATATTATTGTAATTTTTATTATTATTATTGCTATTTTTATAATTATTAATGTTATTATCATTGTTATTTTTATTATCATTGTTATTTCTATTTATTGTTATTTTTATTATTTTTATTATTGTCATTATTATAGTTATTATTATTATTGTTATTATTAATATTATTATCATTATTATTATTATTAGTTTTTATATTCATTATTATTTTATTATTATTATTTTTATTTTTATTGTTATTATTTTTATTATTTTTATTTTTATTGTTATTATTATTGTCATTATTAGTATTATTATCATTATTATTATTGTTTTTATCTTATTTTTATTTTCATTATTGTTATTATTATTGTTATTATTATCAATGCATTTTCTATTGTTATTAAGTAGATCGTGTCCTTGATTGAAGTGTCATTTCTTCAAAAGAAACAAAGGAAACAAAGGATTTAACCAAATTCCTTCTGGTCAAATCACATATCGCTCTACGAAAGTCAATCAACAATACCGAGGCCTAATAAGGAGTCAACAATAATGCATCAATAAATTCGTAGCCTCGTATTATTTATAATATTTTTTAAAATTGGGTAACACAAAAAAAATATTCTAAATATATTATCATTCATTTATTATGTTTTTTAAATGAATAAAAAAACAAATGAGCAAACTGAAAACAAAAACATAGTTCGATCCCCACTGCCTTCCTTGTGTTCTTGTATCAACATCACTAATTCAAATTTTGTGTTATTCTTCATCAGAGAATTTACAGATTAATGTCTAAAAAATGATTACAAATTAGGTTAAATATGGGTTCACCATTATGAACTTGAGTAAAAACAGACAGTCCATAGAGTGGATAAACCCTGACTCTCCGGTAAAGAAAACTTTCTGGGTGCAGCAGTCAGCAAAAAAGTTATCCACTGACAGATTTTTGGACATTAAAGGACACATCGCAGCGCCAATTGCGATGGTGGGGTCACACCATCCGCATGTCTACAGAGAGACTTCCCCATAAACTACATTACAGTGAACTCATG
>CM042159.1:31041234-31061234 GCA_023376005.1 Doryteuthis pealeii | reverse complement strand
TGATGTTTATAGCCAAATGACGGTTTGTTGGGTTTTTCTTTCTCATTGAACGTATATATATATATATATATATATATTAGATTTTGATTAAATTTCGGGTAAAGCAGCTGTCACATTGAATCGATCACACAAATCAATAAACTTCAATTAATTTTCTCTCCCCAATCCTCAAACAAAAAAAAGGTTAACATCTTGAAAAAAAAAATCATTGACATCTTCAGCATTAAAATCACTATTATTTTTCATATATATTTACACCGCTTTTGTCATGTTATTTAATTATCAAAATTATCAATCGCTTACACAATGCTACAATTTTCAATTCATTGTTATATTTCCTATCTTAAATCTAGAATCATAAATGAAAAAATTATATCACTCAATAACTGCATGATCAAGAAACAAGATGGCGTGTTATTAAAATGTGTCAAATGTCATCCAAAACATAGAATTGCTTAGATAAGCTCGTATACTCTGATGGGTCCTGGATACCGGAGGAAAAAAACCGCAAGGAGAACAAGTATTAATATAATTGGAGAAAACCTTAAAGAAGTAGTAGAGAAAAAGAAACGAAAGAAGAAAAAAGAAAAGAAAAAAGAAGAAGAAAAAGAAGAAAAAAAAAAGAAAAAGAAAAAAGAGAAAAAAAGAAAAAGAAAAAAGAAAAAAAAGAAAAAGAAAAAGAAAAAGAAGAAAAAGGAAAGGAAGAAAGAAGAAAAAGAAGAAAAAGGAAAAAAAGAAAAAGAAAAAGAAGAAAAAAGAAGAAGAAAGAAGAAAAAGAAAAAAAGAAAAGAAAAAGAAGAAAAAGGAAAAGAAAAGAAAAAAGAAAAAAGAAGAAAAAGGAGAAAAGAAGAAAAAGAAGAAAAAGAGAAAAAGAAAAAAAAGAAAAAGAAAAAGAAGAAAGAAGAAGAAGAAAAAGAAAAAGAAAAAAAGAAAAAAAGAAAAAAAGAGAAAAAAGAAAAAGAAAAAAAGGAGAAAGAAGAAAAAGAAAAAAAGGAGAAAAAGAAAAAAAGAAAAAAAAAAGAAAAGAAAAGAGAAAAGAGAAAAGAAAAAGAAAAAGAAAAAAGAAGAAGAAGAAAAAGAAAAAGAAGAAGAAGAAAGGGGAGAAAAAGAAGAAAAGAAAAGGGAAAAAAAGAAAAAGAAAAAAGGGGGAAAAAGAAAAAGAAGAAAAGGGAGAAAAAGAAGAAGAAGAAATATTAAAACTTCTTGTGTCTGATAAGCAAATAAGTAGAAAAAAAAGGAAGAATCGCTGATCAGAGAGTCGAGATCTACGAAACCACAGCATTGTCAAGATCAGCTAGAAAACTCAGAAGAGTCTTGGAGACTTGCAGAGACTTGTTGCAACTCAGACGACATCAGTTAAAACTATTGTAAAAAATACTCGAAAAAGAAGAAGTAGAAGTATTAAAAGGTGCTGTGCCAGATAAATAAACAAGAAAGAAGTGGGAAGATATAGACACCAGGGAAAGAATGGAGACCATCCAAACCGAAACATTGCTACGATTATCTAGAAAACTCAAAGTTCTGGTGACCCGAAGAGACTTGCTGTCACTCAGACTTCAGAGAAAAAAAAACAACAGTTAAAAAAAAGGACTCGTCAAGAGAAAAAAAATACACGATTGTTGTCAATACTAGATTTTTGGCACAGTTATCCTTCTGGCTCAGTAGGTAGAGCCCCCGTCTAGGAGCCACAAGGTTCCTGGTTCAATACCGGCCCTCGTCAATTTGCCTATATTGATATCGTTTTTTGTAGATGATATATTACTACCAAGATATATGAACTAGTCTATTAATTTCTGAAGGGCCGGGTTAGCTCAATCGGTAGAGCGTTCGGCTAGAAACTGCAAGGTTCATATGCTGAGTTGGCGGGGGCCCGTTCGATACCGGTCCCGCCAACTCAGCATATGAGTAGCAGAGGGATCTGTGCGGTAAAGTAAGGAGCTGATGGTAGGTGTGGCGCTCCACCTCAGACGCAAAAACAATCTCCTTGGTCTAACGCTAGTGAAAAGGGGATATACTCCCTCGATGATTGGTTGATACCGATTTTAGGCCACCCCGACGACTTTACTTACTTACTATCAATTGTGGAAATAACTCTTTCTTGAAAGACGATCCTGTGTTCATTTGCTCTTTCTTGCTTACATATTGACGATGGCTTTTCTCTTGTTTATCTATTTATTACGGTCTCCGTTATATTACGATACTTATACGAGACACATGATGAAAAAATAATTCGATCTTATTCTTAAGATCTCAAACCGTCTACGCAAAATAAAGACATAAACGTAAATTTCTTTTAAATTTTACAGAGAGCTATTTCCATTTTACCTCAGGCCAATGCATTATAATAACAACTTACTAAAGTGACGCTTGAATTAAAAAAAACATACACACACATATATATATATATATATATATATATATATATATATATATTATATATATATGTGTGTGTGTGTGTGTGTGTGTGTGTTTTAAAGCAATTCCCGTGTTCTTGCCGATGGGCGTCGAGGAATTACCAATTAATGGAAATATCCACTCAAAATAAAATAGTTACTGATGAACTGTTGTTTCCGATGCAAAATCGTTGTTTGCATCTAAATTCTATTAAAAAATGTGTTCCTATTATAATTGTTTTTTTTTCTTTAATTCACTGGCGACATAATACACTTTTTTTTTTGGCATTTATTTTCACATTTGCTATAGATAAAATGTGTTAGTTTCACCAAACAAAAAGAGCCATGTTGGATGGGGATTTAGAATGTACTAACTGCATCCCTGCAGAGGGGTAAGACACCTGTTGTCCATGACTGGTGACTCTTGATGCTTAAGGAAGAACCCGGGTGGCTGAGCAGTTTATGACATGTCACACTCCAATTTGTCCTTTATTTAGGCGAGACGAGCGGTCGGAGATGCCCCTTTGATCAATCAGCTGGTTACGTCAAGCCCAAGCACCGATATTTATTGTCCTAACCCTTTGCTCTTATAGAAAACCTCAACAATTTTTATCATATATGTGCTAGAAGGCTGTGGATCTTATTGTCCTAAGTATGAGGTTAAACGATCTGATGGTTAAGTTACGGTATTGGAGCTCTGGGAAACGTGGGGTACCCTTCATCACAATTCCTCCAAGGTCTACTCTGGCCCGGTGGGGTAGTACCTTCTAGGGTTCCATCTATGGTTTAAACTGAACAAAATGAGTTTAAAAAATGAGTTCAAAACAAAGTTGATAGGCATCAAGAATGCATAAAACAAAACATATTCGGGATAAAATGAACCAATGGGTTGACATGCCATAAAATCCAACCAACCAGCATTCAAAGATAACAAACTTTAATTTTAAGAGTTCCATCCATGGGTTAAATAGATCAAAATGAATTCTAAAAAATGTGTTTTAAAAAGCTGAGTTTAAAAAGAAAAAAAATTGAGTATCCATCAAGAATGAATAAAACAAAACGTCTTTGGCATAAAATGACCCAACAAGGGTTGACACGCCGTAAAATCCAACTGACTTATCAAACCAAGCAAAAAGAAACCGTATAAAATGTGAGATGTGGTATGTGGCGCCCCGTTAAGAGAGCTTGTTTCGCTGACTTGTACCACGGATTTTGTGGGGTCTGCATCTGGATTTGATATTTAAGAAGAGGTAAATGCTACGACATGCAAATACTGACGCTTTAGGCAGACAGTCAGGACCTCCGTATTTGGAAGATTAGTGTACTGTTTTTGTTTTGTTTTGTTTTGTCTTGTGTCGTATTAAGCTAATCATAAGGAAATATGATCTGTTCCGCTCTAAAGAATGACACAGTGTGACATAAATTAATTCCTAATGTCAATACCATTACACTTTCGTATAATGAAAGGTTCCAGAAATTGGCATCTTAGAGCCGGTTATGTTGCAAGGAGTGTGAAAGTAATTTTAGAGCAGTAAGGAGGTGCACGACGGGTACAGAGGGAATAAGTATTCTGTATAAGATATACGTTTTTTGCTTCTTAAATATATCGACATGTTGTGACATAGTTTCATCTTTATGTTAAGTTCTTTCTTCACAATACTCGCTGATATTCAATCGGGTTTTGAAGGTTAGTTTAGAAATGGGGGATTATTATCGATCCAAGGCAATGATTTACACACACGCACGCACTCACATACACACACACACACACACACACACAATATATCAAAGTAAGAAATAACAAAAGACTTAGAATTTAGCAATATAGTCTATTTTAGGGAGCTTATAGACTATAATGCTAAATCTCTAAGTCTTTTGTTATTTCTTTACTTATATAATTTGCTCTGTGACTAACATTAAGAGCACACATTGAGCTCTCAAACTGCGACAGATTTTTTAAATAAAAATCTTGTGTCCTAAGAAGATTTATTCTCTGGACTTATTATATATATATATATATATATATATATATATATATATATATATATATATATATGTGTTGTGTGTGTGTGTGTGTGTGTGTGTGTGTGTGTGTGTGTGTGTGTGTGTGTTGGAGGTTTCATGGTGTAATGTTCTGCGTCCTAGTTTTTTCTTCTGTGCAATCTTTTTACAACTTTATTGCTATATAAGACTGACAAGTAATTTTTTTTTTTAAGATTTGTTCAATACAACTTAACTGTGGTATGGTTAGGTGAAGCTGTTTTATCATTTATAGTGAACTGAAATGTGTTAAAAAAAATTGAGTCTTAAAAAGTAAACTTAATACCAATCAAGGATGAATAAGACTAAAACGTCTTCGACATAAAATAACCCAACAAGAGTTGACATGCCGTAAAATCTAACCAACCACCCAACCAATACTCCTTTATTATTTCTTATCAACTCTTTCTTTTTTTTTTGTGTCATTTATGTCTAAATTTATTTTTTAAAAATCTGTTTATCTTGTGTGTTTCATCAATTAGACATACACGTCAATCGATTATAGAAGTATTGAACGAGGAACACGTGTCAGTCGACATTGATATCATCTTGTTCTTTTGAAGCCGTTAGCAAAGAATGTCTCAGTCTCTCAAGCAGACGTCTTATTATGGCCATACAGACTTTCCTATCGAACTGGTCGTCTCAATAAACCAATTAACAATGTCAAAAATACTATCGAATGTACCTTTCTTCTACAAATATAACTGTCAGCTTTATATGGTATCGATGATAAAGAGAATGCTTGAATGGTTTTTATTCGCATACCAAGAAGAAAGTGGGTGGATTGATCGATGAATGTAGTCATTGTTTCATTGAATGTTGATACCAATGGTCCTCGGTATAGACACATTCCTATCTCTCTTGAAATGTGGCTTTACACTGAAGTAAACAAGCGTGAAATCACTGACAAAGATATAAATATATCATTTATATATCGCACAATTACTTAACATGAGGGTCAAAAAATAAGTTTCGCCTGGTTGTCAAAAAAAAGTTAAAGTGAACAGAAAGTAAAAAAAAAATTGGTGGAGTGCCTATTGTCAGTATACGTCGGACAGCGAGGGGGTCTATCCTCTTTTCACTGGTGTTAAGACCAGTAAGATTGTATTTGCTGAGTTGGAACGCCATCAGCTCCCTAATTTATCGCATAGATCAGATTACCCAATCTACGTTATTCATGTACTGAGTTTGCGGTGACCTTGCGATTCCTAGAGGGGTGATCTACCGATAGCTAATGCGCAATTCTTTAGCATGAGGATCAAAAGAATTTTCACCAGGTCTTCAAGGATGGTGCAATATATATATATATATATATATATATATATATATATATAAGGTAAAAGGAAAAGTGGACAAAAAATAATGACTCAAACAAGTAGAAGTAGGAAAGAAATATTTCGTTCCGCTTTACACGAGGAACTTCAGTCTAATTTATTCAAAACAAGGTACGTACATTTGTATTTATAGAAGAGAAAGTGAGTTGGTGATGAAATTCAGGGGAAGGGAAAGTTAGTGAAGATATGAATATATCTATCATGGAAATTAGAGGGGGAAATATCAGATGATTGTAGTTTGTATGGGAGATATGATGAGGAGGTTGGTAGGTGCTTGTTAGAAAGGGGGTAGGGAGAAGTGTGTTAAAATTCCTGGATGGTCAGGAGAGAGTTTGATTTATTCCATGGAGATTTGAGTCATTATTTTTTGTCCACTTTTTCTTTTACTTACCTCATACTGTTGGATTTTCTCCAGCCATCCTATCTTATATATATATATATATATATATATATATATATATATATATATATATGTATGTGTGTGTGTGTGTGTGTGTGTTTTGTTGAACTCGACAGACATTTCTTGTCTGGCCAGTTTCCTACTGCTACTGTTTGTTTAAAAAGAACCATGGAAACATCTCACCACTTCACGCCTAGCAGTGCAGAAAGTACTAGTATAAGAATCTTTGGTGGATTCACTCACTAAATTCCACGCTGATTATAAAAAAAGATGCCCAGACATTGGAAAGGATAGAAAAGAAACTTGTCAGAGAGGAAATGTCTGTCGATTTCAACAAAACATGCATAAAAGAAAAAAAAATGCTGCCAAAACATACTGTATAAATTGTAACAAATAATATTTTATGAAGATGTGCACCCATGAGTTTGAGGCCGTTATTAATATGTTTGATAAAATAACATGTTCCGCTCTGGTCGATTCTATATTTAATCAGTTGATTAAAGGTATCCGTCAGGATTATTCACTCTCCGGCATTTGCTAAATATGTAATGCGTATTTCCACAAGGAAAGGACACTTCATAACGCCTCATCTGATCTTTCTATATGCGGAAGTTCCATTGCAAATGGCGACGCACATTTGGCGTTCACAGAATTACCTCAAGCCTAAATGACGAGCTGATAACTAATAAAAGGTGTGGCCTTTATTTATGGAATAATTAAATTTGTATTAACATACCTCCTCTAAGATTATTTCTATATTAGAAACTATTTATTCTATTCTTATAAGTATAATCTTACTTGGCCGTCCTTCTCAGTACACTCTTACGGGTGTAGACAATAGGGCCACACGAAATAGCCACTTATGCTTACATATAATCAGGCATCAGGAAGCCCGTGGTGTAATGGTTAAAGTCATGGGAAATGGACTCGTCGCCCCGAGTTCTAATCCTGGACGTGGTAATTGCATTACACTTAGCGCTAATACCCTTGGGAAAGGTATGAATCCTACTCTCCTCCAGCTATGGGTAAATAGCAGGCCAGACTGAGTTCTTTAACCATGGCTAGGTAACCAGTCTAGGAGAAGGAAAACTCTGAATTCAAACCTGTTGAACTCCGCTTGAGAAATTGACCTTTGTCGTATCCTGCTCGTGCGGAGTAGTTGTAAATATATATAATCAGCATCAGTATATAAATGCAAATACAGTGGGGCCTTGACTTTCGAGTCCTCCAAATTACAAGTCTTTTGAGTTAGGAGCTGTCAATGTTTTATTTTTGTGTTCTATCAGGTATGCCGGAATATCTAGGTATAATATATACGCAAATTTCCACCCATATTTATGAACTTTCCCATCATCCTTAGCATGCATTTACGGTAAGAATTAGTCAATCAGAAATTCTATAGAACTCATTTAAGCTCCTTGATATTTGTCCTGAAATAAAATGAAAATTGGAATTTCTGAAATCCAGACATACAGAGAAGAATTACAAGGAATGCTACAGACTTCGACAACAAGTAGTATCTACTGAAACTACACGATATTCTACTTATGATTTAAAGGAATACTATAGATTTTCCACCACAAAGGGATTTACCAACATGGGAACTAAAAACCTATCATGGCACCTAGAAACTTAACAGTTTATGTGCCCAGCTGAGCAATAATTTTGTTCGATTGCAAGGAATCTAAACACGAATTATGGGAAATAAAATTTATTGGTTACCTCAGAATCGTAACAAGGGCTATTTCAAAGATTTTATGAAAACAGTACATAGCATTTTTTTTTTTTTACATTTTAGATCCCGAGCAACAAGGGATATAACTTCTTCTTTAACAATATATCAATATGTTATGATTTTAATTTAGTTTTAGTGGTGAATACTTTTTGAGTAAATCCTAGTTTACAATATTAATTGAGAAAATGGTAGCAACCTATCAAAAAATTATGAATAGTTAAGAATAGAGTTAATTTTCAAACATCTCTCTCTCTGTCATATATATATATATATATATATATATATAGATTTTTTGGGTGTTTGTTTTTTTTATAGAAGCAAGTTGAATAAATTATTATTTATATTTCTGCTTGAAGGCAATTATAAATGCATGTATCGAATAAGATTCGATAATTATAGAAAATAATCTTGACAAGTAAATCCCGCAAAGGATGGCTCGCCATGTAGAACACCGTACAGACTGTTTCGACTTTATTAAGTCTCTTCAGCGATGTATACTAACGACTCCCCTCCGACAGGAATCGAAACCGGGACTTCACAGGCATAGTCAGAGACCATATCCGTTCGGCCGCCGGTACATAGCGAACAATCCCTGCGAAATTAACCTTGTCAATGATGATACTACTATTACACGCCCCTGCCATAGCAGGCAAATGGACGTTTTTTATTTAGTAAACAAACCCGGCCGTTAGCTCTTCGGCGAAGTGAATAAGATTTTTGGATGTTTGTTTTTTTTATAGAAGAAAGTTGAATAAATTATTATTTATATTTCTGCTTGAAGGCAATTATAAATGCATGTATCGAATATATATATATATATATATATATATAATATATATATATATATATATATATAGCACCTAAAATGTTGAAATTACAAAAAGAACTGTTCAATCAATTGACAATATTTGTACTGAACAGTGGATGTCTGTTTATGATTAGAGAACCATTAAATTTTAATAAGATCATTTTTGGATAACGATGATATATCAATATATTATGATTTTAATTTAGTTTTATTGGTGAATACTTTTTAGGAAATCCTAGTTTACAATATTCTATTTTAGCCTGCTGATATTAATGAGATTTCTCGTTGGTTTTCGTAGAGTAGACTTGCTCCTTCAACCAATACCAAAGAAATAAAGTCGCGGGGCTTCTGGCCGGCCACTCATGTGAACCACGTCAAACCATAAATCTCTTAGGAAAATTGTGATTCAGCCATTCACGAAAAACAATCGTAAAATGTGGAGGAACACCAACAATAAAAACACAAATTTTACTGCCGTATTAAAGAATTGAGGAAATGGTAGCAACCCATCAAAAAATTATAAATAGTTAAAAATAGAGTTAATTTTCAATCATCCTCTCTCTCTCTTTCTCTCTCTCTCTCTCTGTCATTATATATATATATATATATATATATATATATATATATATATATATATATGAATTTGATATATTGAAAAAAAACAAATGATGTTTACAAATGCATGCGATCATCAGGAGAGAATGTGCACCGTTTCGGTGCCTTCCTCTCAACGGTTTTAAAAGCACATCGTCCCCCCCTCACTGATGTGAGGTCCCTCGGAATATCTGTATCGACTGTATGTAATAGATCGGTCTTCAACAAAAATAAGACGGGATGAAATGACCGTTAGAAGAAGAATGCGCAAACAGAACGCTGTTAGTCAAAGTCGGAATTTTTCAAAAAATGCGTTGTCTGTATTAAAAATAAAATGAATTTTATTTAAAAATAAAATGAATTTTATTTTTAATTTTTAAAAATCAGAAGCATTGCAGTTTATGATAAGACTCAAAAGAAACGGTGCACATTCTCTCCTGATGATCCCATGCATTTGTAAACATCATTTGTTTTTTCAATATATCAAATTCACACTGTCGGATTAATTTCCTTTTATTTCACACACACACACACACACACACATACATATATATATATATATATATATATATATATATATATATATATATATATATATATATCACCTAAAATGTTGAAATTACAAGAAGAAGTGTTCAATCAATTGACAATATTTGTACAACATTTGTACTGAACAGTGCGATTTCTATTTGTGATTAGAGAACCATGAAATTTTAATAAGATAATTCTTGGATAACGATGTTTTCCGCCTATATATATATATATATATATATATACATATATATTGTTTATTACAAATTTCTCTGGAGATAGGATGATATATATAAAATATTAAAGGGAAAAGTGATAAGGATTTATGGCCAAATTACATTTTCTTATATTATTCATGATAATGTCAATTAATTCAGAATCGTATAAATCAAATCCATCCAATATATCATTAGGAAAACGCGGGAAACTTTGACAGCCAGCGAATATGTAATCTGTAATGTATAAACTTCCTTTCATGAAAAAATATGTAACGAAATTCGAATTTATAACGGAATTATATCCCTTAGTAGTCGTAAATAAAAATGAGAATTCCTTCAAGAGGGTTTTTTTTCTTTTGTTTAACAGCATATCAACTTTCATAAGTTCTTTAACTCTTCGCCTAGCAAAATCAGAAGAAGAATTGAGACCATTCAATCAACACCATTAATAAGATCGGCCAGAATACTCAGAAGAGTCCTGGATACCTGAGGAGATGTGATATCACGCGGACTCTAGGGGAAAAAACACCAGCTAATACAGGTGTGAAAAACTCCCAATAATAATAATATAATAATGCCTTGGAACGGTTTCCAAGAATTTGCTGAAAAGTCTGTTGGAACTGGAAGAGTATTTAACAACAGCAACTGGCTAAGCACAACTGAAGCAGTGTCCAAGACAGTTGGTATTTATAGAAATCAAGAATGGTCCATTCAGGTATTTGGGTGATTCCATTCCTTGAGTTCTGATTGGCTGCTTGGTTTCTATGATGTTGTGGAGTTTCATTAATACCCTGTGATTCCACAGTAGGGTTTGCAGCAAGACAGGTTCGTATTAAGTTACCACTGCTTGTTGCCGTGCCTTACCAATTCTAACAAGAATTAGGACAACACCATTGATAAGAATTGATAGAATACCCTGAAGAATAATGTGAACCTGAGAAGACTTACTGTCACACACTCTAGTGAAAGACCACTAGCTTATGCAGGTGTGAAAGACTCATAAAAAAAATAATAATAATGATAATAATAATAATTGGTGCACTTGGAGCGGTCCCCAAGGTCTAGAAAAGAGTCTGGGTTAATTGGAGATTAGAGTAAGAATCGAGACCATCCAAACAATAGCATCGTTAAAATCGGCAAGAATACTCAGAAGAGTTCCGTAGACCTGAGGAGACTTGTTATCACTCAGCCGCCCTTGAAGCACCGGCTACGGCAGGTGTGGAAAACTCGATAATTCCTTATCCTAAGTAAAGATCGATGCAAAGGTGATATCCATCTTAATAACTTTTGGTTGCTTATGGTCGCTTATTTAGATGTGCCCATTATGTATGTGGGTGTTGAAAAAGCGGGAAATAGACAGACAGATAGACATGCATTGGTTTTTTTCTATTCAGTATACCTGCGTGCATAAAAAAAAAGTGCTGCCTCCTAATTTTCAGTTGAAAACGAGGTTGAATTAATTTGCACACAGTCGCACGCATCTGAAAAGGAAATCGATGCCCAGTCACGCGAGTAAACATACGTGCACGGGCGAAACTAGAAAATAGGTTTATAGAAAAGGTTTTTATCTGGTTAACAATGGCGCAGGTATCTGATCCGAAAAGTCTTATTTCGAGTATTTTTGTTTTCATTCAATGTAAGTAGCAGACGAAGATATTAAGCTCATTAACGATTTAGATACGACAACGAGACCAAAAAAAAAAAAAAAAAAAAAAAAAAAGAAAGAAAGAAATAAAGAAAGAAAAAACAACGCTCATATTCACGCAAAAACACACCAGTGACACCCAGACACATATTTGCATGAGTGTTCGCATATTCACAAGAAAATATATGCACAAGCAGACGTAAATACACTTATGTATATTCATAGATTCAAACATATATATATATATATATATATATATATATATATGGAGATAGGATGGATGTAGTAGAATCCGACAATATGAGGTAGGTAGAAGGATGGTGAACAAGAAATGGAAACTCAAAACAAATCTAAGAGTTGAAACGTTTCGTCCGAATTCATACGGACATCATCGATCATTTTTGACCGATGATGTCCGTATGAATTCGGACGAAACGTTTCAACTCTTAGATTTGATTTGAGTTTTCATTTCTTGTTCACCATCCTTCTACCTACCTGATTATATATATATATATATATATATATATATATATATAAACAAATATGGCTATTTTCAGCCGACAATATTTGGGAGAATATGTACTTAATTGAAGTCAAACCTTATTTTTTTGAAAGTTAATTCATTAATGATTAATTAGGCGGGATTTAACTACTTAAATGTAAGGCTGAACAAATCGAGAAAAATCAATCTCTGAATGTACATTTCAACCTATTAGGTCTCATCAGCAGAGACTTACATTTAAGTAGTTAAATCCCGCCTAATTAATCATTAATGAATTAACTTTAAAAAAAAAAGGTTTGACTTCAATTAAGCACATATTCTCACATATATATATATATATATATATATATATATATATATATATATAGTTGTAGAAAAGTTTTTTTTCTCTCTACCACGGTTTCGGTGTTCAAGGTCCATCTTCTTCATGAGAACGAACAGATTTTTTAGGTAGCTAATATTATATAAACTTGCCTGTTAGAATTATTTTTATTTCTCTATGTCTCCTAAAAATAAACATTATGTCCCTAAGACTAAATTTTTTTCCTTTGAAATTAATTAGTTTACCATGTATTCACCCGGCAAAAGTAATTTGTAATTCTATCTATCAACTGTTTTTACTCCTATCCTCTTTTTTTTTATTATTCATTTTATAGAAAATGAATTTTTATGATTAATTATTTTTTATATTTTGTATTTATTATATGATTAATTATTTATTATATTTTGTATTGTTATATATATAAAGTAAAAAAGGTATGGACGGATGTAAGGTATTAGTTATTATTTTAGATAATGTGAACCTTTTAAATCTAATGTAAGTTTTTTATTTTCAAATCCGAATTCAAATCAAATACAATGCAAGGTTCTTATTTATGAATCAAAACATAAACATAAATGTAAGTTTCTATTTAAATCCAAATTCAAATGTAAGGTTCCGTACATACAAATTCAAATCCATTTATTTGCAAATTCAAATTTAATTCAAATCCAAATTTAAAATTTAAATTCAAATTTATGGTAAGGTTTTTATTTTATTATTTGGCTAATGAGAATTTTTTTTTTATTATTAATGGGAAGTAAATAACGGAAAATGTTATGTGAAGGGGATTTTATGGTTTCTGACTACAAGTGTCGCAAAATAAGGGGATATACTAAAGAAACCTTGTCTTTGGGGTATGGTTTTTATGGGTAAGAATAACAGAAGATTCCATAATTCTACGTAGTGTTTTATCATTTATGTGGGTTAATATTTTGGCACCTTTAAAATCAAAAGAATGATTGAGATCAAAGATACTTGTTTGTACTTCTGAAATTCAAGTCTTCTGATCAATCTATTAAGATAGAGTTTTTCTTTTTACTTTTCTACAACTATAAACGCTCTATATTTTACAAGATATATTAAGCTCTTTTGAATTAACTACTTATGCTACTGCAATGAAAACGTGGTAGTAACTTTTTAATGAATACATATATACCTGCACACACAATGTGTGTAAAAAAAATAACGATTCATTTATTGTTCATTTCTATCTTGGTAAATACTGCTTCAAACCCGCCACTTTTATGATACACCTTTATATATACTAGCAAATATATGCACCCTCCAGGTGCAAGTATTTAAGTTTTAATATGATAAAATATCATGCTAAATTAGAAAGGCTAATGAAACTGAATAAGAATTCAGATAAAAATATTTGGAACAGAGGGGGTATGATTGAAAAATAGAACAACTTTGAAACTAATTCTTCCATCATTTTCCCTTACTCCCGTCTTTCATTGGTAAATTTTCCTAATTTAACTATTTAGTTAAAATAGGAAGTAAAGAATAATATTACAGTTATTTCTTCTTGTTAATCGATTTCTTTTAAGATTTATCCCCGAGATTTTTGCTCATATTCATTAATATAAAACCAAACAATCAGAAATCAATAATACTAAGCATATATTTATTAAAATCAAATTTTTAGGATCAATATGCAAATTAGCCTTCCCGTTCACACTGTAAACCGCTATTTAGTTGTATATATAAATACAATTGCATGTTATTAGTATGTAGATATGGTCAACAGTATTAATGATGTAAAACAATTTTATTAATAATTGACGTTAAATAAAAAATAAAATCATGGAGAATGTGATGTAAATAACAAAGGGAATTGTGACTTGAGTAGTAATATAGTTTCGGTTACAGACATAAAAAAACACAATCTCCATTATAATAAGATATATATATATATGAGAGAGAGAGAGGGGAAAGTCTATTAATATATACTCCGTGACTTTACATTCACCCAACCAGATGCACTCATGCAAAAGGCCACCAAAAAGTACGTAAACTTGCGCATAAAAAAGTCTTATCAGGAAACACATCGCTTGTGTATTTACTTCTCATATATATATATATATATATATATATATATATATATATATATATATATATAAGAGAGAGAGAGAGAGAGAGAGAAAGAAAGAGAGAAAGAGAGACATACAGACAGACAGTGAAGAGATGTCCACTTGAACATTTTATCTCACATTTTCACGATATTAACGTTGAATGAAACGCATTAACAAACATTGAGATAACTTTTGAAATAAATATTTCCTTATTTTTTTTATGATACTGGTATGATTCGCTGATAGATAGATAGATAGATTGATGGATAGACGCACCTTTACGAATAATGGACCTTTTTTTCTTTTCTTTCTTTTTACTTCTCATTCTTTTTACTTTTTTAAAATCATTTCTTTTGCTTTTGTTAAGCTTTTTTGAATTCAGCAACAATGCTAGCCTGGTTAACGGACGTGTTTGTATGTTAACGCTACTGGCATTTTGAAGAAAAAAAAAGCCCTTAGCTAAGAATAACAGGAAGCAAAGCGAGTGCGTCCTAGCTGACAGTTCAAATGTTAATGATGAGCATAAATTATTTGAATCACGGACTATTTTGCTGCAAACAGATTCGTATTGCTGTAAATTGAGCAAGCTAAAAGTTAGTGGGTAGAGCCACCAAGTAAGAAAAAAAACAACACATAAAGTATCCTAACTTTAAGGTTCACTCGCATGAAGTCTACAAGTGTAGGGTATTCTTTCGATTTTTTTTTTTTTTACATTCAGGCTGCGGTTGTGTAGTGGTTCCTGGCATGAGAAATGGACACGGTCATACGACTACAAATCCTGGTTGCATAGTGCTAATACACTTTGGAAATTTACGAATGCGACTATTTACAATTCAGTTATGGGTAAATAGTTGGGTGAACTGGGATTTAAAACCACCAGTATCTCGCTTATGTGATCTTAAAACCAAATCATTTGATCTGAAGATCACATAGGCGAGAGTAACTGTGAGTAACCCGCTGCCGTCGACTCCATGTCCATCGTTTCAGATGTTGTTTTAGGCTTGTCTAATTAGTAACCTAAGTAACAAAACAAGCCTGAAGAAGATGCTAAAATCTGAAACACGTGTCGCTCAAGTGAAATAAAAAGTGCTACTGAAGTAAAAAAAAAAAAAAATTTTGAAAAACAAAAAAAAAACCCTTTTCGCACCTTCCCTTTGGGGGGATTTCGCTGATGACGGCCAACTAAAGCGTAAACGCAAAACTCTCATATAAAAGAGATGGAGCACTCTATTGGGGCCTTTACGTATATACAGATGTGTGTATTAAAATAGTAAAATATCCCCTTCGCATTCTCGGTGACGATGGCCGAGCGTTTAAGTTGTCAGATTGCCACTGAATCGATCGGAGTTCTATCCCGGCTGTAGGCAGCTCACAAATGCCTAGCCACACTGAAGTGAATTGATAAGTCGAAACACGTGTCTGTGGATGAATATATATATATATATATATATATATATATATATATATATACTGATCTGTGATATTACTTTGATAAACCATAATCCGTAACGAAGGTTTTTATTTAATTTTATCAAATTCTTATCGGCATAATAAACCAAACAAGCTTGTAGAAGTTGCTAAAATCTCAAATACCTGCTGCTGAAATGAAATAAAAGTTTTTTGAAAAATAAAATTCAAAACATTTTGCGGACCTTTATATATATATATATATATATATATATATATATATATATATATATATATATATAGTGTGTGTGTGGGATGGTCACTGTTTCAGCTTTTGCTGGAACGGTGTGCCAAAGGCAGAATTATTGGTAGAGTGCTCAATATAAAATAGAGCTGTTATATAATAAAATAAATATATAAAGGTTTTACATTTGTAACATCTTCATCTGAAGATTGCCTCGCATGAAATCAATATGGTCGTGAATGTTCCTTTGTCACCAAATAAATAGATATGTAAAACCTTTATATATATATATATATATATATATATATATATATATATATATATATATACTGGTCTGTGATACTACTTGGATAAACGATGATCCGTAGCAAAGCTTCTATTAAATTCTAATCTAATTCTTATCGGCATAATAAACGGATCTTATATGCATTCTTAATTACAATTGTTGTTTCGCTTCGGCAATGTCTAATCAAGTGTCAAAATGGAAATATTAATCTTAAATGACCTCAGTTTTTGCCGCCGGTTTCCAGGAAGTCAGACCGGGTCTAACTAAGCAGAAAATTCCGAACAATATCGACTGATGATCCCCACAGAGTTGTCTTCTTAATCAGTGATTATTACCACCCCGATCATTAGACGAACATTCAAGACGACGACGAACAGAGACACGGCCAATTGCGCAAATCGTGCGTACATGGCTCGCATTAGTTTCCGGCTTATGTATCTAATGAAGAAGACAAGTGCAGTCAAACGCTGTAGTATTTGAATGTGCACAATATTACAAATCACATATATATATATATGTATATATATCTTTAAAAAAAAAAAAGAAATAAATAATGCTTGGTCTGCACGGCAAGTCTAAAGAACATGACGTCAGTGAAAATTGGCAGACTAGAAAGTTCAAGAAGAATAAGAAGTTTCGGCAAATATTGGCAAAGAAATAAATATGGTATCGAATTAAAAAAAAAAAGACAAGCTCAGCGAATTATTTCAGAAATTGGTACATTTGATATCTGCATTCGTATCACCATTTTTTCTGTTGTTTTCGTTTTCTGTATTTCCGTATATTGATTAGCATTCTCAGCCATTCTGTGAGGCTTAAAATACTCTGACTGTACATCCATCCTCAAAGAGTTATCCCCTGAGTATGATACTAAACCACATTTATAGGTGAGGCTCCTGTTCCAGAAAACTGTGGGGCGTGAACTAGCATTTTATTACGCTGAACCTAAACATATTTTACTTCGCTAAAGAAATTGACCTTAAAAGTTAGAATTATGGTGAATCGAGTAATCAGTCGTAGTGGTCAGACGAATATTGTGTTCTTTGCTACCTTCGCGTATCCGCGGGTTCATGCTCTAATCGGGCTTATAAAAGAACTATGTGTACACGAATAAAGTCTCCTTGTTTTGAATAATAAGAACTAACATATGGAAATTCGAATGCGATATGATACAACAGCCGATTGAACGAAAGGTAGAAAGTATAAGCAGATAACAAAAGAACAAGTATGTAACCTTGGCGAGGAGGGTTTGCTCTGTCGGTAGAGCGTTCGGCTAGAAACTACAAGATTCCTATGTTCGATACCGGCTCTCACCAACTCAGCGTATGAGTAGCACAGGGATCTGTGCTGTAAAGTAAGGAGCTGATGGTAGGTGTGATGCTCCACCTCAGATGCAAAAACAATCTCCTTGGTCTGGCGCTAGTGAAAAGGGGATACACTCACTCGCTGATTGGCTGATACCGACTTTAGGCCGCCCCGACGACTTTACTTTTACTTTATATCAAATACTACTTCACAGATGTCATTAAATGTTTTCACTCGTTAATATTAACTTCATAAGATAATATAGAAATATATAATTGTAACATTAGCAATTAAACACGTGGCATTGGTCTATTTCGTGGTGTTATAGTTCACTCTATAAAAGTTAACATTTTAAATCCATTTTACAAAAATCTGAAAAATTATATGGAAGGTGAAAAAAGTATAGACGTATGATCGACATAAATACTGACATTAGATTTAGAAACATATGAAATATATGCACGCATTATTATTATTATCATCATCATCAACAACAGCAATACTAAGACGGCTATTTGATCTTTCAGTGAAATCCAGTAATTACGACTCATTTAAAAACCAGCAGTGTACCAATAATAAACCTAGAAAAGAAATAAAGTTCAACCCCAAAAATGTAAAAAATAAAAAATGAATAGATATATAAGAAAATAAACTTATATGCTAGTCTGCAATTTAAACTCATCGCTTCCTCCAGGGAAAAATTTCAGATCCAGACATTTTTAAGTTGGAAAAGATCTGTGCTATAGAATCGAAATTATTTAGAACATTAGTATGTGGAAATCCACAATAATGATTTAGATTTCTAAATTCTAGATTAATGAGAAGGATTCAGGATCATCTCTTCCAAAAATATATTACCTGACTAGCAAAACCTGTGGATATACCACAGTATGATAATTTAATTAATACAACGTTTGATATATTTACTTAAGAGCTATTTCAAAATAGTTCAATATGTAAAAAGTATTATAATCTTGATTTAACTCTCACTCTTTTTTTCTTTCTTTCCTTGCATCTTTTTGTTATATACATACCTTTCTCAAGAGTATTAGCACTATGTGAAATGCAAACCTCGTCCTGGATTTGAACCTGGTTACGTGGTGTCTATTTACAACAATGATAACCGTTACACCAGAAATCCATTTAATTATTACAACGTTTGGTGTGTTTACTTAAGTGCTATTTCAAAATAGTTCAATATGTAAAAAGTAAAATAATCTTGATTTAACTCTCTCACCCTTGTTTCTTTCTTTCTTTCTTGCTTTTCATATTTTCATTATGTTCGATTGAAACAAATAAGCGTTAACGCTTCCACGTGCCCACCCCCTCTCTATATCCTCACCCTACTCTTTTTATCTTTTTTTTTGTTCGTATTACGTTTTTTTCTATGTGTAGCTAATGCAATATGAATTGATCTTAACCCCAAAAGACAGGAACATTATTGTTAGTCGTTAGTATACGAGTAATTGACTCTTATATTTATGGGCTTTACCAAAATCAGCTGCCAGCATTGAACAATGAAAGACAACATAGAATGATTTTAAGTTCGTTGGTAATTGTACCGAAATCAGTTGCTAAAAGAACTTAATACAAGAAGGTGTACAACTGGATTCTCTGGTACAAGCGGTACATCTTTTTAACTACATAGGATTTCAAAGAATAGAGAAGTGTTTCTGCTATGGTAACTATATCCTTTTCTAACAATGGAATTAACAATAAGATACCTAAACGTCTAAAATGGTGACTAGAATCGTAACAATTCTGGGATCTGTTAGCACAGCAAATTTTTATTCTTATAAATTAAAACTGTCTGGTCTTCAAGCCTAGAATGGGTGATACGTTTGTGTATCAAAGACTTCCTGCTCTTATCTTGCTTGTTGTTGTTGCTGCTGTTGTTATTATTATTATTAATATTATCATCAGCATTATTAATAGTAGTAGCTGTGTTTAATAATAAGCTACGGTGGCTGAATCTAATTGTCCGTTTCTAATATAACCTTATAATTTCGCCAGTGTTTTCAATGTTCAACAAAAGAGACGAATAATATTGAATGTTTTTAATCTTTTTATTTTGAGACAACAATGGGCGTTTAGTAAGGCAAACTATCTATGGCAAATAATATACGTCTCCCAGATTTTGTAGCAAACTATAATAAATCCT
>CM042159.1:31023734-31038734 GCA_023376005.1 Doryteuthis pealeii | reverse complement strand
AAAAAAAATACATCATACCACGTATATATATATATATTATATATATATATAAAGAAATATTTTAAAAAATAGAAATAAAAATAAAGCATTACAGATCAGTGGTTTTACTAAAATATTATTCCTATCCTATTAAAATTACGCAATGCAATTTTTTAATATATCATTAATAATTTCATAGAAGTATAATTGCCTAAATAATAAAAATATAATAAATATAGAATAAGATAAAGATAAATTTCCATTAATTGACGTAAATTTGGATTGGTTTAAAGTTAATGTTTCTTTTATCAGCAAAATCTACTAACAATAAAGTAAACGGCAGATGAGGATAATTTTAATTTCATTTCTGGTTTGGCTAGAAAAATATTTCTACAATAATTATTAAACATTTTTTTTTTTATTTCTTTGTCGTTTAGTCTAACCAAAACTTACATCTTGTTTTGCATTGTAAATATTCAGCTGAAAATATGTCCGCTTCTTTGACGATTCTAAAGAGAAAATCTTGAAGGAATATATGTCATAGGAATATGTAAAATAATTTATAAAATAGATAGCACTAGTGAAAAGGGGATAGACTCCTTCACTGTCTGCTTGGTCACGACAATAAGCCATTTTACCTATTTTATAATTACTATATATGGAGTCGCGTGGTATCTTTTGAATTCGGATACACTTTCAAGGTCTTCAGTATTTCATAAATATCAGTTTATTTTATGTCTGACATCAAACTTCATTGCATGCTTTAAAAAAAAACAGTACTTTTATTTTATCTTTTACAACGCAAATATGCGAAGCATACGCAGGACTGTTACAATAGCAATTATATATATATATATATATATATATATATATATATATATATATATATATATATATATATAAAAGCAATTGGTAATTTGTTTGAAGCATTGTTAAGTATGTTATAATATATTAATATTTTGAAGGCCAATACAATGCGTATGAAAAATAAAAACAAAAAGATATTATTTTTGTCTAAATAACAATAAGACAAAAATAACATCTTTTTGTTTTTATTTTTCATACGCAATGTATTGGCCTTCAAAATATTAATATATATATATATATATATATATATATATATATATATATATAATTCGCAAGCGTCGTGCTACTAGTCTTGATATTGCTAACTCAAACAATAAGTATTTGGTACCTTGATAGTAAGGGGTACGTTTGCTAGTACGTAATTTTTTATAACACCAAATTGTGGTCACTATTTGAGCAAAAAATCGAATATAATACATTCAACGCGTTATGTCATTTTTGTTTTGAAAATAACACTACAAATTTAATACCTTGACATTAAAGGTTACGTTTTCTTGTATGTAATTATTTCTAACAGCAAATTTTGGTCAGTATTTGAGCAGCAAATGAATAATTGTCTTTTTTTACGAATTAAACAACAATCTGAAAATCTCAATCATAATTTCCTCTCAATCATTTTTCATAAATGGCATTCTTACATCATTCCTACCAAAATAAATTAGATTTCTTCGCTATTTATGATAGTGGCATATAAACAGGTGGAAAACAGAGGTTTACATTGCAATTCTTTTCTTTTCTCTCAAAAAATAAATGGAAATTCAGGTAATGTTTTATTGCAATAATACCTTTTAAATGTATATTGGTGAACACTCAATATTTTCCATAACCATTAAATTATAGGTGACACATAGAAACAGACATACGTTCAAGCGGAGTAATATGGTAATTATAAAGTAGAGAATCTGTCTAAAGTTGCAATGGACATAACCATAACACGAGTGTCTAGAAATGCGTGTTTTATTCAGAGACAAATTGCATATATATATTTAGTATTTCCAATGTGGTGGCATTAGTAATTTATCCAAGAGTGCTCAATATATTATAAATAGAGCTATAATAATCGTAGAGAAATTATGGGTTTACCATGGTTTTGGCCTTAAATAGATCTTTTCAGGATCATAAAGAAATCTATTTAAAACCGAACCCGTGGTCTACCCATAATTTATTTACAATCTCTCTCTCATATATATATATAATTATTATTATTAAAAAAGAAAGTCCGCAAAATGTATTTTGTTCTCAGAAAAAAAAATTAATTCTTTTTGTTTTAAAACAAAAAGAATTTTTTAAAAATTTTCTGAGAACAAAATACATTTTGCGGACCTTCTTTTTTATAAAATATTGAATTTTCTCCCGTTGGAACCAGAACAACATTTTATATATATATTATATATATATATATATATATTATATAATATAATTATAAAGTAGAGAATTTGTCTGAAGTTGCAATGGACATAACCATAACACGAGTGTCTAGAAATGCGTGTTTTATTCAGAGACAAATTGCATATATATATATATATAAAAAAAAAATTCATCTGAACACCGCGTGCATTAACACCAATGCAAGTTTGTTTGATTATAATGTTTTTTTAAATACAAATTTAACCTCATGACATTACATCACGTGAATACAATCCACGTCACATAAACGTTAAACAAGCCACAGTTATAAAAAAAAAACAATTTTTAGCTTTACATTTCCCATCGCATGAAAAACGCTTCATATAAACGCTAAAAAATTTGATTTTTAACATCTTAACCATTTCACGACTGGTTTTTGACATCTCAACCACTGTTCTCATCTGATGATTGGATTACCAAGAAACTTTAAGTTATGAGTGTGAAACCATAATATCACCATTGATTATAAATCTGCTCTGCTTTATTAGCATTGAGCACCTTTCCATGCAAATACTTTTCTCATTTTTTCATTCACTATTCATTAAATATTATATATATATATATATATATATATATATATATATATATAAAGATAATCTACTGAGTCAGACGAACCTACTATTAGTTTCGCAATAAAGCTCTTCAGGGCTAAATCTGACAGATTTTAGCCCTGAAGAGCTTTATTGCGAAACTAATAGTAGGTTCGTCTGACTCAGTAGATTATCTTTATTACTTGGCTCTACTTAGGTATCGAGCACTTTTTACAAATTAGCTTCTCCTAGCGGTTATATGAATATATATATATATATCTTATATACATATATATACATATAAATTGTTTTTTCTTTTGGCCAAATACTATACCAATAGATTATTTTTTGTTGGTACGAATATCTTGGTCTTTTCTTTTTTTCAAAATTTTTTTCTTCCTGGTTGATGTTTGGTAGTATATTTTTACAATCAAACTCTCTGCCGGGTTTTTTCTCTCCGCAAGGATCGACCAACACGCTTGGTATATTAAATTATATATATATATATATATATATATATATATATTCATTAGCAATTCAGTCTCGAAAGACTATGATAAAAGTTTTTGTGTGCCCCTGAAGTTGCAGCGCCTCCTGTGACTATAAAGTCCTATGTTTGAGAAACATTCTCGACCACAGATTTTGCATTTGTAGATTGTCCCTGTAGATGATGATGTTCCGATGCTTTGTTGCTGTTGCTTTCTTATGGATCTCTTAGCTTCATGATGTTGTATCTGAGTGACTTCTGACATGTACAGTCCTCTATGGAGATTCTGCCACCACCGAGGGCGGTCTTGAGCCAAATTTTCCCAACTGGAAGGGACAATACCAAATATATATATATATATATATATATATATATATATTAGGAATTTAATTTCCCATTTTTAAAATACTCTTTGCAAGATGGATTCCTTTATATAGAACTGTTTTCTTAATCAGAATGCCATTAGACAAAAAACAGCATCAATACATTTTATTATATTCTTTACATGCCTTCCTCTGAGTCCCATGCCAGAAGCTGATATATATATATATATATATATATAATATATATATATGAGGAAAAAATGAGTAAAGAAAAGAAATGTAGATGGATAAAGAATTAATTTAATCGATATAACTTTTAATCGATATCATTTACACGTGTTTCGGTCCGTTTATCAAAATGTATACGGATTACGCTATTATTATTATTAAAATAATCAGATGAAATCGAAATAATGATTATTTTAATAATAATAATAGCGTAAATCCGTATACATTTTGATAAACGGACCGAAACACATGTGTAAGTGATATCGATTAAATTCCTTTTTTATCCATCTACATTTCTTTTCTTTACTCATTTTTTCCCTCGTATTGTCGGATTCAATTCCCTTTCCATTCTTACATTATATATATATATATATATATATATATATATATATATATATATATATATATATACATGGAGGAGTCATAAAGTAATGCCATTTTGTTTAGGACAGGTATAATTTCTATTATAAAAAAAGAAACGGAAGGAAAAGGACAAGCTACACAGAAAAATATAATAAGAAAGAAAGAAAGTAAAGTGAGTAGGGGATTTATACGACTAAACATTACACTATGTTCCTCCATTCCTAAATTGCTGATAATGTTTGTTTTTTGTTGTTGTCTCCTTTTTACTAATCTAATCGATTATATAACAGTTTTTTGTTTCTTTTTTGTATTTCGTTGGAGACCTACGCAAGCGTAAAAATACTTATTTGTAAGCCAATCACACATGGGCGTAGTCAATTGAAAAAAGTGTCACGTGCTTTTACTTAAAAAAAAAACCCAAAAAAAACAACATAAAAGAAGACAAAGTCAATATATATTGAGTGTGAAGAAGGGAAACGGTTTCGTACGTTTTTTTTCACAGCTGTTCCGAAAAAAATCGAAATATACATTTTTTTCTATAATTTTTTTTTCCTATTGTTTGATGTATTGGCATTTGTTTAAAAACTTATAATGTAAATTCGAGCATTTTTTTTTTTTTAAGTACAAATAGTTTTCTTTGTTACATTTCGAATCAAATGTTACAGCTTCTTTTATTTTAAAGCAACGAGGCCAACAGCTGGACAAATAATGTTTGTGTATTGGACTATAATATTCTCCGATTGATATAATTTCCCATGTTTTTCCCGTTTTTAACTCAGACGGTAGAGCGCTCGACTAGGAACCACACGGTTCCGGGTTCGATACCGGCCTTCGCCTACAAAGCGTATGAGTACCTCAGGGATCTGTACGGTAAAGGGAGTTGATGGAAGGTGTGGCGCTCCACCTTAGACGCCGAAACAATCTCCTTGATCTAGCGCTAGGGAAAGGGGGATAGACTCCCTTGTCGTTTGGCCGATACCGACTTTAGGCCACCCCGACGACTTTTTTTACGTTTATATTTACCAGCAGGACCAGTGAATATACCACAATATGATATTTTAATTATTACAACGTTTGATATGTTTACATAAGTGCTATTGCTAAATAATTCAATATGTAAAAAGTAAGATAATCAATCAGTATTTTTTCTTTCTTTCCTTCTTTTCATTGAATTCGATTCAAAACATATTAGCGTCATCACTTCCGCGTACCCACCTCCTCTCTAGTTTTGCTTTACTCTTTCTCTTTTATAATATCTTGCTATTATATCCTTTTTCTTCCCTTTCTTTCTTATATTTAAAAACGAAATGGTCCATTATTTAACTGAGGTGACAACATTCATAAGAAATAACAGTTCAGCGGATAAGAGACACAAATAATCAGGATTTACATTTTTGCATTTCATCTTCGACGATTTGGACGGTCCCATTTTTAACCAGAGGGTGTTGCAAGAAGATAACGTTCGGAAGATTAAGGAACAAGAGTATTAATATATACATATTTATTTACCCAACGCCTCCTCACGAGTAGGAAGCAAAACAATGTCAATATTTAAGCAGAGTTTAACAGGTTTGAATTAAGAGTTTTCCTTCTCCTAGGCCAGTCTAGATCAACAGACAAGGATCAGGTCTGTTACTACCTCTTTCTACTCTAAGGAAGGGTCAAACTTTATGCGACAAGTAATATCCACGGTGAAAGTGCATTCAACTAGAGACCTAAGATATCAACTCGAATCGTAATAAATACCCTGATGGGTACTGTTTTAAATTCTCAATTCAGTATGTGCGCCAACTGTACAACTCACCTAATGAGAAGAATCGACTGAGTCAAAAGCTATTTCTAAAATTCCGTATCCAATTAATGAATAATGCTCAGATTAACCCGGTGGTGTGAAAACGTTCGTTACCTAATCTCTTTATGATTCACCTTTTCCTTTTGATAATTCTAATGACGGTTTCCGAATCTCTCAACCATATCTGCCAATCATCTCCCTTCCAATAATCAAGGACATACAATCTGCTTGATGTAAGTCGTTCTACCTACCAGAGCGTAAATTAGCATCACCATATAACACACTCCCTTCCAGGAAATCATTGGAAACCACATGGACCACCCACACTTTCACACATATCTTTCTCCTTCTCCTTCACACCACTAATATATATATATATATATATATATATATATATATATATATATATATAGAATAGATAGATAGATAGATAGATAGAGAGAGAGAGAGAGAGAGAGAGAGAGAGGAGAGAGAGAGAGAGAAGAAGAGAGAGAGAGGGGAGATATTTGTTATTGTTGTAATAGTTTCGCGTATGGTTTGCAAGTTTGTGTTATAAAAGATAACAAAAATGAAATACTGGGTCATTTTCTAAGCATGAATGGATGGTGAAGGTTCATGTTAAATAGAATAATATCTAAGAAATACTGGAGACTTACGAATTGTGTACGAATTAATAGTTTAGGTGGTACTGCACTGTGGAGATATATATACTCATTAATTTATTACACAATTAATGCAGTAAAATCGCTGATGGAAATTTATATATATATATATATATATAAGTTAAGCCTAATGAATCATGCGACAATATATATAATCATATATACAATCATATATATATATGAGAAGTAAATAAACAAACGATGTGTTTTGATATGGCTTTTTTTTAGCCGACAATTTTAGGGAGAATATGTGCTTAATTGAAGTCGTACCTAATTTTGAAAATTAATTAATTAATAACTAATTAATTAGGCGGGCATACCTATTCAAATGTAAGGCTAAAAAAATCGAGTAAAATCAATCTCTGTATAGATTGATTTTTCTCGATTTGTTTAGCCTTACATTTGAATAGGTATACCCGCCTAATTAATTAATTATTAATTAATTAATTTTCAAAATTAGGTACTTCAATTAGGCACATATTCTCCCTAAAATATAAAACATAAGCACGTCCATTTCTGAAAATAAACTCTGATGATGAAGCTCATGCTTCGAAATCGATAAGACAAAAATAACATCTTTTTGTTTTTATTTTTCATACGCATTGTATTGGCCTTCAAAAATATTAATATATCATATATATATAATATATATATATATATATATATATATATCATATCATATCATATATATATATATATATATATATATATATATATATATATATATATAGGCCAAGTGTTATAGTGGTAATCGATTATTTTCGGTTGGTACGACCATACAAATTTGGTAGTATATTTTATACTAAGAAACTTTTTGCTAGGTTTTTTTCCTACCGCAAGGGTTTACTAATAAGATTAGTATATATATATATATATATATATATATATATATATATATATATATATATATATGTGTGTGTGTGGTGTGTGTGTGTGTGTGACATTAATACGACCAACACAACACGGTTGTCAAATCAAAGCCATCAGTAACAGATCATTACAAGCAAAACTTGGATGTAAGCCATCCGCTTTCATTATAACATTCGGGTATGATATCCGGTTTGAAACAAGCTTCACCATATCCTCGGGTATTTCCAAACCTAAAACAAACGTGGCCTTGAAATACAATCATGTCTTGCTCTCATTCTCACGAGAAGTAATGAGTAAACGAGATCTTTGCCAGAGATCAAGGAAATGATGTAATCTATTGCCTTTTTATCTTATTCATTTCTCTTTCTCCACCTCTCTCTCTCTCCCTTTCCCTCTACCCCTTCTTTTCTCCCACTCTCAACCAACGGCCTCTTCAGCTAAAGAGAATGAATTCATTCAATAGATCTAAACCTATTAAAGGATTCTGACTTTTATGTGTAATATCGTAATAACATTAGTAAGTAAAGTCTTCGGGGTGGCCTAATGTCGGTATCAGCTAGACAGCGCTCAAGTGTATCCCTTTTCACTAGCGCTAGACAAATGAGATTGCGTTGGTATCTGATGTGGAGCGCTACACCTACCATCAGCTACTTACTTTCCCCAGTGCTACTCATGCACTTGGTCGGCGAGAGCCGGTATCAAACCAGGAACCTTGTGGTTCCTAGATGAACGCTCTACCGACTGAGCTCAACTGACCCTTAATATTATTAGTAGTTCATCTAAAGAGTTCTCAATGTACAAAAAAAGTGCTCAGTGTATTAAAAGATGTAACCAACATAACAGCCTAGACTAGAATACTTTTCATACGGGCTAGTATATATCATATGTAGCTGTCTTGCCTATTTAGTTCTCCTAAAGAAGAAGCATCTTGATCACTGAAACCGTGGTAGAGAAAAAATACTTTCTACAGCCATATATTTCGTAGATAATATGGGCGCTATATTTCCAAGCAGAGAGTGCTTAATATCATTGTAAGAGCGTTTATAGTTGAGTTAAGGTTGTGTGAACAAGGAGTCAACACCTGGTAACAGACATGCGAACTATATTTGGTTTGAATATCACGTGACTCCATGTCTACACTACCTTAACTCAAATATATACATAAATATATAGTATCCAATTGCCGCGTTAACCTTTCCGTTGCAGGGGCATCAGTAAATTATCCAAAAGCAAAAGTGCTCAATATACTAAAAGCAGAGCATTAATAATAATAATAATAATAATAATAATAATAATAATAATAATAATAATAATAATAATAGTAGAGAAAAGGTGTTGGGGTCTACCATGGTTTCAATCCAAACATGTTCAACTCTACGCTTAACTAAGTCGATGTAAATCCTTAGTTAAACTGAGTTACACTGGGATATATTTCTTTGTATCCCAGTGTAACTAAGGATTGTATCATGCTAAATACATATTAAATGTATCTCAGTTTAAATAAGGAATTACATCGACTTATTTAAGCGTAGGGTTGGGTCCTGATGAAATCATTTGAACTGAAACCAGGGTAGATCCCTACTCTTTTCCTCTACTAATATTATCATTATCATTATATAAATATATATATATATATATATATATATATATATATATATATGTCTGTGTGTCTGTGTGTGTCTTTGTGTGTGTGTGTGTGTGTGTGTGTGTGTGTGTGTGTGTGTCTGTGTCTCTGTGTGTGTGTGTGTGTATGTGTCTCTGTGTCTGTGTGTGTATGTGTGTGTGTGTGTGTGTGTGTGTCTTCTCTCTCTGTGTCTGTGTCTGTCTGTGTCTGTGTGTCTGTGTCTGTGTGTGTCCGTGTTTATGTCTGTGAGCGTGTCTGTATCCGTATTAGTGTGAGTGTTTGTGTCTGTGTCTCGGTGTGTGTGTGTGTGTCCGAGTGCATGTTTGTGTGTGTGAGCGTGTTTGTATCCGTATTTGTGTGCGTTTTTGCGTGATTGTGTGTGTCTCTCTGTGTCTGTGCGTGTGTGTGTTTGTTTGTGTTGTGCACTGATACATGTGTTTGCTTCATATAGTCGATATCACATGCTGAATTATTGCAATCGGGCACCAAAAATAACATTTCTTCCATAAAATCCACCCTAGAAATTTGATAAGTAAACTTCCTGATTTTGTAGCAGCTCTGTGGTAATCTCAATGCTTCTTTTCCCCAGATCAACCCGACAGTGAAACGGGAATTAGCGGAACGATAAAGACGATACAGTGAAATCAAGACAGATATAAAAACAAAAAAAGAAGCCGTGTGTGTATGTGTGTGTGTGTGTGTGTGTGTGTGTTAGGGGCTGGGGCTTTCACCCATGTGTTACATCACCTGACTTTTTGTGGGACTCACATTTCTTTTACCGACAACACCCGTTTTAATTAATTGTACCTCTACCCACTTGATAGTTTCTGAATATATTATAGCCCACGTTTATTTATTCAGAAATAAAATTATAGGTTACAATGATACCGTCACATAGACTATTTATTCATCAAATTACTTATTCTAAATGAGCAGGGTGTGGTACTTTGATATTAGGCAGAGCGCACCTTTAAAAATCCCCTAGAAAATAATATGGACAAACAAAAATTAGAAAATGTTAACTTCATAGAAAAAAGGTAACCAAGCTCAAATCCGGGATCCATAATTTTTTGTTTCAGTTCGCCTAGACTGGTCACCTTATCATGATTAAAGAGCACCGTCTACCCTACTATTTACCAATAGCTGGAGGGAGAATAAATGGATGCATACTTTTCACACACACATTTAATTAATGTTTATATATATATATATATATATATATATATACTCTGATGAAGGTCGATTCTTGTATGTGTGCGAAATATTTTCACACACACATAAACTGACCGAAACACATGTGTAAGTGATATTCGATTAATGTGATATCGATTAAATTCATTTTATCCATTTACTTTTCTTTTCTTTACTCATTTTCCTCATATTGTCGGATTCAATTCCTTTCCATTTTTTACACACACACACACACATATATATATATATATATATATATATAATATATATTAATATATATATAAATACACTTATTTAAACAAACCGTTAATCCAATTTCCCCATTTGGTCAGAATATCGGGTAGTCGAGAAACTGTCAGTAACCAGGTGTTGCCTCCATGTCCACGCTACTTTAACACACACACAAATTATATATATATATATATATATATATATATATATATATATATATATATATGTCTGTGTGTGTGTGTGTGTGTGTGTGTGTGTGAAGATAAGGAAGTGAATCCGACGGTATGTAGTATATTAAGAAAGAATGAAAAAACACAGGTATAACTGAGTTAAGTGGTGGGTTTATTGGCCGACGCTGCAGTGTTTCGATATATTAATTAGATCATCTTCAGGGCATTTGTTGGTATATGGGAGGTAATAAGAATTTTTATCATAGAATTTATATCACAGAGTGGTAGTCCTTGTTATTCAGAATATTTGACGTCATATTTCAAACCGTCTCCTTTTTTCAAACCTAAAATTTTAAACAGACTGAATAACAAGGACTACCACTCGCTTTTCTCGTTAATCTGTGATAAACATTCTTATTACCTTCCATATACCAACAAATGCCCTGAAGATGATCTAATTAATAAATCGAAACACTGCAGCGTCGGTCAATAAACTCACCACTTAACTCATTTAAACCTGTGTTTTTTCATTCTTTTCTTAATATAATATATATATATATATATATATATATATATATATATATATATATATGATATACTGATATAGACAGAATATAGAATAATGAGAATATATGTGATCATAGTCATTTATTGTTCCTTTACCCATAAATATATATATATTATATATTCTTATATTATACATTCATTTATATATACAATTATTCACATGTATCTCGCTATCTCACCCTCTTTTTCCCTTTCGATCTCTCTGTGACACACACAAACACTAATATATATATATATATATATATATATATATAATATGAGCTCACAATCCATGTCAATTGGCTGTCATCGCGAATAATGTCCAGTAGCGTAAGTAATCGGACTTACACAATATCAATAATGGATCGCTTGCAGCACTTATGCCAAGAGTGTAATACGAAATCCTAAATTTGTCCGTTGTAATGTAATACGGTATGATTTCCGGTTGGCAAGACTATAATCTAATATCTAGCATGTCCGCTAACCACTAGGACTCAGTCGTGTAGAATGACACTAGATTCAGTTGAAATCATAGGCGGGGCGAAGAGGCGGGTAACGCAACTGCCCACACACCAGAGAAAATGCGTGAATAAATACCAAACTATCTACTGACTGAACGCAGATGACAAGTAGTTCTTTATCTGACCGGAAGTGCTGAACAAAAAAAATAAAAAATAAAAAAAACGAATATACAGAGTGATACCCCCCAAAAACAAAACAAAATAAATAAATAAATAAATAAATTTTATTTATTATTCTTATCAACGTCTATAACATTTCGAGAAATTTGTTGGACTTAAACTTTCCTTGGTTGACCATGGCAATTAAAATTATTTTTACAATATTCTAAGCACCGAATTTTCTGAAAAATTAAAATTAAGTTTTATTACAAAGTTTGTGGATTCTGTTCTTTTTTGTTTTTTTTGGTTGTTTTTTTTGGGGGGTTGCTTTTGTTTTTGTTTTTTTATTGTTTTTTTCTCCAGCTATGTGTAAATAGTATACAAAAACGAATATTATATAAGTAAAGAAATAACAAAAGACTTAGAGATTTAGCAATATAGTCTATTTCAGGGAGCTTAGACAAAGTGTCTAACGCGAACTTCGCATCTGATGAGTCGGGAGAGTTAGACACTTTGTCTAAGCTCTCTGAAATAGACTATAAAGCTAAATCTCTAAGTCTTTTGTTATTTCTTAACTTATAAATTTGCTCTGTGACTCTAACATTAAGAGCACACATGGAGCTCTCAAACTGCGACAGGTTTTTTAAATAAAACTCTTGTGTCGTAAGGAAGATTTCTTCTCTGGACTTTTGAATTATATATATATATATATATATAATATTATATATATAATATATATATATATATATATATATATATATATATATATATATATATTTCACAAAGGGAAAGTTATGAATGCAACTATTCTCCACCCAGCTTTGGATAAATAGTAGAGCAGACTGAGTTCTTAACTCTTGGTTAGGTAAGCAGTCTAGAAGGAAAACTTTGAATTCATACCTATTAAGTCCCGCTTAATAAATTGACCTTGTATCACATCCTGCTCGTGGCGAGTCTGATTTTATATATATATATATATATATATATATATATATATATATATATATATATATATATATATGTGTGTGTGTGTGTGCGCGAATCAGATTGGTTTCCAATTCTGGTAGAAAACATCATGAACACTTATACGGTTTCAAGTATTCCCATTTAATACAAAATTTTTTGAAAATATCTATATAACCCATATATTTATATATAATCCAGACACTGTGAACCTCCAGAATTGGAGTCTTACCACCGAATGTAGTTTAGTGTAATTTTTGGGATACCACGTTTTTGTGGGGTTTTATCCATTTATATGAGAGAGAACCGGTTTATTCTAGGGCCTTCTAAGATCTCCCACCAGGGCCATTAAAAAAAAAACGAGGTCAAAGAAATAAAGTATTTTATGGACGATCGGAATTTCCAAAATGAGATATTTCCTATCGCTGTGATACGTGGGTCATCAACTGAGAATCGGCTTTGGAGTGGACTAAATTAAGGACTGTTGAAAATAAACGATTCAACTGGGAATTCTTTGTGGTCGTAGCTTGTAAAGGCACATATTTCAACCAACATAGGGTTGTCCAGTAAGATTAATGATATGACAAGATGGATTATTCTCTGGAACATTTCCCAATGGGTTGAATGGGCACGGTTGAATATCCGTGAAGAATATAAATCCATTCCAACCATTAAGTTTTTTTTCTGATATTTTCTGAACTTTTGGGAATTTCGGATACATCATCCGATAGAATTAGTTTTTTTACCAGATTTTTTAAAATTTTTTGGCATTCTTTTTTCTTTTTGTTTTGATTATTTTTGTGTTGTTCCAAATTCCTTTTTGTTCTAGAAAATCTGAACTGACTGATAGTTGATTTTAACGACACGACAACACGTCTAGGGTTATCTTCTGTTGAGGGTTTAGGGAATCGCAGTCATTGTATGTTCAAACATAAATCCATTCCAACCATTACATTTTTTCTGATATTCTCAGAACTTTGTTTTTCTCCGTTTTTTTTTTTTAGTTTTCTTAAATTTTTCTTATTCAATTTTTGTTCCTTTTCAACAATTTTTTTTTGCTTTGTTTTAATTTTCATTTTTTTTTTCAAGCGCGAGACCAAGAAGATTGTTTTTGCGTCTGAGATGGAGCACCACATCCACCATAAGCTCCTTACTTTAGGCACAGATCCCTGTGCTACTCATACGCTGGGTTGGCGTGGGCCGATATCGAACCAGGAACCTTGTAGTTTCTAGCCAAAAGCTATACCGATTGAGAGAGAGAGGCAGACAGACAGACAGACAGACAGACAGTAAGGGGGAGAGTAGCTGACTAAAAACAACTATAGATGGACACCGTAGATTTTGTAATGCTTTTTGTATCGATTTGGTGACTGGTATCTGATTAGGAAGCAGAAAAAAAAGAACTTCCCAGACGTACGTCGAACAGAAGATCATTAAGAATAAAACAAAAGAAAAAAATAAGAAAATACTGATTGTCCACATAATCGATGCCCAGTGTCCATATCTAAGCTCTCAGGACAAAAAAAAAATATAACAAGAAGTGAAAAAAAAAATCAGGGTAATTTGCTGTGATTAATAATGACATCTTAGTGTAGTTTTATAGATGCCTGTTGTGTAATGGTTATCATCGTAGGAAATAGACTCTATGAACAATGTTCAAGTTTTCAGAAGAGGTAGATTGGAGTTTATATAGTGGTAATGTCTTTGGGAATTGTATGGATCCAATTATTATCCATTCAGCTATTGATAAAATACTAGGGAAGGGTTGGCTCGTTAATCTTGCTTAAGCAAACTATAGGGGAAAAAGAAAAGAAAAACATTCTGAATTCAAACATGTTAAAAGGGTTTGAGGATCGCATAGGCGAAAAAGAGGTGCCGTTGACTTCATGTCCACGGTACCTTATCATTATATATATATATATATATATATATATATATGTGTAGAATTAAACAAAAGACACGTCTCCGGTTTAACGATTTTATTGATGATCTTTTCAGACTTTCTGGCCAACTTTTTTTATATTTGGATGTAATTCGTGGATCAGTTCACCGAAGTTCATATCCCGAGTACTTTCGGCACTTCGGATATTTATAGTATCCAGTTAACTTCTCCGTTGCAGTGGTATTAGTAAATAATACAAAAGTGC
>CM042159.1:31013734-31018734 GCA_023376005.1 Doryteuthis pealeii | reverse complement strand
CTTTACTTATAAAAGCCGTGTACCAGGGTTGGGTGGGTGCTTTGTTGTTTAGTTGGTGTGAACGTTCGGTTGAACATCGTTTTAAAGGACATTATGGTAAGCCGAGAGATTAAGATTGACGCCTTTGATGAGAAGATACCAGAGAGTTAAAGATATACACAAGCGCACACGCACACATATATATATATATACAAGAGAGACGGATCCAGAGAAAGATAGCGTGAGAGAGTAATNATATATATATTATTATATATATATATATATATAATATATATATATTATATATATATATATTATTAATATACACAGTGGTACATACGTAAACCAAAAGTCACCGTGTTAAATTTTGAATTTACTCACAAATAATATGCCATATTAAAATTAATTAGTTAAAATGATTTAGAAAAATAAACGTAGTCTTGTATAAAAACTTAATAAATTCAAACAATTAATCTTAGCTGATTTCCTTGTTTTCTACCAGAGTTTTTGATTCAGTTTCTACCTTTTACAAAGGTCGCTTAAAGATTCCTCATTCAGCACATTTAACGATAACAGGTCGTAATAAGGTCTTTAGTTAATATCTTATTTCATCTTCCCTGTACTACTTTCTAAAAGAAAAATGTAAAACATTAATACATTTCTCGTCTTTTAATCAACGGTGTCTCTAAGAAATACGGCACATATTCTGGACATCTTTGCGTGTACCTATCACGTCTTCACTTTTTGTTTTGTTTTACGGCATATCAATCTCAGTGGGTCATTTAATGCCGATAAAGTTTTGAAATAAATCAATTCTTAATGGATAATACAATTTTGTTTATCAACTCATGTTTTTTCTATTCAACTTATAGATGGGACCCTAACAGGTACTACCACTCCGCTTCAGAGTGGACCAGGGGCAATGGTGATGAAGGGGTGCTCCACATTCCCCAAACCTCCAAAACTGGAACCTCACCATCAGATAGAGTTTAACGTCATTCCCAGGACATGTTACCGCCTTCTAGCACCCATATGATAAAGAGGGATTGGGGAAATCATATAGGTGCTAGGGCTTGACGTGACCAGCGGATTGATCGGAGGGGCCTCTCCGACCGCCCGTCTAGCCCAAGTCTTCACTTTTCTTTCCCATGTACCAATATACGTCTTGACTATCAAAAGGAACGCTGGTCAATATATGTTTATGAACCTCTTCTCAATATACATTTTCTAACATCTTTGTGATGACCTGTTTAAGGGTCAATAAATAATAACCCTACACGTGTATAAAATGTAGGGAACATTGTATTCAGCAATTATATCAACTTACAATGAAAGGATTTCCTTGTTACAGCTTACACGAAGAACATGTTTCTGGTACTTCTCCTTTAAGTCCATGTTCGTGTCATATATATAATATATATATATATATATATATATAATATAGTGACTAGGCTTTGCAGAAAAATGATTTTATCAATCCTGCAAATACCGGAACTGGCCATGCAAGTAGCTTCCAGGGCCAACCTCACCATTGAACACCATTTGTGTAATTTGACGAGCAAAGGGACTGAATGGCATTGAAATAGACTACAAAGTAAATAGATATACACATTAATATCACCGCTTCTTTCTTTTGTGCAAATATTAAAAAGATTTGATTTATATTTGAAGATTTCAAAAATTAAGATATACACAGAAATAGCATTGAAAATTGTACTTAAAATGTCTAGCTTTTGTAAATCTCAAAAGTAGACAAATCAATACATCACGATTTCTGCTACCCTCCTCTACCCGGTGACGCTGGGTAGCCACTTCTAGTAGTAAATAAGTATAACACAAAAACAGATCCTTTTATATATATATATATATATATATATATAATTATATATAACATCTGTATATGTAGCATTGTGTAACATCTTCACCTGACGATTGCTCGAATGAAAACAATATAGTCGTGAATGTTCCTTTGCCACCAATAAATAGATATGTAATATCTTAATTTATTTATTTATTATATATATAACAGCTCATTTTATATTGAGCACTCCACCAATAATACTGCCTTTGGTACACCGTTCCAGCAAAAGCTGAAACAGTGACCATCCCAAACACTATAATATATTATATAATATATATATAAATATATATATTATATATATATAGAGAATCCTGTCTATTTCCTCGGAACCACTGAGATAGATTATGAGCACGGCCAAGTATCCAAACACGACGGTATTTTCCGCGGTAGCTAAATGAGTTCTTCCTGGCATTTGATTGTGTACGTATGTGTATATCAATTTACACAATTATGCGTTAGTGTGTAGCAGCGTGTGTGTTAGTGTTAGACTTTGTTGACGCATGCGCGGCGGGAACTGTCTTGATGTCGGATTTTGCGCGATGCTTTATTGACCGGATCTCGTTACTGCCGGATATCCGACGAATGGGTCGAGCGGACGTAGTCGAAAGAGCGGCAATTGACGAGGCCATTCCCTGCCATACTTCATACCGCTTCGCAACTGGAAATTCCCCTCCCCCTCCCTCTTACTCATTAAGCTCATTCTCCTCCTACCCCTCCTCCTTCTTCTCCCATCGAGGAAGCAAACATTCCTGCTGTTCCTCCCATGGCTCTTAGCAATCTTCACTTCGCCCAGACTTGACTTCACGTCGGGATGCTGTACTGAAAGACCTCATCAACGTGGAGTGGCCCACACATGTGTCTTTTTTGGAACTTGTCACACTTATTGAAGGATTTTCGTCAATTTGTCACGGCGTGCGGTCTTTTCAAGCAGGAAGCGACGAGCGGCGCTCAGATTGTAAAAAAAAAAAGAAGAGGGAAATGATAAAAATACGTTGTAGGCAAACATAAGAATTGAGAATAAATCCATTCTTCGGCAAGTTAGGAATTATAATGTCCTTATGTCTTGTATTCTAATACATATCTAGGAGACACATATTTAGTCCTTGCTAGAGAATTGAAAAAAAACCTGTGAAATATGAGGGTGAAAGAGGTACCAATTGTAGGTAGTGCACTTTGATCTGTCCCTAAATGTTTAAAAAACAGACGAGAGGAACTGCAAATCAGAGGAAGAATTGAGACCATCTAGATAACGGCATTGTTAAAATCTGCTAGAATACTCAGAAGAGTCCTGGAGACTTGTTGACACTCAGACTCCAGTGAAAAACTATCAGCTTACGCTGGTGTGAGAAACCCATAAATGAAATAGTTAAGAAAAGTATCTATCAAATACATATTCATTAAATTTTAACTAAGTTACAGAATTTTAGCCCAAACCATTTTTAAGTAATACTACGATGAGAAGAGATTCATATTGTATTTTCCCTTAGAGATATTAAATAAAAATGATGGAATATTTTACTCCATATTAAAATATTACATTGTGAGAGTCTTATAGAGGTTACAATATCTAAAATTTCTTTGTATTGTTTGAAAGTTGTTTTAAAATAACAAAAGATAAAGATAAATTAATAATTATAAAGTTCTTAATCCTTTCCAAGATTGTGCCAAGATTTTTGGTCCACCCTGTATGCAATTCCCTAACCTATACGACGAATAAACCTAACCAAGATCGATTTTCCCGGTGTTAAAAATCAATCAATCATTGGAATTCAAGGTATTTTGCCAGATTACTGAAAACCTACGATCGCCACGATAATGTTGTTTACATTGATTGAAATATTGTAAATCCTTTTTTTTTTAGTGGGGGGTCTTTTGACACGATCATAAACAAGTGATTCTATTATCTGTCCTGACATTCGTGGAACGTATGAGAGAACTGGTTGCCGGAGAGATAGATAGATAGGTAGATAGATATATATAGAGAAAGAGAAAGAGAGAGAGAAAGAGAGAGATAGAAAGAGAAAGAGAGAGAGAGAGAAAGAAGAGAGAGAGAGTGCGAGAGAGAGAAAGAGAGAAAGTGCGAGAGAGAGAAAGAGAGAGAAAGTGCGAGAGAGAGAAAGAAGAGAGAAAGTGCGAGAGGAGAAGAGAGAGAGAGAAAGAGAAAGAGAAAGTGCGAGAGGGAGAGAAAGAGAGAAAGAGAAAGAGAGAGAAAGAGAGATAGAAAGAGAAAGAGAAGAGAAAGAGAGAAAGAGAAAGAGAATAAAAGAGAAAGAGAGAAGAAAAGAGAAAGAGACAGAAAGAGAAGAGATAGAAAGAGAAAGAGATAGAAAGAGAGATAGAAAGAGAAAGAGAGTAAAAAAGAGAAAAAGAGAAGAGAGAGAGTTTGAGAGACATAGTTTGAGAGAGAGAGAAACAGAGAGACATAGTTTGAGAGAGAGAGAGAGAGAGAGAGAGAGAGAGAAGAGAAAGAGAGAGAAAAGAGAAACAGAGAGATTGAGAGAGTAAGATTTTCGAAAATCATCTTAAGCCAATAAACCAAAACAACAATAAATAAATCCAAAAAATAAATTGAACAAAAATAAAAAAAATATTGCGAAAGTTTGAGATTATCAGAGTCTCTAATCCTTACGAATAGGAAAAACGTCAGCCATTTTGTTTAGCTTCTTCTTTTGTTTTGTTTTTGTACTGCTCACTTGGATGATTCGTTGTTATCTTACTTAGGAAGCATCACGAGTCGTTGATTGTCTAAATAACAACCAACTAAACGCAACAGATCAAAGAAAAGTGCACGAGATTTGAAAGCGAATCGCCGATAATCAGCGAGATTAGAAGCACTTAAGAGTCGAAGTAAATATTTAAAGTTTTCACACAGAATTATTTAGCTTTACTTATAAAAGCCGTGTACCAGGGTTGGGTGGGTGCTTTGTTGTTTAGTTGGTGTGAACGTTCGGTTGAACATCGTTTTAAGGACATTATGGTAAGCCGAGAGATTAAGATTGACGCCTTTGATGAGAAGATACCAGAGAGTTAAAGATATACACAAGCGCACACGCACACACATATATATATCTATATACAAAGAGAGACGGATCCAGAGAAAGATAGCGTGAGAGAGTAATATATATATATATATATATATATATATATATATATATATATA
>CM042159.1:30983734-31006234 GCA_023376005.1 Doryteuthis pealeii | reverse complement strand
GCTGACATCCCTCATTCGAACAAGGGTCGTATATGCCCTTGGGGGGAGGTTTTCAAAGCGAACTCACGTTCAAAATATATTTTAGTTTCCCCAGCATAAGCTCGTCATGGACCATTTATTTTCTGCACGCTAGAACAGATACAAAAGTCATGTGCAACTGAAAGGAAAAAGGTGTAGAAAAGTCCCAATTCCTTTCAGTTAAATGTATTTCTTTTTTGTTGTTCCCTGCGAGTACGATTTCTGGTTTTGTCGTTTCGCGAGAAAACCTCGCATAGAACGAGAATTGTCAATGTATAGCACAAAAGAATGAATTGAACCTCTTTCAATGTCTCACTGTGCTCCCTGGAGATGTGTCAAAAGAATGATATACTTATATATAAAACACAATGTAATATCATTATTTATATATTATATATATATATATTATATATATATATATATATATATATATATATATAGTCTGCGTGTGTGTATATCTTAAATTAATTTCGTCTCATAGTAAAGAGAACGCATTGTCAAGGTGACACGAATATATCCGGGATTTCTTCAGATGTAACAACTAAATAAGCTACACTATTTAATCTGTGTGTGTGTGTCTGTCTGTCTGTCTCTCTCTCTCTTCAACCCTCTCTCACTTATTTATATATATATATATATATATATATATATAAAGTGTGTAGGATATATTTCGCTAGAGCGTTGAGCTCGGCATCATCAGTCGTTTTAATGAATTATCAGGTTATCATACAAGTGTTTTATAGAAGGGTAGTGTGGCGAGAGGAGGTGGAACCTGATAATTCATTAAAACGACTGATGATGACGAGCTCAAAGCTCTAGCGAAATATATCCTACACACTTTAGTCTGAGTTTTGTTCTTTTGTTCCTCACATCTCCACCACATATAATTATTTATAAATAAAACAGGATATAATATATATATAGTTTATTTTCAGAAATGGACGTGCTTATGTTTTTTTTGTGTGGTTATAATTTCTCTTATACATATATATATATATATATATATATATATATATATATATATATATATATATATATATATATATATATATATATATGTGTGTGTGTGTCAAAATAGTTTTGCCACAGAGTAAAGAGAAAATGTCATTGTTACGGTAACACGAGGAATTTTCCAAATATAAAAATATCCTTGGTTATTCACTTTCTTTTATTTTTGGCATTCTGGCCTTCTGGCACGGAAGAATCCAATAGATCACAAGTTATTTTCTTCTCATTGTGTCTTTAGAAATTATTCGTACCAGGAGAAACCGGTGATCTTCCCTGAGGCCCGAGTGACAACAGGTTTTCTTAGTTCTTAAGCACTCTACTCATGATTCAAGCCGATCGCGTCAGTGACGTGGTCTGGGCAGTCTCAATTCTTCCTCAGATCCCCAATTCCTCAATTCCATTTGACAGTTTCTACTATTATTGGTATCACTCTCACCTTTATGTCTTCAGAAGTTTCAGTTCTCTGACAAATTCCGTTTTTTTTTTTCCTTTTGTTCTGTGATATTCTGGAAGGACGTAATCCTATAGTTGACAAGCTCTTTTCTTCTTGTTGACTACAACCAGTTATTCTCGCCGACATAGTGCTATATGGGTTAAATCTAACTTAACGGAACTAAATTCCACCAATCGTATGTCACCCCATCGAAAGAAAAAAATACCAAAAAATCAGGTAATTAACCGAATTTAATGAAATTTCAGTGTTGATATCTTAATGAATAAAATATATAATGCACCAGTTATTTTATTTAAAAAACATTTACATTTTTTCAGGTCAGTTAACTTTGAACCACGTATCTTTGAGAATCTGTGTTACGCCTCAAAGATACCTGGTTCAAATTAACTGACATGAAAAATGTAATTTCATTGACCCAGAGTGGTAATACCTGTTACGGTCCATCTATTGGTTAAAGACATAAGAAATTATTTTTTAAAGAAATATGTTTGAAAAAATAAGTAATACCTGACAAGAAGGAATAAAACAAAATGTCTTCGGCATAATATAACCCAAGGGGTGACGTGCCGTAAAAGATAATCAACCAGCCACCAACCAACTTGATTTATTTTATATCCTCTTATTTCTACTTTCACTTTCAAAATGAACGTCTACCTAAGGAAGGTTCCAATAAGACCCTCAGCCACTGCCTTTAGCCCATGTATGATAAAAAGGCTTGCCATAAGGTTAATAGGGTTGCTACAATCATAGAAATGCTAGGGCTTGACGTCATTAAACTTAATGCCACTCTGACCCAAAGTGGTAATACCCTTTACGGTCCTATCTATTGGTTAAACAGGTATGTTTAAAAATTGAGTTTCGAAAAAAAAATTACCTAACAAGAAGGAATAACACAAAATGTTTTAAGCTTGAAATAACCCAAGTGTTTGACGTGCCGTAAAAAACAACGAATCAACTTCATTTCTCTTCCTCTTTTATATTCCCTCAAGGAAGCGCGTGGTGTAATGGTTAAAGGCATAGGAAATGGACGCGTCGCTCCGCGTTCAAATCCTGGACATGGTAATTGCATTTCACTTAGCGCTAATACCCTTGGAAAGGTATGACTCCTACTCTCCTTTCAGCTATGGATAAATAGTAGGGCAGACTGGGCTCTTAACCTTGGTTAGGCAACCGGTCTAGGAGAAGGAAAACTCTGAATTCAAAACCTGTTAAACTTCCGCTTAAGAAATTGACCTTGTGTCACATCCTGCTCGTACGGAGATATTGGTAAATATATATATACATATATATATATATATATATATGGTTTACCAGTTCCACCCTGACACCAGAAGCATGGCCCGAAGATTAGAACCGATCAACGAAAGACTTGTCAGACAGGAATTGTCTGTTCAATTCAACGAAACCTATATATATATATATATATATATATATATATATATATATATATATATTATATATTCCCTCTATTTCCACTTTTTACTTTCAGAATTAACGATTATGCCTAGGAAGGTTAAAATATTTTTCAGATTACTCACAATTTTTATTTTACTCTGTATTCAGCTGGAATATCGACATCCAATCTCTGGCAGATCGTGTACACATTGTTTACGATGATTAGGTCTCTCCCGACGGTTTTAAATTCTAATTCATCTAATATCGGTTACGTTGTTTATGGCACGGTTTGAATTACACCCGCTATTATTACAATGCCTTTTAGTGGTTATACTCAAAATTACTCTCAATCTGAACACAAATTCCGGAATTTTCCAATATTTCCCTCTATTTTAACCCCATGGATCAATGGCATTATTTGATAGGTCCTCATCTTCTCGTTCCCGGTTTTATCGACTATATGGCGTGGTCTGGTTTATTCTTTAGCTGACAAGATCGTATTTATAGTGATAAGACGTGCTTATATTGTCAAAAGCTAATGGCTTGTGCAATATTATCCTAGTGCAAACCATTCTAATTGAGATATCGATATCTTCATTACTACTATAGATATATCAAACCCGAAACAAATCCTTACTACTGTATAGCTGCATCACTCGAACGCAAAACAAACACTTGAAAAAATATTTATGCTAACTACACATGGATGCTGCGAGCTGTTTTGAACAAATCTTGGAAGCAGTAACCCCACACAATCACAGTTTTATGTTAGAATATTTCATTATAAAAGTTATGTTCAGGTCCACCATTTAAACTTATAGACTGTGTGAGTACGAAGAATGAACTGAGCCAATCAACACGCTCGAATATGGGGTTAGTTAAGTATTTAATCGCCGATCTTGAAAGCCGTTCATTTGCACGTATTCACCCCGGACGACCGGAGCTAAACCGAGAACTCAGCTCAACCAAAGGATTCTAACCAACACTGAGGGACACCAGGGAACAACCAAAGGATTCTACCTAACACTGAGAGACACCGGGGAACAACAAACGGATTCTACCCAATACTGAGGGACACCGGGGAACAACAAACAGATTCTACCAACACTGAGGGAGACCGGGAACAATCAAAGAATTCTACCCAACACTGAGGGACACCGGGGAACAACCAAAGGATTCTATCCAACATTGAGGGACTCCGGGAACAACCAAAGGATTCTACCCAACAGTGAGGGACACGGAACAACCAAAGGATTCTACCCAACACCGAGGGACACCGGGAACAACAAAGGATTCTACCCAACACCGGGGACAACCAAAGGATTCTACCCAACACCGAGGGACACCGGGGAACCCAAAGGATTCTACCAAACACCGAGGGACACCGGGGAACAACCAAAAGTTTCTTCACTAAGGATCAGCCTCTGCTTAACACAAGGGTTCTGATTTGACTGCTTGGTTTCAGTGGTGTTATGGTGCCAGATAAATAATCGGGCATTCTGCAGTAGGCTTGCGACAATGCAAGATCCGTATTGCATTATGGCTTGCTTGTTGCTTGGTCTACCAATTCGACGGTAATTGGAATATTTCTTCTACAGTCTAATTACATTAATCTGAAAATCTTCATATAATGAATCTGAATTTCGTCTTTTCGAAGTTACAAACTTTTTGAGGTCATTTTTGCGATTGTTATCACTAAGCATAATTTATATTGTCAACTTAAATGAGACCACTTTCAGAAACTTTCATAATAGTGCATTTAAAACTGATTAATCTTAATTGTCTTTTTAAAATTAATTGTATTTAATTATCAAGTGCAAGATTTCATCCTAGATAAAAAGAAACAGACAAAGCATTTGGTATTCTCTTATTCGATGTTATTAATGTAATCGGTTTGATATTATTGCTATCATTTTATTGATAGTCTCAAGTGACAACATATAAGTAGGTGAAACCTCCGTGGTCTCTCTCTCTCTATATATATATATCTTAGTAAGCAGAGTTCGAATTTCAATCGTGCCATTACATGAGCAACTGGACAGTAAGTGTTCAATTAATTGTCTCTCCTTCTCTTCCATCTTTAGTTCTCTCTCTCTCTCTCTCTCTCTCTCTCTCTCTCTCTCTCTCATATATATATATATATATATATATATATATATATATATATATATATATAGAGAGAGAGAGATAGATAGAGAGATAGAGAGAGAGAGAGATATAATGTGGGTGCTATATTTATAAAGTAGTGCTCAATAGCATTGATAGAGCAATTATATTTAAGTTAAGCTAACGTGGACATGGATTCAATGGCGTCTGGTTATTGACAACTTTTCGCCTGTGTGATTTTCAAACCATGAAGATCGCATAGGGGAGAAACTGTCAGTAACCTGGCACCGGTTACTCCATGTCGACGCCAACTTATACCCCCACACCCACACACACACTCATATACCTGGACGAGTCGGATGTGGCACATGGTCAATTTCTTACGCAGAGTTCCACAGGTCTGAATTCAGAGTTTTCTGTCTTCTATACTGTTGCCGAAACCACGATTAAAGAGCCCAGTCTAGACTACTATTTACCCATGCCTGGAAGGTTAATTGTTTTATGTACACGGTTTCCAATGGTATTAGCGTTATGTGAAATGCAAATAGCTTATTCCTAAATCTGAACTCGGGTCGCAGAGTCCATTTCTTACGACCATAACCATTTCTCCACAAGTTATGAAGACAAATAAAATATTATCAATAAGAATAGAGTCTTGAATTAAAAACCTCTTAGACTGGTTGTCTACCAAGAGTAAAGGGTCCAGTCCGCCCTACTATTTACCCATAGCTGAAAGTAGAAGATTCTGATGCATACATTTCCCGTTATGTGAAATGCAAATAGCCTAGTCCAAAATTTGAACTCTTGTCGCCGCGGCCATTTCTTTCTCCACGGGTTATAAAATATTGTATGTAAGAAGAGTCTTGAACTAAAAATCTGTAGACTCATCTTGATAACTTTCCTGTCTACTGACCCCGAAATAAGTGTCAAAAGATCAGTCTGTCTGTAACAATGTTTCTATAGAACTGTTTTATAGCTGACATCTCTGCATTTTCATCGTTTTTTCTTCTTTACCCTGTAATTCATGCTCACATCCACATAAAATCCTTATGATTTTGAATAATGAAAAATTGGATCCATATATCTTCTCCCTACAATCAATCATTATATAAATTACTTAAAAACTTCCTTCTGTGAATCTCAGTTCATTAATATACGTCAGCCAATCTATATTTACCTTGGCGTCTCCACATCTATCTTAATTGAACTAGACGGTCGGTCGGTGAGGTCTCCCCGATTAATCGGCTGGTCATGTCAAGCCCTAGCACCTTTCTGACTGCCCAGACCATATTGATTTAATGGCCAACCCCCAAAACTTTTTATCATATATGTATATTTACCAACCCCTCCGCACGAGCAGGATGCGACACAAGGGCAATTTCTTAAGCGGAGTTTAACAGGTTTGAATTCAGAGTTTTCATTCTCCTAGACCAGTTGCCTAACCAAGGTTAAAGAGCCCATTCTGCCCTGTTATTTACCCATAGCTGGGGGAGTAGAATTCATAGCTTTCCCAAGGGTATTAGCGTTAAGTGAAATGCAATTACCACGTCCAGGATTTGAACTCGGGGTGACGAGTCCATTTCCTATGAATTTAACTATTGGACCACTTTATCATATATGTACAAGAAAGTGTTGGTTAAGACTCATAGTGTACTAGGTATGACACTAAACTCCATTTCTTTCTGGAATTCTGGAGATTGTGGAATACCCTTTCGTTACAATTACTCCCAGGTCCATTCTGACTAAGTGATAGGGCCTCATCTATCGGTTAAATATTTTTAAAAATTAGTTATTAAAAATTTGAATACCCAACAAAAATATATAAAACAAATAAAATAATCAGTGGGTTGACATGCCATAAAACTCAACCAATTTACGTTAGCAAATAGGGCATAGACTCCTTCGCTGTCGGGTTGATACCGACATTAGACCACTCCGTCAACTTTAATTATATCTTACATTTATTATTTCTTACTTTTATTCTTACATCAGGAGACGCGTGACGGTGTAATGGTTACCGTCGTAGGAAATGGACATGACGAGAAGAGTTCAAGTCCTGGACGAGGTTGTTTGCATTTTACGTAGCACTAATACTCTTGAGAAAGGTATAAATCCAACTACTCTCTATCCAGTTATGGGTAAATAGTAGGGCAGGCTTGTCTCTTTAACCTTGGTTAGGCAGCCAGTCTTGGAGAAGTAAAACTCTGAATTCAAACTTGTTAACTCTGCTTAAGAAATTGACCTTGTGTCACATCCTGCTCGTGCAGAGGGCTTTGATAAACATATACATCAGAGTATTTAGATTTGGTCCTACTCAAGGGAGATAACTCAGCAAAATAAAAGTTGCATGAAGCTAATTTAAACTTGATTAAGAACGAGATGACTTGCAATTGAGACAGGGAATACAACGTTGAGACATCTATCATAAAATTTAAGACTTGGAAAATACCGACATCTGTTATCGGTGGAGAAACATTAAAACTAGTAATGGCTGATGATGGCTTAGTGGAAATGAAAGCTTTGGGATTTGTATGAAATAAAGAAGACATGATAAACAGGTTATATCATGTAGGGACACGGTTTGTTTGGGGAGTGTATGGTTGAAGAGTTGAAGATTGAAGTTATGGTCCCCACAATTTATATGTATAAGTCTTCAGAAATGAAGTTTCCATAGAGAACAAAAGAAGACAAAATTGATAAAGGAAACAAACTTTATATACATTAATTTACAATTGGTATATTCAATTGTTCTTTCAGCGGTGTTGCAGACTGTATGTGTCTGTAAATAGTTGTGTGGGACAAGGTGACATGTATTGTTTATATTTGTGCGATTGTAGCAGTTTTGGCTGTGATTGAAACTTGTTACTGAAAATGTAAATTTTGCTCTTTACATTATTAATTCAACTATATAATTAAAGAGCTCAATGTAAGAACAAGAGAGAAGATGATAGGAAGAGTAATTCATTCAGATGTTGTACATCTTATTATAATGGAGATTGTGTGTTTTTCTGTCTGTAACCGAAACTATATCCCTACTCAAGTCACAATACTTTTAGTTATTGACATCACATTCTCCATGATTTTATTTTTATCTAAACCTCAATTATTAATAAAATTGTCTTACATTATTAATACTGCTAACTATGTCTCCATACTGACAACATGCAATTATATTTATATATACAACAAAATAACGGTTTACAGTGTGAACGGGAAGGCCAATTTGCATATTAATATTAAAAAATCGAATTTAATAAATATGTGCTTAGTATTATTGATTTCTAATTGTTTGGTTTTATTTTAATGAATATAAGCAAAAATCTCTTCAATAAATCTTAAATGAAATCCATTAACAAGAAAAAATAACTGTCATTTTATTCTTTACTTCCTCTTAACTAAATACTTGAATTAGAAAAAATAACAATGAAAGACGAGAGTGATGGAAGAGTACATTTCAGTTGTTCCATTTTTTATTATACTCCCTCTGTTTCAATTTTTTTTTATCTGTATTCTTATTTAGTTTCATTAGCCTTTCTAATTTAATACAATATTCTATTACATTAAAACTTAAATACTTGCACCTGGAGGGTGCATATATTTGCTAGTAATATACTATAAACGATCGCTCATCATTGCTTTTCAGCAATTCTTTGTTTTAATAAGTATTTATTAACATTAGAATCGTTTGAAACTAGGTCACTATTTTGGGTCGGATATTGAAGATATTAAACATCAAAGTTTCAAGCAAATGCTCGAGTTTTCAATATAACCAAAGATTGAAATTGACTTTTAGTGTAAGCGTTGTGTTGAACTGTTTAGAATACGTATTGAATTGGGTAAAATGCTGAAGAAGATAAAAAAAACCGAGCGAGTAAATACGTATTTAAATGAAGTTAAAACAAAAAAGAGTCAACCTATTTGATCTGGAAATTGCCATAAAACACAAGAATTGAAAATCACAGAAAAGAGATAAAAGTTTCAAATAGGTAATCGAACATAATCTAGTTATACGTTATTTTTTATAACTCAAATTTTTCAATTATTCTTTTTTTGTTTTAATTCGCTTTTTAGAGATATATATGTGTGTATACTTTTTTTTTATTGTTTCCCCTTCTTGCTGTTTTGGCACAAATAATATTTTATAATAAATACGTTTGAACTTTCTTTCTCATTATATCTCTAGATTTTATGCAACTCTTTCTCGCTCTCTCTCTCACACACATATATATATATATATATATATATATATATATATATATATATATATATAGTTTTTTTAAAATATCTGCTCTCTTTCATGTTGCCCTTTCTGTTTAATCTTCCATCTTCCATGTGCATTTCATTAGGCCATATTTTACTATTTTTTCTCAATTTTCTCCTCTAATCTACTATTTCCTTTCAACGAAGATATTTTCTTTTCCATTGAGAGCTTTGATGTATTCTAATTAGCCACTTTATTTTTTTTGTTATTCTTCTAGTTTTTGTCTTCTTGTTTTTTTTGTTTTTTTTTCTTATTGCTGTTGCATCTGCAGACTCGTTGTTTGCGCATGCGTACAAAGGCTTTCTTCCGTAAAGCAATGAGTGTTTCCACAAGAGCAGATGCAAAGAAGTCGCATTGATATACGGGTACGTAATAGGCAATTGATTATCCTATATAGAAAATGATCGCTATTTTTATTGTTCATTTTGCATCTTCATAGTTTTCCATGGTAAAGAAAATGTAAACTAAATGGATTCTTTTTTGTATTCATATTGTTATTTCTTGGAGAAATCTTGGTTAAGTTCACATCCGTGGAATTTCTAGAATTCACCATTTTTCGATTGCGTCTAAAATGACTTAATAGAAATAATATTTTGTGAACTCACCTCGAATAATATATATATATATATATATATATATATATATATATATATATACAGTAAATGAAGGAAAAAACTCTAAACTTGCAATAATTTATTTCAACCGTATTAATACGGCATCTTCAGGTAATCACAAGTACATGACTCTTACTGAGAATTTCCCAAAGTAACATCTCTTTTAAATCTATCAATTTGAGGAATGGAGGGTTGGTGTCTTAGTTTGAAATGGGCAGGATTAGTTTCTTTGAATGAGGCGGGGAGGTCTATGTTTTGGATGAGGTGTGGCTTAGATGGGGGACCGATTCCTTGGGGAAATAGTTGTAAAAGTGTACATACAAAATGAGCAGAATTAAAAGGCTAGAAATAAGGAGAAAAACAATAAAAAATGATTAAAAAATGAAAGCAAATAAGAGGTGAGAGGTAGATTATAAAACTAAAGAATTAAAGAATATAAAATAAAAAATAAAGATAAGGATGTAAATTCAAAAATGTTGAATAATATAAAGCAAAATAGAATGAAATTGAATACCGTAAGAGAATAACAGGTAAAAGATATAACATACTATAAGTAATAACTTAAAGATAGAAGCATAACAAAATAAACATAGACAAAAATAAAATATATATATAAATACATTTTTGTTACAGGCAAATTTATAAAATATGTTTAGGGTTATCATAGTGATCGACACAATGACAATGGATGGAAGACTAAAAGGAGGAATGAAAGGAAACGGGAAAAAAATGTTTATTGATAAAACAAGGGCCCTTTCGTTCGGAGCTTTTCAAGTGTTACACACGGAATCGATTAAAAGTCAAGTTGTAAATTAATTATGGCATGAATGGATAGGGAACAAGGACTAAGGGCAAAGGAATATATATTATATATATTGTTGTGATGTTAATCCAACAGTAAAAAAGAAGTCAAGTCGAGGTAGGGTAAAATAAGATAAGTGTATTTACAATAATGGTACAGGAACAACTACCTTGCCGTTAAACGGTAACAGTACAACCTTTTCACTCGGTGTCTCACTATTTATAGTGAGAACCGGTGTATATTCTCCACTGTAGGAACGGCCGGTACAACATATATATATATATATATATATATATATATATATATATATATATATATATATGTGTGTGTGTGTGTGTGTGTGTGTGTGTGTGATTGAAAATAGAGGTAAATGTGGATGAAACACAAAAAACTAAGTTCATTTGAACATCCACAGACACCGTGTTTCGGCGTTTCCCGCCTCTTCAGTGTCGCTAGACACAACAACTACCCCTGACCAGGAGCGAATCCGACTGATTTTTTGCCATCCCGATTCGTTAACCTCTTGGCCATTTGACAGCTGCTGTACAGTGGTGGTGTTTAAACTATTAAATACATATATTTGTTTATATATATTACGATCACCATAGAGATCCAGTTTGACGATCATTGGTTTATATATGCTGGCAGTGAAAGTTAAATTAAGTCAGAGAGACTACCCTAGAGAGCCCTACTGAGTTTTGGGAGCACACACACACACACACACATATATATATATATATAGTTGAATGAAGTGAGAAATAAAATGTTTAGCTTTTATTCATTTATCTGGGAACGATATTACTACCAATGGTTTCCTGCTAAAAGCATTTATCAGATAAGCGAAATAGATTTTCTTTTTAAATAACAGAAATGGTGTAAATGGTCTAATGTGTGCGTTTTTTAACTGTATTCTCATGTTGCATGTTTGCATGATGTCAAATGCTCTTTTTGTTTGTACGTGTGCGTATTTTGTTTGTGCGTATGTGTATGATGTCATGCGCGTGCACGTGGAAATGCGTGAAGGCAGTGATGATATGATACATATATATATATATATATATATATATATATATATATATATGGTATCCTCTAAAATCACCATATCTTTCCCAGCTTCTGTATATGTAATTGCTCAGCCTGTAGCAATGTTTTCTTGTCTTGAATAGTACACAACTTGACAGAGCAGATACTAACTTCACAGATCTGACCCCGTATATACAGAGCCCACATTAAAACGTCAGCGAATAAAATTCATAACACGAACATAGAAAATTAACAATGAAATTTCCCTCCATAATTGACATGAACTTTTTAAAAACTTATCCATGTCGCTATGTAAATTATTAATATCAAAATACGTTTTGCCGCAAATGTATTCTTCAGAAATTGCTTTGAACATACATTTTCTATGCATTGACGTATTCTCATTATCTGTCTGTGCCTATCCCTGGTAACTTGGTGATTCCAGTAATCCGTATGCATATATGTATATATAATCTATATTTTTTCTTTATCGCATCGCAAGCAGAGCCTTATGCGCATTAATATGCTCGAAAATAATGTGAGGTTGTTACATATAATTCCTTTCTTATAATGGCACATGGCCCGAATTGTGGGGGACAAAGACTATGGTAATGAACATAACAGACAAGCGCATATCTCTAGCCAAAGGCGAAATAATTATCAACATAAATGAGGAATAAAGAAATAAATCTACACACACACTAACATTATATAAATATATATATATATATATATATATATATATATATATATATATATATATATATATATATATTATGGCTGTCTATGTGGGTGTTTGTGTATGTACTATGATAATCAAAGGCAAATTTATGTCAATGGTAGACATTTGAAAAATCATGTGGAAAGATCTACTCATCATATATATATATATATATATATATATATATATATACCATTGTAGTAAACATGGTCTAAAAACGTATTCATCGCTTTCATATTCACTCATAATTACAAATTATTCGGTTAATTATTTTATCGACATTCAAAGTTGCGACAAACTCAACATTTTGCCTTTTTCATTAAGTCTTCCTCTTCACACACACACACACACACACACACATGTATATATTTATGGTAGCGTAGACATAAAATCATTGGAGCTTGGTAACTTTCACATATATGTGTAGCTGGCAGTTACTAAGCGCAGATATTTATTTATAAATATAGGAACGTATATCACATATACATACGCACACACATAGGTAAATAATTTAGTTTGCTCTATCTATGAATATATAGTGCTCAATATCGATGCTAGAGCATAAGTTAGGACAGTATAAGAAAAGAGCCCACGGTGCTAAATGACGGTCAGTTTTTCATCCGTGTGATAAACAGACCAAGAGATTCTTGCTACATAGATGAAAAGTCGACAGTCACTGTCTTTACGATATCATAGCTGATATATATATATATATATATATATATATATAATATATATATATACGCTCCTAGATTTGGGGCGCTGGTAGGTGTCGTCAGTGATGTAGTATACATGGTCACTGAGATGTTTCGGGTCTTCCAACATCAGACTTTGCTCGCTATGCTGACCTATATATATATATATATATATATATATATATATATAGATGAATAAAGCTCCTACAAATTTGTGGTTGAACACTGTGATTTCTTTGTTTCATCTCAAAATTTTATATATATATATATATATATATAATATATATATATATATATATATATAAACGAGTTTATTATTATGTATATACATAAACACGAGTATATGAATTAAATAATTTGTAATGTTAAGGAAATTAACATTAGACTTGGAAAAAAAACTACAAAACGTTAGACAGGAATATGTTCACATGAGAAGACATCCGGGGTCTTTGTGTTAAATATTCCACAGCAAATGTTAGTGTTTATCACTCCCCAAATATATTCACATTATGAGGATATTGTAAAATGGGTCCACCATGAATTTTAAAAAGGGAGCGTCAGCTTCTGATCAATACAACACACTTTATCTAATTAAAATTTGATGATAAATGAAGATTATTTGAAGAAATGTTCTATGAATGCCAGAATTTTCTTTTTTCGAAGATGGAATTTGAAAATTCTCTCAATATTAACATGAGATTAGAGAATCCCAAGAAAATTATTTTGATGCTTAATGAATATATTTAAATTTTGCTAATATCATTTGTAGGATTTTGATAAAAATAAATTCTCGAACTTCTAGCGCGCCTTTAACATAGCATTTAAATATACGTAATGAAATCAAGAAAATAGGTTATCAAAAAACACTGAAGATCAACTGCTAGGAAAAATTAGATTTATTAATATTTGTTTAATTCTACATGTATAAATGAAAGAATGCTGCCCAAATACACACACACACACACACACACACACACATATATATATATATATAACTCAACTCATCGATTTTTAAGCATAGTTTAATAATTTTGAATTTGGGGTTTTCCTTCTTCTAGACGAGTTCTCATAACAAAGTTAAAGAGCCGATTCTCTTCTATTATATACGCGTAGCTGAATGGAGAATGCAGGCTTTTCTCAGTTATTAGCACTATGGGAAATAAACAGTATTGTCAAAGAGTTTTTATGTACGTGAGTGTATCCCGTATATATGTGTGTTGTATACACTTACATATGTATATGTTTAATTATATTATACATAGGTACGTGTTTACATGAAATATATACATATATATGCGTTTTACACACGCACACATATGTATATATATATAAATATATATATGCTTATATATATCCATGAGTGTATGAGTGTAAAGAGAGATACAAAAATAAAAAAGTAAGACGCATACATACATGCATGCTTGTATACATAACTGCATACATACATATATACATGCGAGTATATATACATAACTGCATTCATACATATATACATGCGAGTATATATACATAACTGCATTCATATATACATGCGTGTATATATACATAACTGCATATATATACATAACTGCATTCATACATATATACATGCGTGTATATATACATAACTGCATTCATACATATATACATGCGTGTATATACATAACTGCATTCATACATATATACATGCGTGTATATATACATAACTGCATTCATACATATATACATGCGTGTATATATACATAACTGCATACATACATGCGTGTATATATACATAACTGCATTCATACATATATACATGCGTGTATATATACATAACTGCATTCATACATATATACATGCGTGTATATATACATAACTGCATTCATACATATATACATGCGAGTATATATACATAACTGCATTCATACATATATACATGCGTGTATATATACATAACTGCATTCATACATATATACATGCGAGTATATATACATAACTGCATTCATACATATATACATGCGAGTATATATACATAACTGCATTCATACATATATACATGCGTGTATATATACATAACTGCATACATACATATATACATGCGTGTATATATACATAACTGCATACATACATATATACATGCGTGTATATATACATAACTGCATTCATATATATATACATAACTGCATTCATACATATATACATGCGCATTCATACATATACATAACTGCATTCATACATATATACATGCGTGTATATATACATAACTGCATTCATACATATATACATGCGTGTATATATACATAACTGCATTCATACATATATACATGCGTGTATATATACATATATATGTGTGTGTGTGTTTGTATACATACATGACTGCTGACATACATATATACATGGGTGTATCCATATATATATATATATATATATATGTGTGTGTGTGTGTGTGTATGTGTGTGTATGTGTGTGTGTGTGTGTGTACATACACAGCTGCATACATACATACGTAGCCTGAGCAAAAGCGTAATTATCTGATTTACAAAAGAATATACCACGGCCCTTTTGTTCATATAACATCTATCAACTATAACAAATTTGTTTTTGACATGAAAAACATCACCAAGCATTTGTATCAGGTCAAGCGAAACAATTATTTCAAAAGTACAAGAAAATTAGATTAAGATTTCAAAGAACGTAATAAATAAATGAACAAAGTGAATATTTAATTCACCACACCACATCTCCACCAATACAACAACAACAAAAAAGAATATGAGGATTTATGGTGTCCACTTTATATTCAGTATTGGGCAATAGTTTTATTTATGTTAATATTTGTGTTATGATCATTATATTTCGTGATCTGAATGATTCTACATACAAAGAGTCTGGAGATGTATTTTACAAAACAGAATTGAACAATAAAATGTACGTTAATTTCCTGTCTGAATTTTCGAGATGAGGTTCATTATTAGGATTTTTCTGACTGCTTTCCTCCTCAAGTGATATAATAATAATAATAATAATAATAATAATAATAATCTTATTATATTGGAGATTGTGAAACTATATTACTACTCCAGTCACAATTCCCTTAGTTATTTACATCACATTCTCAATGATTTTATTTTAATTTTAACCTCAATTATTAATAAAATTGTTTTACATTATTAATACTGTTAACCATATCTACATGCTAACATGCAATTATATTTATATATACAACAAAATAGCGGCTTACAGAGTGAACGGGAAGGCTAATTTACATATTGATATTAAAAAATCGAATTTAATAAATATGTGCTCAGTGTTATTGATTTCTAATTGTTTGGTTTTATTTTAATGAATATAAGCAAAAATCTCTTCAATGAATCTCAAATGAAATCCATTAACAAGAAAAAATAAATGTCATTTTATTCTTTACTTCCCCTTTTAACTAAATACTTAAATTAGAAAAAATAACAATGAAACACGAGAGTAATGGAATAGTAAATTTCAGTTGTTCTATTGTTTTATTATACTCCCCCTGTTTCAAATCTTTTTATTTACATTCTTATTTAGTTTCCTTGGCCTTTCTAATTTAATACAATATTTTATTACATTAAAACTTAAATACTTGCACCCGGAGGGTGCATATATTTGCTAATAATAATAATAATAATAATAATAATCTGATGTGAAAACTCAAAAGAAGTAAATAATAACACACTGCTTGCCCATATTGTGAGGGGCGCAAGACTTGTCTTAATTACCAAGTTTTAATCTATGATATGCGAAATAGACTAGCTTCCCAAATACGCTGATGTTTCTTCTTTGACTGGAAATCAACCTAGTCACCTGATTTTAAAAATCCTCCTTCATTTTCAATAAAATAATCAACGCAATCAGTTGACCAGTCTATTACTTACAGACAACCAATACAATTGTGCTGATTTGGGGAGAAAAAAAAACTTGATGTGATAGAAGAAACTGACTGTAATTTTGAAATCAGCATGAAATATTAGTCTAAATCAAACGAAAAAAAAAAAAATCAACCACAACAGAAATTATATCCAAAATTGTTCCCCATAATTTACAATTTTCGGAGTGTTGTCCTCATCTTTATTGTTAATACACAACGTTTCGGTCGATGAGACCTCCGACCTTCTTAAGGTGTTTATTGTCGGAAATGGAAACTTTATTTTCGAACTCGGGAGACTTCATGGAAATTTAAACCAAATTAGCAGAATAAGAATATTGAAGTCAGTAAGTCTACTGTTAGTTTGAATAACAGCAGCTAAGTACAACTTAATCAGTGTCCAAGACAGTTGGTATATATAGAAATCAAGAATTACACATTCATGAATTCGGCTGATTTGGGTCATTCCATTCCTTGAGTTCTGATTGACTGCTTGATTTGAATGACATTGGGAGTCTTATATATATCCTGTCATTCTGCAGTAGACTTTGTGACATTCGGGTTTGTATTTAAGTTACAACCGTTTGTTGCCTTGTCTTCCCAGTTCGACGTTAATTGGAACTTTAATTATTCTTCAAAGAACATTTTACCCCGGTGGATTGAATAAAGTGTTAATTCATTTATCTATTTATTTTGGTCAAAGACATTTAACACATGTAGTAATATCTTAACAGAAAACGATGTCAACGTACTTATAGGAAAGGCATGCGTTGCTATACACAGATTATCGTTCATATGGAAAGCTGATCTCATGGATAAGAAAAAAAACGAAAATTATTCCAAGCTAAAAATCGTGTCATAGCTACTGTATGGCTGCACTACTTGGAATTTAAAGAAACTGTTAGAGAAAGAGAAAGATGGTAAATACACAAGGATGCTGCATTCTGTCTTGAATACACCCTTGAAGAAGCATCCCAAAAGAAAGCAAATGTACAGACACTTGAATCCTATCTCAAGTAAGATGAATAACGATTTATTTGAATAGAATGAGTTCTCCGCTGGATATATAGTGGACTTTGAAATATCCCATCATAGAGGTAGAAAATTGTTGTAATGGAATATTCTACTCTCTCTCTCTCTCTCTCTCTCTCTCTCTCTCTCTCTCTCTCTCTCTCTCACACACCCATGTGGTTTGACTATATATATAGGGAGCACGGCATTCTACAGGGCTGGTTTCGAGGATTAGTAGCATACCTCACTATTCCTAGTCTATCTTATATCTCTCTGTAATAAAACCCTCTATCTTAAATCTACGAACGTATTGACTGGTTCTTCCACCCGATTACAATCTTGTCTGATTCCTTTTAAGGACACAACAAAATATTTTTTTTAAATGATATAGCCATAGCGGAAATTTAGTAGACAATGTATTAGTACTATTTCCATTCGTGTTGTCTCTTCTATTTTCCGCTTTATTTATAAATTATTTTACTTACTTGATAAATAATGTCTTCTTTATTCACAGCGCTTGACTTATGTATATTTTTAGATGTCCAACTTCACATGATTATTCAAAAGAAACAGGAAAACGACCAGTTACTTACCTGTAAAGAAAAAAGAAATACAAGTTAGTTTCCATACATGACAGAATATACAAGAGAAAAAAATACATTCAGTTTTAGAGATGGGTTTTATTAGCTTTTAAAAGGATAAAACTTTCATTCACAAGTGTATTCTAAAGCACACAATCTGATAAACTTCATTAGTGTATACGTTTTAGACTATCTATAATATGTACGCCTAATTCCCACTCATATTTATGAACTTTCCCACCATCGGAAACATGCATTTTCGGTAACAATTAGCGAATCAGAAACGATATATATTTAAGGTCACTTATATTTGTTTTGAAATCAATTGCAAATTGAACTTTCTGAAATCAAGACCTACAGATAAGTATCTCAAGAAATACAACAGATTTTCTACTACAATGAGTATCTACTAAAACTACTCTGTTCTACCTGGGATTTTATGGAATACAAGAGACTTTGTGCCACAAAGAATTGAATAAGGCATTTACCAACAGGGAGACTATACCGAATGGCTAGGCAACCAGTCTAGGAGAAGGAAAACTCTGAATTCCAACCTGTTAAACTCCGCTTAAGAAATTACCATTGTGTCACATCCTGCTTGTGCGGAGGGGTTAGTAAATATGTATACTCTTACACCGGATGCATGTTTAAACATGAATATATTCACGTTTGTTTAACTTAAACTATTTTAGGGTCTTCAAGTTGAATATTAAGATTCGGAAGAGATACACCGTGAAAGAAACTCGAGCACAAACAGTATGCCACAAGAGAAGATATTTGAGTAGGCTCATCATATCTTGGAACGGGCATGGCTTATGGTTGGGTGATTTTCTTATAGTGAAGAGGTTTACAAACTGTTCAACCTTTTGATATGAGATGAAAGCATATTTTCAAAACATCGGAAATCCAAATTTATCCAAAATTGACGAAATTTCCTTCCAAGCACAAAAATAAATACCTCGAGAAACACACATAAACACGCACATACTCTCACACACTCGCATAGCAACCACACACACACGTACTTCTATATAGATATTAGTATATATATATATATATATATATATATATATATAAAGAAAGAAAGAAAGACAAACAGACAGATATAGGGAGTGAAACAGGAAATGTGAACGCGCAGTTAGGTATGTATGTGTGCAGTAATTATATATATATATATATATATATATATATATATATATGTTTGCTGGTTGGTTTTGAAGGCTATCACAATGCAAGTATAAAGAAAAAAGAAGGTAACTGTAGTGTTGTTTGTTAACCTGTAATTTATTCTCAATTCTTAATATATTGGGATAAAAATCCCATCTACAGGAGATTACTAGAACTGAAGTTGTTGCTAGTGGCTGTTCATTTGTTCTGTCTCATGTCTTCCAAATTCTGTGTGTGTGCAAACCAATATAAACACAATGCTTCAAGCAAATTACAAAACCCTTATATATATATATATATATATATATATATATATATATATATATATATTCAATAATTACTGCATTAGTATTTCTGGAAATTTTAAATGACATAGAATATAATCTATCTGTTCATATGTAAAGGGCAATCGTTGTTTATGTATGTCCGCATGAAACTACGAAACTAAAACCATTAACAACAAAGTAAGTATATACACACATTGAATTTCACTGGTCCTTGCTTTTCGTGCAAAAAATGAAGATCTGATTTATATTCAAAATATTCAAGAATTAATATATACATAGAAATAGCATTGAAATTCTACTTTAAAATGTCCAGCATTTTTAGATGCCAAGAGTAAACAAATCACTACAGCATAATTTCTCCCCTCCTGCCAGAGGACGCTAGGTAGCCGCTTCTAGTCCCCTATAAAGGAGTGAGATTGTTCTCCACAGACAGTTTCTTACTTTCGCACTTCTTGGCCATCTAAAGCGATGAATTCAACTCTAATAATGGTGTATATATTTTTACTGGTTATACTGCTCTTCTTAGTCAAATACTTAAAAAAAAAAAACATTGTACGATTCTATCATTGTAGTATCTTGTCCAAAATCCTATAAATATTTGTATTGCCTTTAGCAGTTTCCACCATTTTGTCTTGTTTCCCTTTCGTCTAAAACATTGAAACATGGGTTTTTGTATGCGAATCTTACTTCCGCCATTTTGAGTCACGTTTTCCGCAGATTTAGGCATTTATCGCTGAATTTGCCGACCACTTATCTCTATACAAACATCCTCTCATCTGCTTAGAAGTTAAGAAAATCTAGTTTTCAAAAACTAAAGCACAAAAACTATTTGATTTTCCTCCCGTATTTTGCTTTTCTTTTTTCTAAGACAAAAAATTGTAACATTAAGTTGAAAAAAAAAAATCAAATTCAATCAGAATATTTACAAAAAAAAAAAAAAATGTAAATGACCGAAATCAATTTTCAAGATTTTCAGTCCAAATGTTAGGGGTGAGTATTATATAAGAGAATTATCAATATATCAATACTCGTGTTCCTTAAAAGTACGACCGTTATCATCTTGCAACACCCTCTAGTTAAAATAAGACCGTCAAAATCGTCCAAGATGTAACGCAATTATGTAAATCCTGGTTATTTGGTGTTGCTTATCCACCGAATACTTATTTCTTATAAGTGTCATCACCTCAGATACATATTGGACCATTCTGTTTTTATTATAAAGAAAGGGAAGAAAAAGGAGAGAATGCAGAGAAAATACAAGAAAGAAAGTAGGGGGAAGATAGAGAGAGGGGGTGAGCGCGTGGAAGCTATAACGCTAATCTGTTTTAATCAAACATAATAAAAAGATGAAAAGAAGGAAAGAAAATAAGAGAGAGAGAGAGGATGTGAGAGAGAGAGAGAGGATGTGTGAGAGAGAGAAGAGGGTGTGAGAGAGAGAAAGAGGGTGTGAGAGAGAGAGAGAGAGAGAGTGAGAGAGAGTGAGAGAGTTAAATAAGTTTTTTAAAATACTTTTTAGATATGGCAATAGCTCTTAAGTAACGTTGTAATAATCAAATTATACTGACCCCAGTTGTAATAATCAAATTATCATACTGTGTTATATGCACAGTTCCTGCTAGTATAAATATGAATATTTCCAGGTTACATGCTTCAGCATATTCAGGATTGAGTGACGAATGTTATTTTTATATGTAGTCTAAATCCAGGTTTCTCAACCGGAAGCCATATGCCTCACCCCACCCGTGAACCATATAAGAATCATCTCACCAACTTTAACTGGTGAATTTTCACTGAAGTTTGGGGGACACCAAGTCTCATCAAGTCTTCAGGACTCGAAGTAACCTAGCTTATTTTAGAAGTGCTGAGGTCTAACTCCATCTACACTATTCTCTCTCGATCCCAGTTCCCTCCTAATAACATAAAATCTTTTTTTCTAATGTCTACATACAGCCAGCAAGAGTTTTATATGTAAAGTCGTCGGGGCGGTCTAAAGTCGGTATCAGCCAGTCAGCGAGGGAGTATATCCCCTTTTCAATAGCGCTAGACCAATGATATTGTTTTAGAAAATGATGTGGAGCGCCACACCTACCATCAGCTCCTTACTTTACCGCACAGATCCCTGTGCTACTCATACGCTGAGTTGGCGAGGACCGGTATCGTACTAGGAACCTTGTGGTTTCTAGCCGAACGCTCTACCGGCTGAGCTAACCCAGCCCATAAATATGTTTTATATGTAGGCATCGAAAATGAGTGTTTATATATATATATATATATATATATATATATATATAATTTCTTTTCATACGGAAAAGAGTTCTTGGGAATAGAAATGTCAGCCTTAAAAGCCACACATACATTTCCATCATTGATCTGTCTCTCATTCTCATCCTCCCTCGCCTACTCCCAGCTTTTAAACGGCGATGCGCACGGACCATTTCATATTTTCGCCGTTCTACTTTGTTAGCAGAGTCACAAACTGCTGGTTTTAAATGACTAGT
>CM042159.1:30963734-30978734 GCA_023376005.1 Doryteuthis pealeii | reverse complement strand
TACAGCGAGGGAGTCTATCCCATTTTCCCTATCGCTAGACCAACGAGATTTCTGTTGAGTCTGAGATGGAGCGCCACACCTATCATCAGTTCCTTTACCGCACAGATCTCTGTGCTACCCATGTGCTGAATTAGTGAGGGCTGGTATTGAACCAGAAAGCTTGTGATTCCTTGGCTGACCCTCTAAATCGGTCATATCGGCATTAAATGACCCGAAAAGTGTTGATATGCCGTAAAAAACGTCACAGTATTTCAGACCAATTAATATCCTGCAGGACACCACTACCAAGTAATGGTTTCGTTTCGTTATTTTAATGGCATATCAACCACTGTGTTTTTCTCCAACGTTTTCTTCAACCGCTTGATTAAATTTTAGTTGATGCAGCCATACAATTGTACCGACACGGCTACAGCTTGGGCTACAGTAATGAAATCAGTGTATCATGAAATTTAATACTCACATATATATTCTATTTTTATTTAAATTGTATTTAAATTTAACTAAGTGTAAATTCAAATATCTAATAATGTAAGTCGAGTTTACCAAGCCATTATATTCACATGTGCTTGAAGATGTTACATGTTGAATATTTGTGGCTATCGAAAACATACACAGAGCAAGATTGTGAAGAAAAAAGAAGAAGAAAAAACCTGAAATAATTCGAAAGATGAGGATGGATGGTAAAGGAGGAATAATTTCATAATTAAGAAACAATGGAGCGAGATTTACGCGCATGCGCGAGATTGTACGTGATTCTTTTGTTGATTTCGATCGGGCTGCGCACAAAAATAGACGGTTTGCCAGGTGACACGCGCAATCACCCATGTCCAAATCTCGTCCAAAATCTCGCCTCGGGCAACGCCAAAATAACGTTATCCGGTAACCATTACCGGAAATAGTTTTCGACAAGGTGTCTGCCACAATTTGTGTCTCCTCTATTCAGGACGCTCTCCCCCCTCCTGCTCTATCTTTATCGTTTTCCTTCTTCATCCTTTAAAACAAAATCCAAATTGGAGCCTTAACTTATTTATTAATTAATACTCGGGGGGGGGTGATGGCCAGAGAGGGTTGATAGATGAATGCTAGCATTTGGCGTGTGCGAAGAGTTTTGAAACATTTCACACTCTCACTCTCTCCATCCCCCGAAGGCGTGAAAGTTGTACTGGTGGCTTTTCGGATATTGTTTTTCAATGTCGCTTAAGATCAAATATTTAATTACCCTAGTCTAATTAAGATGACAATAATGAGGGAAATATTATTTGTAAAATTTGGGGCAGAGTGGGGCGGGCAAGAGAGAAAGAATGGGAATTAAAGGTCATATATTGGCTGAGAGCCAGAGATAAGCGTTAATTTCATAAAACTATTTGTAACCATTGAGAGTTAAAGAAAGTTTTAAAACACAAAATCAATGTTTCTGATAATTGGGTATATTGAATTGATTTTAGCACGATGAAACTCGTCAATGAAAATTCATTCGATTATTTGGAAATGAAGAAGTGGTTCCACAGTCTCATTTAACATGAAAGTGAATTTTTGCGTTCGTAGGAAGTAGATTCGTCTAACCGAGTTCAAATCCTGAACGCAGCTGGAACACCTAGTGAACCTCGTCAAGGCAAATTCATTAGATTGTACGGAAATGAAGAAGTGGTTCGAAATTCTTATTTAACACAGAAGTAAAACTACGTAGGAAATTCGGAAGAAGTGGGTTCAGCTTTCCGAGTTCAAATCCTATACGAGGCTGGAGCAATTTTGTGAGGATCAAAGACTGCTAAGTTTAACTTAGTTTTGCAGGAATCATCAATTAAGTATTTACCGAAATTGTTCCCTACGGGTAGGATGGGACACAAGATCGCAAGTATGGGACATCCAGCAAGGATTGAACTCATAATTGCGCGCACTACGAGTTGTAGTAGAGTTCGTTAGCCACTATACCACGGTTATAGTACAATTACTATGAATTAATAATGTCTAAGAATTAATGTTTTTTTCTTTTTTTTTAATAGTATACCTTTGTTATAATAATAAAATACTTTGTTCGTTATTTAATGCCAAAACAACTCCTTGTGGAACTATCTAACCTACAGTTGGAGGGATGAGTGTTACATAATCATTAGATACCTAATGATTATGACAATAGTGTAGAAATCATATTAGTGCAGCTGATGGCCTTAAGAGTGAGTAACAGCTTTTGACCTCACTCTGACCTCGCGTTCTGGGGATGATCGTGAGAATCGGAAGGCAATAGAATCCCCTTCTGGTTTAAGGTGTAAGCAACTCAGTTAGTTAGAGTTAGAACTTAGAAGCGAAGCTAGCAAGATGTGAGTCTCACTGCGTGATTGTCTGGTCTGGGGTTCTACGAATAAAGTAACATCATCGTAAATCGAAGTCTTGTGATTATTACTAAAAACTAACAATGACACAGGGCTTCTGATAAGGAGTGATCCCCAGCCGAAACCAGGCACAGAATCCTCAACAGAAGACCAGACGAGACCTTAGAAGATATATCAGACCAAGATAGATGATAGAAGAACCAAGCCGGCCAGAAGAATAAACGACAGAGTAAGAAGTAAGAGAAGTATAGAACATGTAGATATTTAGGGCCGGTAAAGAGGGTATGCAACATGATTGTGTTCATGCCTTTCCCATGATATTAGTTCGAAATAGAAAGGTAACAGTGTGACTGGAGGTTTATCTTGATGTCGCTGTCTAACTTTTACCACTACGCTACAGGAAATTCGGAAGAAGTGGATTCAGCTTTCCGAGTTCAAATCCTATACGAGGCTGGAGCAATTTTGTGAGGATCAAAGACTGCTAAGTTTAACTTAGTTTTGCAGGAATCATCAATTAAGTATTTACCGAAATCATTCGCTACGGGTAGGATGGGACACAAGATCGCAAGTATGGGACATCTAGCAAGGATTGAACTCGTAATTGCGCGCACTACGAGTAGAAGTCGATTTCTTTAGCCACTATACCACGGTTATAGTACTATTACTATGAATTAATAATGTCTAAGATTTTTTTTTCTTTTTTTAATAGTATACCTTTGTTATAATAATAATATATTTTGTTCGTTATTTAATGCCAAAACAACTCATTGTGGAATTATTTAACCTACAGTTGGAGGGATGAGTGTGTTCATGCCTTTCTCATGATATTAGTTCGAAATAGAAATGTAACAGTGTGACTGGAGTTTTAACTTGATGTCGCTGTGTAACTTTTACCACTACACTACAGGGATTCCGATTCTAGAGCTCTGGGGAGTGTGGAGTACCCCTTCATTCCATTACTCCCAGGTCCACTGACCAGGAATGGAAGTACCTGTTAGAGTCCCATCTATAGAACAAATCGAAAAAGATGAGTTTAAAAATGTGTTTAAAATTGAGTTAAAAAAAACATTGCGTACCAATCAATTATTCATAAAAAACGTCTTCGGCATAAAATAACTAGAAAAGGGTTGACATGCCATGAAATCCAAACACTTTTTGCCACTACACCATCAGAACTACCCTTGATATGCGGTGTAGAAAGAAAGTTATTCGGTGTGGTTGTACTTATTTGCCTGTCTAAATTCATGCCACAATTGTTGTTTTTGCCGATGGCAATATTATCTATTTCGATGTTTCCATAAAAGAAATAAACCATCAATATAATATAAGAGACAGATAAATTGCTTGAGTTTTATGCTTAACATAAAACACATCTTTCTCTTGTATTTCTCTCAATTCTTTATCAACAGTATCAATAATATTATTATTTGATTGACGGAAAAATAATCACAATATCGTTTTTATTTTTTTCCTTTTATTGTTCTCGAAGTTGCAAAAAGTAATCACATTATTGTTGATTGTCTTTGTTCCTCTTGTCATTCAGTGGTTGACAGCAAGCAATCACGCAATTGCTTTTTTCTTGTATGGAAGGTCGTAATACAATTATTTTTTCTATTTTAGTCACTTCAGTTTTTTGTGTTTTTTTAATTTCAACAAGATAGAAACCTATTATGAACATACAAGATGTAGTTTCTCTGATTAATAGAAATTGTTAAAAAAAAAAACAAGAAAAAACAATTTGAAATTAAACTCCAGGCTAAGAGATAATCAGGTATGTTATTTTTAACCTGAATACTGTTTAAAAAAATAGCTTTAAAGAAATATGAAGTAAATTTATCCGGCAGAAAAAGGAAAGGAATAATCAGTCAGATATTAGGAATTATATATATATATATATATATATAATATATTATATATATATTGTTTGTGGCCATCCATGCCTTAACACACGAATAGAAAAGGCATGGATGGCCACAAACAAATTGTTTGTCATATGGAAGTCTGATCTCACTGACAAGCTAAAGCGACATCTCTTCCAGGCTGTAGTCATACCAGTACTGCTGTATGGCTGCACTACCTGGACCCTAACGAGGCGCCTCGAGAATAAGCTAGATGGGAGCTGCGCAAGAATGCTGCAAGCAGTTCTGAACAAGTCGTGGAAACAGCATCCCACAAGGGAGCAGCTGTATGGTCACCTGCCCCCTATCTCACAGACCATCCGAGTGAGACGGACTAGGCATGCAGGGCACTGCTGGAGAAGCAAGGGTGAACTCATAAGCGATGTTCTCCTGTGGAAGCCAATACATGGAAATGCCAGTGTGGGCCGCCCAGCAAGGACCTACATCGACCAGCTATGTAAAGATGCTGGCTGCAGCGAGGAAGAACTCCCTGGGGCGATGAATGATAGGGAAGGTTGGCGAGAGATTGTCATAGATATCCGTGCTGCCTGCACGACATGAATATATATATATATATATATATATATATATATATATATATATATATATAATCCTCTGTGTGTGTGTGTGTGTGTGTTATCTGTGTCTGTCTTGTAATCCCTTGTTTGCTGAATGTGCTAGTATGTGATTAATCGTTTCGTCTGTTTCCACTGATCCCACAGTAGCTATTTCGTTGCGTCTTATCTATTTTCGCCTCGATGTAATTTGGAATAATAATAATTATTATTATTATTAGTTTTTCACATCAGCGTTAGTTGATGGTCTTTCACTGGAGCTTGAGTGACAAGTCTCCTCAGGTCTCCAGGATTCGCCTGAGTATTCCAACTGATTTCACTGTTGTCCGGATAGTCCCAATTCTTCGTTTTATTTCCAGTTCTTCTAGTATATTTTCTAAGCTTTTGTAGGCCGTTCCAGTGCCCCAACTACTATTGGTACCACTATTATTATTATTATTATTATTATTATTATATTCATTTAATTTAAATAATCTTTTATGATCGTTACTTTGCATGTGGCCTAGTATGAATTAATGTTTATGCCTATATTTGGATACGAGATCAGTTAGTTCATTTAGAAGTAGTTGTTTGTTTTTTTTTATCTTGATAGGTGTTTATGGGGATTTCTTTTTATTCTGGACAAACATTAAAGTGCCATGATATATTCTCAGTCAACATACGCGAGATGCTTTTCAAAAGTTACATTTAGTTTCTAATTGTATTTTGAAATCATCGACCATGTCCCCCTTCCCGAAATAACACAGGGGGCGACCATTGTTGCAGGCAACACTGGCAAAATAAGACTTGAAAATATTTCATGATATTTCTGTGAGAAACCCATTTGTATATGAAATGCTCTTTTAATTTGGTTATTCGACGAATATGAATAGATATTATGAGATTTGACAACGGGCATCTATATATAGAAACATACACAAACCGAAACACACATATATATATACGCAAGCACAAGCATTTCACACAAACACACACATATATAAGCAAGCACAAGCACACACATTTCAGACAAACACACACACACATATATATATATATGCAAGCACAAACATACATATATATGTGCTCCGCTTAAGAAATTGACCTTGTGTCACATCCTGTTCGTGCGGAGGAGAAGGTAAATTATATATATATATATATATATATATATATATATATATATATATGTGTGTGTGTTGTGTGTGTGGTGTGTGTGTGTGTGTGTGCAAGAACACGCACACAATTTTCTATAGTTATCGAATTTTATGCATACATGCATTTATAATTGCCTTCAAGCAAAAATATAAATAATAATTTATTCAACATTGCTTCTATAAAACAAACATCCAAAAATTCTTATTCACTTCGCCGAAGAGCTTACGGCCGGTTTTGTTTACTAAATAAACGTCCACTTGCCTACTATGACAGGGGCGTGTAAATAATGTATCATTGACAAGGTTAATTTCGCAGGGATTGTTCGCTATGTACCGGCGGCCGAACGGATATGGTCTCTGACTATGCTGTGAAGTCCCGGTTTCGATTCCTGTCGGAGGGGAGTCTTAGTATACATCGCTGAAGAGGACTTAATAAAGTCGAAACAGTCTGTACGTGTTCTGCATGGCGAGCCATCCTTTGCGAGATTTTACTTGTCAAGATTATTTTCTATAGTTTCGAATTTTATGCGTACATGCATTTATAATTGCCTTCAAGCAAAAATATAAATATATATATATATATATATATATATATATATATATGCTGGCAACATAAAACTTCAAAATATTCCATGAAGTCTATGTAAAAAAAACACACTTACGTATGAAATGCTCTTTTAATTTGGTTTTATCGACAGTTTTAAATAGATATTAGGATTTACAACATGCCTTTGTACATACACATATACACACACATTATATATATATATATATATATATATATATATATATATATGGAGAGAGAAAGGGGTTAGATGGATGAGAAAAGCAATAAAACTAACCCAAATGTTTATTTGTTTGATTCTCATAATTCATTTACACACCATTAATATTTTTAAATAGATATGCCAGTTATTTTTGAAATATCATTTTTTATTTAATATTTTCATATATATAGCTACTTTGATCTTTAAAAGATAAAAAATAAAATCAAACAATATATGATATAAATGCTTCAATGTAAAGCTGGACGTTCATTTTGGATCATGATTGAATATCAATACAGAAATAAGATTTTTTTTCTTCTTTTAATTATTGAATATAGTGAAATTTAATTATTTCCACGCAGAATGTGTGTGACTATTAAGCGAAGGAGTTTGAATTGAAGGATCAGCCAATATAAATAATAGAATATGTATAGTGGTTTCGGAAATACCAAACAAACAGAAACTGTACGACAACCTACCACCTATCACACAAAACATCAAACTAAGAACAAGTTATGTCACAAATTGCTGGAGGGAGAAGAGTGAGCTTACTGAATATAAGTAAAATTCGACGGGGCGGCCTAAAGTCGGTATCAGCCAGTATGCGAGGGAGTCAATCCCCTTTTCAATAGCGCTAGACAAGGAGATTCTTTAGCATCTGAGGTGGAACGCCACACCTACAATCAGCTCCTTACTTTACCGCACAGATCATACACTGAGTTGGCGAGGACCGGTATCGAACTAGCAACTTTGTGGTTTCTAGCCGAACACTCTACCGACTGAGCTAACCCGGCCCCTTATTGAATATAGAAGAATTTAATTAACTCTGTGCTGAATGTGGAGGGATATTAAGCGAAGTAGTCTGAATTGAGGGATAAGCCAATGTAAACAATAGAAAATTGAAAGGGGTTTCGGAAACACCAAACAAGAAGTAACTGTACAACCACTCACCGCCCATCAATCAAACCAGCCATGTAAGATCAACGAGAGATGTCGCAAATTGCTGCAGCAAAAAAAGGGTTAACACATAAGGGACGTTCAACCGTAGATTCCTACACATGTACACACCAGTGTTGACAAACCATCAAAAACCTACATCAATCAACTCTACTGATTCTGAATACAGATAGGATGAGCTACAAAGCGTAGTAACTAATAGGGACGGGTGGTGAGAGAGAGAGAGTCATGGGAATCCATGCCGCTTGTATTACTGGTGATAATGATGACTTGGAGTTTAAAGTTAATATATATGTGTGTGTATGTGGGGATGTGGTTATATAGAGTGAAAGAGAGAAATAACGATTAATAAAAAATAACGAGAGAGAAAACAATCCTTCCAAATATAGTGTTGAATAAAAATACTCTCACAGATATTGACAATTCTTTATATATATATATATATATATATATATATATATATATATATATAGCAAAATATATTATCAATACATACATATCCGCACACAACCACACATACATATAAAGGATGCGCGTGGTGTAATGGTTAAAGTCATGGGAAATGGACTCGTCGCCCCGAGTTCAAATCCTGGGCGTGGTAATTGAATTTCATTTAGCACTAATATCCTTGGGAAATGTATGAATCCTACTCTCCCTCCAGCTATGGGTAAATTGTAGGGCAGGTTATGCAACCGGTCTAAGAGAAGGAAAACTCTGAATTCAAACCTGTTGAACTTAAGAAATTGACCTTGTTTCGCATCCTGCTCGTGTGGAAGGGTTGGTATATATATATGTGAGTGTGTGTGTGTGTCTAACCAACCTGCTCACATATACCTTGACACTAATATCATAAAATATTGCGCATATGAATCAAAAATTTCCATTGAAATCTATAATTTCTTTTCATTTAATAATTAAACCTGAGACTATTACATTATTCATGTTTTGCTCAGATAAGTCTTTGTTCATATAATAAATTAGATAATAGTCATTACTTTTATAGAATGAAACAAATTCATGGGCAGTACATTCACATTTTTGTTATTTCAAGGTTTTTGGATGATATACTTCATCAATAATTGAGTCACACATTGTAAAGATAAATTATAATTAATCAACAATTAAATGAAAGAAAGAAAGAAAAAAAAGAAAGTGTTGTGGCGGAATTTATCAACATAGAAAACCCGGAAAATAGGTTTATTACTTTTTGTACATGAATATAAATAGATTCAACGCGCAGTTCCTCAACAGTATGACTAGCTACTACTGCAAGTGACCCGACTACGAATACTACTACGTAACACGACTACGAATAAACCTGGCGTATTCGTATGTTTATATATATTCTGGTAGATGTGTTCAACTATCTTGTAGGGGTAATATCTTCCCTTAGAGGAAGAAAGGAAGAAATAAAGAAATAAGGCAAAAAAAAGGAAGAGAGAAAGAATAAAGATTACCTTGTAAAAAAGGAAAGAGAGAGAAAAAGAGAGAGAAAGAAAGAAAGTGAAAGACAAAGAAAGAAAGTGAAAAAGAGAGAAAGAGAAAGAAAGTGAAAGACAAAGAAATAGAGAGAAAAAGAGAGAAAGAGAAAGAAAGAAAGTGTAAGACAAAGAAAGAGAGAAAAAGAAAGAAAGAGAAAAAGAAAGAAAGAGAGAAAAAAGAAAGCTAGGGAAAGAAAAATGAAAGAGAAAGAAAAAAGAAAGAAAAAGAAAAAAGAAAGAAAAAAGAAAGAAAAAAAGGAAAGAAAGAAAAAGGAAAGAAAGAAAAGGAAAAAAGAAAGAAAAAGAAAAGGAAGAAAGAAAAGGAAAGAAAGAAAGAAAAAGAAAGAAAAGGAAAGAAAGAAAAAGAAAAGAAAAAGAAAGAAAAGAAAAAGAAAAAGAAAAAAGAAAAGAAAAAAAAAAGAAAGAAAAGAAAGAAAGAAAAAGGAAAGAAAGAAAGAATAAAAAGAAAGAATAAAAAGAAAGAATAAAAAGAAAGAATAAAAAGAAAGAATAAAAAGAAAGAATAAAAAGAAAGAATAAAAAGAAAGAAAAAAAAGAAAGATAAAAAGAAAGAAAAAAAGAAAGAAAAGAAAGAAAGAAAAAAAAGAAAGAAAAAAAAGAAAGAAAGAAAAAAGAAAAAGAAAAAGAAAAAAAATTGGTTGGGTTTGAACTCGAAAATATGTCTGAAAAAAAAAAAGAAGAAAAAAAAACAAACAAATGATAAAATATTGTAGCTGACAGCGGATAAATGACAATATTTCGCGAAAGAATCCATCTTTAAATGAAGAAAATTAAAGTGACAATGCATAGTAATTTGGAAACAAAACTCTCCATTAGCACATTCGATAGATGGAAGTTAGACAGCATCAATCATTGATATCGTAGAACCTAATAACTTAGCGACGAAAAAGTGGAAACAAAATACATCGAAAGCGAAAGTAAAAGTAGAAAGGAAATTAACAACAATCTTCATATGCAATAAGATTCATTCAAGCAGTTGTTATAATTATCACTGAGGCTACTATATTATTATTAACAATAAGAACTGTACACCTGCCAGCGGGCAAAACAGTAGTAGTCAATTGAGAAGTAAATATTAGTTTGCTGAAAGTCAAGATGATATTGTTTGATTATTCATCGTATTTATTTTCCTACGTCTTACACGATGTCACGAAGAGGAAATAAACAACTATAAAGGAATACTGGAAGCTGATCTCTTACAAATAGTTCAATTCTTTTGGCTTCTTATTAATTGCGCTTTTGATTTTTTTATAAATCCGCTGGTCTATGAATGGATCTCGAAATTCCTTATCAAAATCTCTAATTTTTTAAAAATATTAAACACTTTTAAGTCATTTATGAAAACTAACAAGAATATGCGCCGGCCGACCGTATGTGTTTAAGTTTTTATGTATTGGTTTGGTTTCTTTTGTTTTACGGCATATCAACCTCAGTGGGCAATTTAATGCCGATAAAGTTTTGAAATAAATCAATTCTTAATGGATAATACAAATATTTTTATAAATACATTTTTCTATTTAACCAATAGATGGGACCCTAACAGGTACTATCATTCCGGGTCAGAGTGGACCAGGGAGCAATGGTGATGAAGGGTGCTCCACATTCCCCAAACCTCCAAAACTGGAACCTCACCATCAGATAGAGTTTAACGTCATTCCCAGGACATGTAGACCCGCAGCCACCGCCTTCTAGCACCCATACGATAAAAGGGGTTGGGCTTGCCATGAAGGAAATAGGGTTGGGAAAATCATATAGGTACTAGGGCTTGATGTGACGAGTCGCTTGATCGGAGGGGGCCTCTCCGACCGCTCGTCTAGCCCAAGATAGGGCCAAAGTGGAGTATTGTATGTCATGAACTCCTCTTCAACCTGGGCTCTATGCTTAAGCATCACGGGTCGGCACCCACGGCCAACAGGTTGCCCCATTGGGGGAGTCTTATCCCTCTGCATAGATGCAGTCGGTGAATTCTAACGCCCCAGCCGACAAGGCCGAGTTTTAATGTAATGAAATATATTTAATGTATTAAAGAATAACTAATTTTTTCAGAACGTATATGAAAAGATTACATTTTAATTGCTTACTATATAAAATCATTCATAGAATTTCTTTTAATGCGTTGAAGGAAACCAGTAATTTTAAAGATCAATAACACTAAGGGGATGTTAATTAAACCCGGTTTTGTTAAAACCAGTGTGCAAATTAACCACATCATATATTATGTATACCTTTATTTATTAGTGATATATAAGACATGCTCTGATGACATGGGGTGTTCTTTGAGCCACTTTTTCACTACGTCGGCCCCATGAAAGAGGGTTTGAGAGGCAAATATTATTCCAGTGAAGAGGAATTGAAATCTGTAGTGAGGAAGTAGCTCAACGAACAGTCAACAGAATTTTACGGGGCAGGAATACATGCTCTCATTCTAAAGTGGAACATTTATATTGAGAGAAACGGTGACTATGTGAAGCAGTAGGAATATGATCCACAGAGAACCAGCTTCATTTTGATGTATGATACATGTTCCTGTGTTGGTAATTATACCCGTCCTAAAGAAAATGGCATTACTTTTTGACACACCCTCGAAAATCGATCAAGAGACCCAGCATAGACATTAATGGCTGACGCGAACCATTAATCAGGAAGAGGGAAGAGATGCATGATGGGATTCGAGCAAAGCAATCCATGTTGGGATTCCAGTGAGATCGGAACGCACGCCAAGTTCAATGTTTGGTCAAATGTCTAGGTCAGAGGTCAGAAAGAGACAACCAAAAGAAAATATAAAATCAAACACTTACGGTAACGGCTATGACAGAAGATGCGCATTCTGTATCAAGACAGCTCAGCTACGTCGCGGAACACAACAGGGTAAATTATACCTTTTCTCTGAATCTTTGAGATGAGACTTGATAATTCGGATTATTCGGACTATTGTTCTCATCTGCATTGTTATCTGTACAACGTTTCGGCCTTCTTCATGTATTTCTTGTCGGACTTGGGAGCCTTCGAGAACTCGGGAACCTTCTTGTCGTAATAGGGAGCCATCACGGAACTTTGAAAAGGATACCCCGTGTATCAAATAAAGGGTTGGGTTCAAGGTTCCGTGATGGCTATAAGAAAAACCTATTTTCTGTATCAGCTGAACACCAAGAGTGTTGTGTTTTCTGAGGTAGTGCGCAAAGCCTAACATGGGCTCCCCATTTAAACGCACATATCATAATACCCAATCTGAAATACTCATGCCCTAAGTCGGGGGGGGGGGCGGACTCGGTATCGAACCCCGAAACCTTGGGATTCCTCGGTGGTTTCTCTACCGATTGAGCTAAATCAACCCCTTCTTTTTTACAATGTTCTTCTGCCATTAACATCTTTCCGATTCCTCCATGAGATCGTGTGCAGTATTTAAATCTCTTACAACGAAAGCGATAACCAATATGAAACTTTTTTTCTTTCTCGTCTTCAAAATTGAGTGAATACAGAAAGATGAGCAAGAGCCAAACCAGATGATTGCTCAAAATTACTTAAGGGTGTTCGACAGTGAAAAGACGAAAGTGTATTATTCTTTCCACTGTGGACCTTATTGATCGGAGTCATCATTTGAATTATTGTACTTATGTGCTTCTGTCCTTTTACTGGGTATTATTAAGAAAACAATGAGATTTCCCTTCACTCTTATGTTGTAGTCAAAAGCTGAAAGGAAAGAAGAGAAAGAAAGAGAGAAGTAGAGAGAAAGAGAGAGAGAAAGAGAAAGAAAGAGAGAGAGAGAGAATAGAAAGAAGAGAAGAAGAGAGAAGAAGAGAAGAGAGAGAGAGAGGAGAAGAGAGAGAAGAAGAAGAAAGAGAGAGAGAGAGAGATAGAGACAAAGAGAGAGAGAGAAGTAGAGACAAGAGAGAGAGAGAAGAGAGAGAGAGAGAGAGAGAGAAGAAGTAGAGAGAAGAGAGAGAGAAAGAGAGAAAGAGAGAGAGAGACGTAGAGAGAAAGAGAGAGAGAGAGGGAAGTAGAGAGAAGAGAAGAGAGAGGAAGTAGAGAGAAAGAGAGTGAGGAGGAAGTAGAGAGAAAGAGAGAGATGGGGAAGTAGGGAGAGAAGTAGAAGAGAGACGTAAAGAGAAAGAGAGAAAGGGAGAGAAAGAGAAAGAGAAAGAGAAAGAGAAAGAGAAAGAGAAAGAGAGAGAGAGAGAGAGAGAGAAAGAGACAGAATGAGGTAGAGAGAAAGAGACAGAATGAAATAGAGAGAAAGAGAAGAGAATGAAGTAGAGAGAGAAAGTGAGAGAGAGAGAGAGTCGAGTAGAGAGAAAGAGAGAGAGAGAGAGTCGAGTAGAGAGAAAGAGAGAGAATGAAGTAGAGAGAAAGAGAGAGAATGAAGTAGAGAGAAAGAGAGAGTATGAAGTAGAGAGAAAGAGAGAGTATGAAGTACAGAGAAAGAGAGAGAATGAAGTACAGAGAGAGAGTATGAAGTAGAGAGAGTCAAGTAGAGAGTGAAAAAGGGAGAAGGATGAGAGGGAGAATGATAGAGAGAAAAAAAAGAGATGTAGAGGTAGTGAATGGGAGAGAGTGAGAGTAGGAGAGAGAGAGGGTTGAATAAGAAGAGGCATAAAATGTATGGATCGCAATAGGAGGTAACAGACGATATTGAATAAAATCAGAGTAATTGACTGAGCCTCACAATAGATGGGAAAACTAAAAGACGTGGGACTATAGAAAGCAAACAGACAGATCCAATTACTAAATCCGGAGCAGACATAAGTCAAATTCAATCGACAATGCATAAATACAATAATCATTGTGTATTCTAATATCTACCGGCCAACAAGGAGAGTGAAACGTGGTATCAATTGACAAATTTACACTTATTAATAATGCAAGAGAAACCTGCTAGTTGTTCTATAGAACTGTTTATATAGCCATCTAGAAGAAAAAAAAAATGCTAGATAGATAGGTTGAAAGAGGTTGCTAGAAATATGCAGAGATACATATAAAAGAGATGGACACTGATAAACGGACTGAGGAAACAGTGGAGATGATGTGCTGAATTCCCAATATTACTCACACCCATCTATCATTATATATATATATATGATGGACTCTCCCGTCAATTTCGACGTACGAGTGTTCATACAATGAACGACCACACAGCGATTTTTTTATAGTGGTGAAGGCTTGTGTTGGACCATCCACACTTTTTGGCACAGTCGATAGGAAAGAATTGGTGCATCAAGGGTTGCCACAAACCCAATCAACGACCGACCTCAGGAATTTTGAATTCAGAGTTATCCCTATCCTAGACTGGCTACCTACCCAAGGCTGAAGAGCCCAGTCTGCCCTACTATTTAACCGATAGTTGGAGGGAGAATATATGGATTCATACTTTTCCCAAGGGTATTAGCACTATGTGAAATGCCAACAGCTTCGTCTAGGAATTGAATTCGAATAGACGAGTCCCTTTTCTACGACTCTAACTACTAGCCCACGTGCCTCCATTATATATATATATATATATATATATATATATATATATATATATATATATATATATATATATATATATATATATATATATATATATAGTAAATCTGGGTAGATTCGACAAAATGTGGTTGAAAATATTCGAAAAATTCGGATAAAACAACACAACTAAATTCAAAGGATTCCGCATTTTTCTATATTTTCAAATATGAGAGTGAGTAAATAAACAATGTTTATTTGATATGGCTTTTAGCCGACAATCTTTGGAGGATATGTGCTTAATTGAAGTGATACCTAATTTTGAAAATTAACTAGTTAATAATTAATGAATTTAGGCGGGCATATATGTTCAAATGTAAGGCTAGACAAATCGAG
>CM042159.1:30833734-30961234 GCA_023376005.1 Doryteuthis pealeii | reverse complement strand
TGGATTAGACCCTAACAGGTGCTACTAATCTGGATCTTAGTGGAACTGTGATTAATTGGATAAAAGGGTACTCCACTCTCCCCAGAGCTCTAGAACCTAATACCCTTGATAAATGTATGCTATTCTACCTCTAGCGAAGGTTAAATATTAGGACCCACTAGACACTAACCATCGTAGCGGAACCGGAAAAAGATTAGAAAAACGCTTCATTTAGACTCGTTAAACACCGCTTAAGAAATTGACAATTATTCACACCATATGTGGGGTTGGTGAATATATATGTCATGAAAGAGATGTATTGTTTTGAGTGTTTATCGACATAGAAAATGGACACAGCGACTCGGGTTCAAATCCTAGACGATGCTGGTTGCATATCACATAGCGAAAATACCTTGAATAATATATGCATCCAACTATTCGCCCCTCATCCATGTGTATTTAGCAGAGCTGACTAAGTGTGGCAACTAGTCAAGGAGAAGGAAATAAACTCAGCATTCAAACAGGTTTAACTCAGCTTAAAATACATCTATAGGTTAAATAGATATGTTGAAAATTATTCGCATTCAATGAGACCGTGTGCAAAAAAAAAAAAAAAAAAAAAAAGCAAAAAGAAACAACATCTAAAGAAATAACTACACAGAAATAAAATATTTTTTAATGGCATATCAACCTTCGTGGGTTGTCTATGCTTCTATGATTATTTGATTTTTACGTTCGAAATGTTTACTTAAAGCTATTGTAAATAGCTCAATATGTAAAAAGTATGATGAACTTGATTTAACTATCTCGCAAACTTTTTCTTTTCTTTTTTTCATATTTTTGTCTATTGCCAAAGCCGTCCTTGTAGAAGAACAGTAGTGGTACTATTTAACCCATATCTGGTGAGATCAGGGGTTTCATATTTATGCCAAGGGTATTATTCAGAATGTGAAGGGGAGTTGGTTGATTGGTTGAATTTTACGGTATATCTACTCTTGCTGGGTTATTTTATGCGGAAGATGTTTTCTTTTGTTTATTCTTGTTGGGTATTAAATTTGTTTTCAAATACCTGCTCGGGTGGAAGGTTTGCCAAATGCATGACAAGCCAGACGGATTTGTTACAAGAAAATTCTTCAATGATTCAATTTTTAATAATTGCTGCAAAGCTTTTGAATGACGTCATCATCAAGCACACCATTTCATTTCCAGAAGCAAATGAAGGAATATCACTCGCTGAATGATAAAATGTTTTGCTCAAGGCTGGATTTTCAATCTCGTTTTCACAAGACTTGTTTTCTGCATCAAAAGCTCAAGATCAAATATAAAATGCACCATTAAGGATGTGTCTGTTATTTTTTTGTTTGCTTCAATCTTGCTCCTACCTCTTGGCAAGAAGTGATTCGTTATTGGAAACATCTAAGAATATGAGATACAGTAGTCGAACACTAGGATTAAATAATATATGACATCGTTTAGAAACACATTCATTTGCAGTGATGCTGATAGCTTTTTTAATTTAGTGCATCCTAGGACGCATGTATTTGATTTGAATGAGTCCGAGAAATTTTATGGGTCCCAACTAAAGTTTCTTAATAAATTGGGGATTTTTTTATCTATGAACAGCTAAAGCCGTCTAACCTCTATTTTGTACTCCACATTGTGTAATTCGTTTCCAAGAAAATATCGAAATATATTTGTTGTTAGCTGGAAATGTTGGGGGAAGAAAACACACTGGGACACATAAACACGATTTTTGCGTCCTTTTAGATTTTTATGCATCAGTGACGCAGGATGCGTGTCTATCAGCATCTCTGCATTTATGGAACCTGAACAAAAGGTCATACACATAATCGCTTGTGTAATTGGTACTATAGTAAAAACTAGCAGGACCTGTGAATATACTGCAGTATGATAATTTAATTCTTACGTTCGAGATGTTTACTTAAAGCTATTGTAACATAGCTCAATATGTAAAAAATATGATGAACATGATTTAACTATCTCGCTAACTTTTTTTTTTTTTCTTCTTTTCATATTTTCATTATGTCCGATTGAAACAGATTAGCGTTATTACATGCTCAGCTTTTTCTCTATCTTTCCCTACTCTTTCTTTCTTTCTTATTATAGTTTTTGTGAGTAGCATGCCCGTTTTCTTCCCTTTCGTTCTTTAGTCTATTATTTAGCTTACTCATAAGAAATACGAATTTGGTATATAAGCAATTCCAGATAATCAGGATTTATATTTTTGCCTTTCATCTTGGACGATTTTACGGTCTTAATTTTAACCAGAGGGGGTAGCAAGATGGTAACCCTCGTACTTTTAAGGAACACGAGTATTAATGTATAGATTGAAAAACCTAAGAGTTCGAGGTACGGTAGCAGAACACTAAGATTAAATAATGCATCACATCGCTTAGAAACACATACATTTAAAGAACATGAACATGAAGGTCCTGCCCGTAGTACTTGGTGTAATTGGAACTATAATGAAAATATCAGAATCGAGTTTGACTGAATAAAATAATTTTACTTAAGAGCTGCCGGCCGAGTTGGAATTTGTTAGGACACTGAAAAAAAGTTTTTCTTCAATCTTCTATAAAATAATAATAATAATAATAATCTTATTATAATGGAGATTGTGTGTTTTTCTGTCTGTAACCGAAACTATATAAGTACTCAAGTCACAATTCCCTTAGTTATTTACATCACATTCTCCATGATTCTATTTCTATTTAAACCGCAATTAATAATAACAGTTTGACATTATTAATACTGTTGGCCTTACCTAAATACTTTTAAAATGCAATTGTATTTATATATACAACAAAATACCAGTTTTCAGTGTAAACGTAAATCTAATTTGCATATTGATATTAAAAAAACTGATTTTAATAAAAATGTACTTGGTATTATTGATTTCTAATTGTTTGGTTTTATCTTAATGAATATGAGTAAAAATCTCTTCAATAAATCCTAAAAGAAATTCATTAACAAGAAGAAATAACTGTAATTTTATTCTTTACTTCCTATTTTAACTAAATAGTTAAATTAGGAAAATTTATCATTGAAAAACGGAAGTGATGAAAGAGTAAGTTTCAGTTGTTCTATTTTCCGATTATACCCCCTCTGTTTCAAATCTTTTTATCTGAATTCTTAATTAGTTTCATTAGCCTTTCTGATTTAATCTAATATTTTATTACATTTAAACTTAAATACTTGCACCCGGAGGGTGCATATATTTGCTAGTAATAATAATAATAAGTGAAGGAAAGCGAAAAGACAGACTAATACATGGACCTTGCCAGAGAACTGAAAAAAAAACTGTAACATTAAAGTAAATGTCGTTCCAATTGTAATTGGTGTTCCTTGGGATCGCCCCAAAGGTTTTGGAAAAGAGTATGCATGAGTTGGAAATCTGAGGAAGAATAGAGACCATCCAAACAACAGCATTGCTAAGATCGGCTAAAATACTCAGAAGACTTCTGGAGACCTGAGGAGACTTGTTGTCATTCAGACAGTGACTTGTTATTTAGACAGTAAATGACCATCAAATTACGCTGACTTGAAAAACTCAATAATAATAATAATAATAATATGGAAAGTATCGATCTTATTCAGTGGAAAAATCGAGACCATACAAACCACAGCATTGTTAAGATCAGCTTGGATATCTAGTCCTTGAGACAAGAGGAGACTTACTGTCAGTCAGACTAGTCAAAAACCAATTAAAATTACTGCGAAAAAAAGAACGCAAGTTAAATAATAATAATAATAATAATAATAATAATAATAATAATAATAATAATAATAAACGGCGGAAGTAAAAACTAACAAAAAATGAAACGAACAGAGATGAGTGCAAATAAAAGGATAAAATGATAAAGTTAAAGGAAGAAAACAAAAAAAATACATTTAAATCAGTAATAAAGAAGAATGGGTGATGGAGAAGGAAAGAAGAAAAAAAAAAAGAGAATACGAGGAAAGAAAATGAATAGTATGAAAAAGTGCACTGGGAGGAGAAACAGAAATCCATCTTAGTGGGAAGACGTGGAGGGAGGTTTCCAGTTTGATTGTCGGTTTGATTCCGTTTCAAAAAAACTAAAAAAAAAAACTAAAAATTTTTTTTAAATAACAGGAAAAAAAAGAAATTTGTCTAATCCATTTGCGGTGATGTTTTACTGCTGAACACTTGAGTGCACTTCCTTTCATTGATGAGGCACATTTATCACGAAACATAGGTAAGGATTGCTCACTCACTTATTTCATAGCAATATTTCTTCCATCATTCGTCTTATTGTCGACTGAACATCGAAAATAATGTGAATTTTTGAGTACTGCTTACTCACTACACACAACATCATATTTAAACACACACACACACACACACACACACACACACACACACATTATATATGTGTATTTAGGCAGCATTTTTTTTTCTTGTAGGCATGTATTGTTAAATAATGCAGCCATTTTTTGTCTGCAAGTTTTGTCCTGCCATATGACAAATATATCAGCCAATTTTCGCCAGATATTGCAAAAATAATCCGGCAATACGTAAAAACAAAAGACAAAACTTGCAGACAAAAAATGGCTGCATTATTTAACAATATATATATATATATATATATATATGAGTATGAAAAAGATGGAATGAAAACACAACACAATGCTGTTAAAGAGAAAACAATTTATAACAATTCTTTTCTCTTTAACAGCATTGTGTGGTGTTTTCATTCCAACTTTTTGATACTCATACTGTCGGATTCATTTCCTTTAACTTATATATATATATATATATATATATATATATATATATATATATATATATATGTGTGTGTGTGTGTGTGTGTGTGTGTGTGTGTATACACACATACATACATACAAGGTGTGTCAAAGAGGTATAGTGATTTTGTACTTTTTGACACACCTTGTATTCTTAAACAAATATCGTTCCATTCATTCTTTATTTCTATCGTGGTAAATACAGTTTTAAACTTGGTCCTATTTTGACACCTTGCCTTCTTTTTACAGAATAGAAGGTATGTCAAAAAGTTACAAAAAAATCTCGCTACTTCTTTTTTTAAATTTTTTTTCCACACCTTTATATATGTGCGTGCATGCGTGCGTAGTGGTACTTTCAGTTAAGAGTTCCCCATTATATGAGTTTTCCGAATCTATCACTCGTTAGATATTTTGCTTTATTTTCCTATATTGAGGAAGGATTGAGCCTCGCGTGTTCAGCACAATCTATTTGATACTTTTCACAAAAATGGAGAAGTGGAACGAAAGGACTCCGCCTGTACAGCTTAAAAAGGGATAAAACATTTTGAAGAAAAAAATCGGTAATTTGTCCCTTGGAATGTATTCGAACATACGTTCTGGATTATAATTCATTAAAACGCAATGCAAAAAGAAATCCGAGAACCAGCATTTGAAGAATTTCACCGGAGCTATGATTACCAAAAATGGCATCTGTGTAGCATTATATAAACTCCAAAATTATACGGGATCTCTCGTGTTGTTCCTCGTGAATTAACATAACATAGTTTTCATACATTGTAATCAGAAAAACCCATATATCATAGATGTTCTTATACTATTGAGTTTAACATTTTTTTCGATTTTAACATCATTTAAAGCAGGTGTTCTCAACCGGGATCCATAAGGACCCCCGGGGACCATATACCATTATTGTGACCCAGGCAAGTAAAATGTATTTAACTATAAAAATACAATGGGATCTTAAAACAACGAATGGCTATGGGGGTCAACCAGAGTAAAATAGGATTAAAAAGGGTCAATAGTTAAAAAAAAAAGGGTTGAGAACCATTGATTTCAAGGATCTGTATAAGACAAAAAAGTCATGCTAGAGACCGCTAGAGAAGCAAGGACGAGCTTATAAGTGAAGTTCTCCTGTGAGCTCCTACATATGGACACACGAGAATGGCTTTGCCAGAAAAAATCCCTTCATCGATCAGATACTGGATGCTGTGTAGAGGACTTTTAAGATGTGATGGCCAATAGGGATGATTGGTGAGAAAGTGTCAGAGATCCGTGCTGTTGGCCTGACCTAATGATGAGAGTAGCTGTCGAGGAATATTTGTGACATCATATCAAAAGGAGAATATTCAAGAATGACATTACCCTGGAGATTTAAAAAGCATTTTCACCACTGGAATGAATTTCATTAAGTTGGGGGTTTTGTTTTCTTTAAAAAATGTTTACTGAAATTATAAAAGACTAGAAGGACCTGTGGATATACCACAGTATGATAATTTTTAATCATTACAACGGTTGCATAATGCATAGAGAGTGAGAGTGAGAGAGAGAGAGAGAGAGAGAGAGAGTGAGAGTAACAGAGTGAGAGAGAGAGTGAGAGTGAGAGTGAGAGAGAGAGAGTGAGAGAGAGAGTGAGAGAGAGAGAGTGAGAGTGAGTGAGAGAGAGAGTTAGTGAGAGAGAGAGAGTGAGAGAGTGAGAGAGAGTGAGAGAGTGAGAGAGAGTGAGAGAGTGAGAGTGAGAGAGAGAGAGTGAGAGAGTAATTTAAATCTGAACAATGGGACAAGAGTATTGAATTTTAGGTTGTTTTCCTCGTTACTCCTCTGTGAACCAGTACGTCATCTCACTAGTATAATAAGTAAGTAAGTAAAGTCGGCGGGGCGGCCTAAAGTAGGTATTAGCCAGTCTGCGAGGGAGTCTATCCCCTTTTCAATAGCGCTAGACAGAGGAATATTATTTTTAGGCATCTGAGGTGGAGCGCCACACCTACCATCAGCTCCTTACTTTACCGCACAGATCCCTATGCTACTCATACGCTGAGTTGGCGGGACCTGTATCGAACTAGGAACCTTGTGGTTTCTAGCCGAACGCTCTACCGACTGAGCTAACCCGGCCCCTACTAGTATAATACCTACAACGAAACACTGAAAATCTCAGGCTCTTATACAAGTAATCATTCACGGTGAAGCGCCGCAAGCTTAGAGGTCGCACCGAAATTGTGTACGAGTGCGTAATCTTGATTACCACATGTATTCTATACATGTAAAAACACACACAGACAGAGAGAGCTAAAGAGATACATATTATACATTGACGATGAAAAGGCTAGGTCACGTGTACAAACTAAGAGGAAAGGCGGAAATTAAATCGGTAACTTGGTCAGGTCCTTTCACTCAAAATTTATCTGTGAATGGTTCAAATCAGAGTGTATTGAGATCGCATAAAATGTCCTCGATTCTCTAACAGTGAAAGAAATATCCACTGTATATTGATGTCGAACATTTTCAGAGCCATCTATCATTATACTAAAGTTGAGAGAATCAACTTTTGTCTCCTAAAGGGTTTTTTACTGTTTAGTTTAATGACACGAAAGTTATACTAAAATATTCCTTACTTTTAGGATTGAGTTATGTTTGAAAAAAAAAAACATTGTTATTGCTTCTAATTAGTCGGAATTTGCTATTAAGTGAAAAACTGACCCGTCCCTTACTTTGCATTCTGCCTATTACTTTCCCCTCTATGTATCTCATTACGTCTTCGTTATATATGTTAGTTTCTCTGGCAGCGTAGAGAAAAAGAGTGAGAGTGAGAGATGGGAGAATTTTTAAATGTATTGGTATGTTAATTTCATGAGCAGCAACCCGTAGCTTAAATTAGGTCGAACCTTCCCTTTCTTAGAAAAATTACAAAATGATTTTAATGTTTTGGCCGGTCGTATTTATTTTTCAAAAATTTAATGCGTTTGCAAACTCGCTTTTCCATAATCAGTGTGTGATATTATGAAAAATTGAAAAAAAAAACAAATTAATAAATAAAATAAATGCTATTTCGCCTACGCTGCAGTGGTTCGATCTGTTTCAATAAATACTGTAGCATAGGCGAAATAAGCATTCATTTTATTTATGAATTTGTATTTTTTCTATTTCATACTGTCGGATTCATTTCCACTTTTTCTTCACACACACACACACACACACACACACACACACATATATATATATATATATATAAAATGCTATATTATAAGTACATAGTGCTCAATATCATTAATGGGCATGTATATAAATATATATATTAATGTTATGGAGGCGCGTGGGCTAATGGTTAGAGTCGTAGGAAATTGACTCGTCGACCGAGTTCAATTCTTCGACGAAGGTGTTTGCATTTGACATGGCAGTAATACCCTTGGGAAAGGTATGAATCCAAATTTATCTCCTTCTATGGATAAATAGCAGGGCAGACTGGACTCTTTAACCATCGCCAGGTAACCAGTCTAGGAGAAGAAAAACTATTAATTCAAACGTGTTAAACTCCGCTTAAGCGGAGGGGTTGGTATATATGTATTAATGTTAATCCTAATGAGTCAGATATATATACTAAAGGCTTCGCTTAGTAGCTCATCAGGGCAAGAATCTGATTACTAGATAGATAGATACATAGATAGGTGTGTGTGAGGAGGGGAGGATTTAACGGAGAAGGAAAATTATCGAGCATGTCGTAATTTTGACTGTCGATAAAAATAATTAACTGCATATGTCGGAGTTATGAATACATTTAAGAGTGCTCTATACGTTTGTAGAGTAAGTTCAGTGAACCGATATAGTTAGATATATCTACTCGGGTTTCACTGTGATGATCATTAGGACTTTTCAGCGGCGTTGTATTATTTAGATTAATTTCAACAAATGTAAGTAAACAAAATACAAAAGACCACGGGCGTCTACCTACCTACCTACATTATATATACTAGCAAATATATGCACCCTTCGGGTGCAAGTATTTAGGTTTTGATGCAATAAAATAGTATATCAAATTAGAAACTATTTAGAAAATGATAAACTGAGGGGGTATAATCGAAAAATAGAACAGCTTTAAATCTAACTCTTCCATCATTTTCCCTCACTCCCGTCTTTCATTTTTCCTAATTTATCTATTTAGTTAGATTATGAAGTATTTAATAAAATTACAGTTCTTTCGTCTTGTTTATGGATTTCTTTTAAGATTTATCCCCGAGATTTTTGCTCAGATTCGTTGAGAGAAAACCAAACAATTAGAAATCAATAATACTAAGCATATATTTATTAAAATCAAATTCTTGATATCAATATGCAAATTAGCCTTCTCGTTCTCACTGTAAACCGCTATTTTGTTGAATATATAAATATACTTGCATGTTATTAGTATGTAGATCCAACAGTATTAATAAGGTATAACAATTTTATCAATAATTGAGGTTTAAATAAAAATAAATTCATGGTAAATGTGACGTCAATAACTAAGGGAATTTGACTTGAGTAGTGATTTAGTTCGGTTACAGACAGACAAACACACAATCTCCATTATGATAAGATCTCGACTCTCTTGACTAAAGGTTGTATAATACACTATCAATCTTCTAATATGTATCTGTCTATATGCCGCAGCCTCGACACCTCACCCTTCTTCTCTCCCTCTTTATCTCTCTCTCCTCTTTAACTTTCTCTCACTCTTTATCTCTCTATCCCCCTCTCTCTTTATCTATTCTCTCTTTATTTATCTATCCCTCTCCCTGTCATTTATCTATCTTTCCTCTCCCTCTCTCTCCCCTTTATCTCTCTACCCTCTCTCCTCCCTCTTTATCCTCTCTCTCTCTCTCTCTCGCCAAAGGTTTGATTAAATACACTATCTATCTATTTATCATTTCCTCAGTTTTCAATCTATCACAATCTTGCAATCTCTCTCCCCCTCTCTCTTTATCTATCCTCTCCCTCTCTCTCTCTCTTTATCTCTATCCCTCTCCCTCTCTCCCTCTTTATCTCTCTATTCCTCTCTCTCCCTCTTTATCTCTCTATCTCTCTTCCTCTCTCTCTCTCCTCTTTAATCTCTCTCTCGCCAAATGGTTAATTAAATACACTATCTATCCCCTCTTTATATCTCCCTCTTTATCTCTCTCTCTCCTCTCTCTCTCTCTCTCTCTCTCCTCTCTCGCCAAAGGTTTGATTAAATACACTATCTATGTATTTATCAATTTCCTCAGTTTTCAATCTATCAAAATCTTGCAATCGCTCTCCCCCTCTCTCTTTATCTATCTATCCCTCTCCCTCCCCCCTCTCTCTCTCTTTATCTCTCTCCTCTCTCCCTCTTTATCTCTCTCTCTCTCTCGCCAAATGGTTGATTAAATACACTATCTATCTCCTCTCTCTCTCTCTCTCTCTCTCTCTTCTCTCTCTCTCTCGACAAAGGTTTGATTAAATACACTATATCTATTTATCAATTTCCTCAGTTTTCAATCTATCAAAATCTTGCAATCGCTCTCCCCCTCTCTCTTTATCTATCCTCTCCCTCCCCTCTTTATCTCTCTATCCCTCTACTCTTTATCTCTCTCTCTCTCTCTCTCTCTCGCCAAATGGTTGATTAAATACACTATCTATCTCCCTCTGTATCCCTCCCTCTCCCACTTTATATCTCTCTCTCTCTCTCTTCTCTTTCTCTCTCTCTCTCTCTCTCGCCAAAGGTTTGATTAAATACACTATCTATCTATTTATCAATTTCCTCAGTTTTCAATCTATCTATCACAATCTTGCAATCTCTCTCCTCCTCCCCCCCCTTACTCCGTCGTTGTTTCTCTGAGTGAGTGAGTGATTGATGCTTTAGAATTATATGGAACGGACAGAAAAGAAGTTACAAAAGGAAATTAAAGCAGGCGTTAAGGAAGAGAAAGAGAAAGATGTCTGAACATATGTATCTATGTATGCGAGCAGGAAGGCATTGGTGTGTATAAAACGATTTAAGAGGAAAAGTAGAAAAAATATAAAGGAAATGATAGAAGCAAAAAAAAAAACAAAAAAACAACAACAAAAAAAACAACGAACATAAAGAAATAAAAAGAGTATTCCCTCTTGTCAGAATACAGATTCGAATGTCATGTGGAAGAATACTATACATCTTCACAATGAAGGCTTCACTAACTCTGGTCCGTCTTCCAATAAAACATCGGATGGAATCAGACCTGTGTATTATACAACGGATCATGTACCAGAATAGCGTGTCTGTAGCAGACAGCTTATGAATACTTCTACATCAGGTCTAATGTAGAATACTTTATTCGTTTATTTACCTTTTTTTTGTATATATTTATTTATTTATGATACGATAAGGGATTAATGCTGTTTTGTTTCGTTTTTTTGTTTTTTGTCTGTCTTTTTTGGTTTATTTGTTACATTGTTTATAGTGAGATTTCTTTCTTTTGTTATAAGAATAAAATCGGTTCAGCGCGGAAAAAAAAGCAGAAGAAGAAAAAAGATGTTTTCTGGGTTCCGTCTGCCTCTTTATTCGTGCACTTTTTGATTAACGTTTTTTTTTTTTTTTTTTTTTTTCAAATTTTCTCTTGCACCATTTCCTGCGGACGTTTATAGCTTAGTACTTATGTCTCCCCCAAGGTTAACACTGAATTTAGATACGGTTTGATTTTAGTCATAAATGGTTTATAAGAGAAATAGCTATGAATTAATAGACTTATTATGGAGGCGCGTTGTGCAATGGTTATCGTCAAAAGAAATGGACTCGGTGACAGGAATTCAAACCCTAGACGTAACTGATTGCATTTAATATATAGATAGGTAGATAGATATAGACAAATATCTCGACCTTGCCAGAGAATTGAAAAAGCTGTGGATTATGAGGGCGAAAGTGATATCAATTATAGTTGCTCTATACAAGATTTCATCGAATACAATTGGATTCTCTGCTACGAACAGCTACACTCTTATTCTACCAAGGATTTCAAGGAATACAGCAGACATTCTACAACTGAAACTACAAATTTTTCCACCATTAGATTTACCAATAGGAGACCTAAACGCCTAATATGGTGACCAGAATCATAACTTATATATTTCCACATAAGTAATAAAGTTTGTTTACTTTGTTACGTAAACTATGGAAGCTGGAAAATAAAAGGATGGAAACCTTTTTTTTAAATCACTGTACACCCCCCCCCAAAAAAAAAATCGTACCAAATAATGGATGGGTAATCAAATGATTTATAATTTAACAAAAACACAAATTATCTAATTATTGCCGTAAATTTGACGCAAGTGATGTTTTGGAAAATATCCAAATAAGCAATTAACTTTAACATAATTACTTTTGGATTCTTATTTTTTCTTGTTTCTTAATGCTTTTTTGTGTTCTTTCATAATACAGATTCTTTTTGAAAAGAGTTCTGCTTTATTCCCAGTAATTGTTGATATCTTTTTTGTTTTGTTAGTTTTGTTTTTATTTATCGAAACGAAAACAAGAGAAAAAACTCACTATTATTAATCTTTGCGACTCCTTTTGATATTAGGAAGAATGAGAAAAACAAAAGAAAACAAAAAACAAGTCAAATACATTTTTATATTGTTTATAAATCATTGGGTTGGGAATAAAAAATATAAAACAAAGTCGCCGTTTTAGGGCAGATAATTGGAGAATACACGGTCTTTACTATATATAAATGATTTAAATATTTCCGTAGATTTTCAGAAAAGTATCTTACAAGTATATTATTTCTCAATAATGAGGACTGGTTCAACATACGTACACACGTGCGGAGGGGTTGGTAAATATATATAGAGAGAATATAGCTACCTAAAATGTTTAATTCTCCTGAAGGTGTACCCTGAACATCAAAACTGTGGCAAAGAGAAATACTTTTTTTTTACAATTAATATATATATATATATATATATATATATATATATATATATATATATGTAAAAAAAAGTATTTTCTGAAAATAAACTCTGATGATGAAGCTCTGGCTTCGAAATCGATAAGACATAAAAACATCTTTTTGTTTTTATTTTTTATACGCATTGTATTGCCTTCGAATTTTAATATTTTATGACATACTTAACAATGTTTCAAGCAAATTACCAATTACTTTATATATATATATATATATATATATATATATATATATTGTAGGAAGGTGTTATTAAACAACACGAAACATTTATTTTTGATGATCTTGATTTGTATCTTTTCCAATCTTCTGACTATCTTTTTAATGTTAGGATCCAGTTGAAATAGGATTCTCCCCATACTATCAGCGCGAGCGCTTTCGACTGTTTCTTCAGTCGTCATCAGGGGCGGGGGGTATATGATTTGATGTTAGTTTGGGAGATAGAGAGGGGAGAGAGAGTGAAGTGGGAGAGAGGGGAGAGAGCGAGAGGGAGAGAGAGCGAGGGAGAGCGATGGAGAGGGGGAGAGCGATGGGAGAGGGGGAGAGAGAGAGGGGAAGAGAGAGCGAGGGAGAGAGAGGGAAAGAGAGAGAGAGGGAAAGAGAGAGAGAGGGAAAGAGAGAGAGAGAGGGAAAGAGAGAGAGAGGGAAAGAGAGTGGAGGGAGAGAGTGCGAGGGGAGAGAGAGAGGGAAAGAGAGAGAGAGGGGAGAGAGAGAGGGAGAAGAGGAGAGAGGAAAGAGAGAGGAGAGGGAAAGAGAGCGAGAGGAAGAGAGCGAGAGGGAAAGAGAGTGAGGAGGGAGAGAGAGAGGGAAAGAGAGTGCGAGGGAGGGAGAGAGGGAAAGATAGTGCGAGGGAGGGAGAGAGGGGGAGAGAGGATGTGAGAATGGCAACCCAAGCAGAGACAGAATGTAAGAGGCAAACTTTATCAAACTCATTGTAATTTTTACCCGACATATTCCTTTCATGGTTACTCTTAATTTTGACACTCCCGATTATGTCTATAAAACACATCTGGTGTCATGCACGTAATAGTATGTCTAATGAGTTACTTTAGGTGATTACGATATTAGTAGGCCTTCGCGGAACTCCCTGTTCTTTAATTGCGCAAAAAAAATGATAGTCGATTAAAATCTAGGGCAATCTGTGACCACAATCCTTCACCAGATGATCAATTCTAAACGTATCAACTGCTGTTGCAGCCATCAGTGTAGGATGCGTCAATTACTTCTACGTATAGAGATATTTTTTTATTAACGTACACACGCAACTGTATACTTCTGCCTGACGCATTGCAACCCCAATCTAAATATGCTCACTCAACGATATTGAACAGTATTTCTTTATAAATACAGCAAACCATATATATACTATTCTTATTTGGCGGTTTTTTTTGTTAACACGTGGGTTACTAACCCTCGTGGTAACAAAAAAACGCCAAATAGTTTAATAGTAAAAAATATACTACCAAACTCCATCTGAGGAAAAATGGCCAAGAGAGTCGTACCAACGGAAAATAATCGATTAACACTATACCACTTGGCCGAAAGATATATATATATATATATATAATATACAAACGGCTAAGATTGTCAAAACCTAAAATGTAAAAAGTGCTCAATACCCAAGTAGAGCGATTAATAAAGTTTATACACACACACACACACACATATATATAAGGGTTTTATAATTTGCTTGAAGCATTGTGTATATATTGGTTTGTTGATTGGTTTTGAAGGCTATCACAATGCAAGTGTAAAGAAAAACTAGTGTCTATGTTTATCTCGTAATATTAGAATAAATGACAGATTAACAAACAAAACCATAGTTACCTTCTTTTTTTCTTTACACTTGCATTGTGATAGCCTTCCAAACCAACCAACAAAACAATATATATATATATATATATATATATATATATATATATTCACACACATGCAATCTTATAATTACGAGGCAGGTGTTCAATTTTGTATGGAAGAAAAGTTGGCTTTGCACATATCTAATTTTTATAGAATTCTTGAATAAAAGAGCTGAAATTTTGAACGGATGTAGACATAAAAATAAATGGCTGCTTAATACTTAACCATTTATGCGTTTGTCCTCTCTATGTTAATTTCTACTTATATTTATCCTTTTGTACAACATCTACCTGGCCGTGTTGTCCTAAATATTATTTTCGGTAAAAACCAGGTTAGTAAGTTTCTGTTCCTTATTCGTTTCCGCAAACCGGTCCTACGTACGTACAGATAGGCAGACAGATAGAGAGGAGGCAGACACAACAGATATAGGATAAGGTTATGCAAAGTTCAAAGAGCCCTGTTTGAGAGAAACAGTCCATCGTTATCTGTTGAAATAATCCCTAGTGTCTATGTTGATCTTTTTTCGAGATAAAATTCAATGAGATATTGTAAAATTATTCATTCAGAGCTTTTCCCACGTGAAGTCTGTTTCAAGACAATTCTAAGTTTTTTCTTTTCTTCTTTGGATTTCAATTAAAATGTAGAAAATGTCAAGTAAAGTGGAAAGAAAACAGACAAAGAAAAGAAAAAAAAAAAATGAAGAAAAAATTGAAGGGAAAGAAAAACGAATGAACAGATTTTTTTTTAAATCGGAATAATATATGATCATAGAAAATTGAAAGTACAAGGCAGCCAGCGAGAGAGGGGAGAGGGAGGGGGAGATAGAGGAAGAGGGAGGGAAACAGAGAGGGAGGGAGAGAGGAAGAAGGAGACAGAGGGAGACAGAGGGAGGGAGAGACAGAGGGAGAAAGACAGTGGGAGTGAGTGAGAGGGAGACAGAGGGAGCGAGAGACGGAGGGAGACAGAGGACGGAGAGAGAGACAGAGGGAGAAAGACAATGGGAGGAGGGAGAGGGAGAGAGAGACGAGCGAGGGAGTGAGAGAGACAGAGGGAGAGAGAGTGAGGGAGGGAGAGACAAAGGTGAGAGAGGGAGGGAGGGAGAGAGTGACAAAGGATGAGAGAGCGAGAGACAGAGGGTGAGAGAGTGAGAGAGAGAGAGAGAGAGAGAGAGAGAGACAAAGAGTGAGAGAGGGAGAGACAAAGAGTGAGAGAGGGAGAGACAGAGGGTGAGAGACAGATGCGGGTGGAAATTTGAAATCATTAAAAAATGACAACCGGAAAATGAAGAAATGAGAATATATAATATAAAATGTGAGAAGGGAGCGAACCAGGTGCACACAGGAAAATTAAGAGGTAGTTTTAACTGGAGCTTAATATACATTAATACAACAAAAAGAAAGAAAGAAAGGGAATCAGTTATGTTATGAAAGAATGAAAGAAAAAGGATGAAATAAGTAAAAAGAAAGATTGAAATAACAGTAAATGTATTGAAACATAGAAGAAAGAATATAGACAAAATAGAGAGGGGAGGGAGGAGAAGGGATAGGAGAGGGGGAGGGAGAGAGGGAGAGAGAAGAGAGAGAGAGAGAGGGAGATAGATTGTGGGAATATATTGTGGGGATAGTTTGTGGGAGAAAAAGGGATGAAAAGAAAGAAAGAAAGAAGGAAACAGAGGTACTGATATAACAGGAATTGTAATGATATAGGAAGAACAGAATAAAGAAAAATAAAGGAATAAAAGGAGAAAGAAGGAAGGAAGGAATGAGGGAAGGAATGAATTAATGAAAAAGAAAGAATGAATGAAACAGAAAGAATGAAATAACAGCAACTGGAAAAAATAGGAATAATCGAATAAAGAAAGGAAGGAAAAAAGGAAGGAAGAAAAAAAATAAATAACAGTAATTACTATAGAATATAAATAATAAAGAAAGAAAAACAGAAAGTGAATTAACAGCACATAGAATAAGATAAATAAAATAATAAATACAAAAAAGAAACAAAGAACCAAAAGAAAGAGAAAAAATGTAATAAGAGCAATTGTAATGAGATAAAAAGAATAATAAGTAAAGACATAAGAAGAAAACAGAAAGGCTGACATAAATACTTCATTTAAATGGGACATTACAGAAGATATGATAGAATTATAAAAAAAAAAAGACACATACAGAAGGGAATAAAAGATGGGGGAAAGACAAGAGAATAACCGACGAAGAAATCGAAAGTTCATCAGAAAAGAGAACCAATGTGAGTTTGCTACAAGAGTAAACAAATCTACAAACAAACCATTAATAAGATATAAACAAAAGACACATTTACTCGTAAGTTCAATGAAATTATCAGTAAAAAAAAAAAGGAAAGAAAGAGATATGTTGAAAGTGAAAGTAGAAGTGAAAGTAGATGATATAAAAAATAGGAGAATGAAATGAACGCTGACAAAATGAAAGTAATTGTTAAGTCATTATCGAAGAGACAGAAAAAAAACAAGATATTTCAGAGAGGAAAAAAAAGATTTTTAAATTGAATGTCAGAGAAAGACGTGCGGAGGGTTATGAAAAGTGGAGAGAGAGAGAGAGAGAGAGAGAGAGAGAGAGAGAGAGAGAGAGAGAGAGAGAGAGAGGGAGAGAGAGAGAGGGTGAGTGCAATTGGAAAGGTTGTGAGTGAAAAAGTGTGTTTAACAAGAGAGAGAGAGGGGGGGGGGGCAGAGAGGGTGAAGAGCAATGGGAAAGGCCGAGAGTGAGAAACTCTGGTAAACAAGAGAGAAAGATAAAGAGAGGGAGAAAGAGAAATATAGGGAGAAGAAAGAGGGGGTGGCAGAGAGGGTGAAGAGCAATGGGAAAGGTCGTGAGTGAGAAATTGTGGTAAACAAGAGAGAAAGAGAAGGAGAGACAAAACATATATATATATATATATATATATATATATATATATATATTATATATATATATATATATATATATAGAGAGGAGAGAGAGAGAGAGAGAGAGAGGAGAGAGAGATAGTGAGAGTATTAGAGGATGCTTGGATAGGGAGGGGAGAAGGGCAATGGGAAAGCTCGTGAGTGAGAAATTGTGGTAAACAAGAGAGAAGGAGAGACAAAACATAGAGAGAGAGAGAGAAAGAGAGAGAGAGAGAGAGAGAGTATTAGAGGGATGCTTGGAGAGGGAGGGAGAAGAGCAATGGGAAAGTTCGTGAGGGAGAGACTGTGGTAAACCTGATGAGAAGATGGTAAATGGTTGTAGGGAATTGAATGCCTAAAACAACAGAAAACAAAAGAATTTATTTCTGTTGAAATAGTCACTAAGTGTGACTTGATCTCATTAGGTATCTCTGACTTCATTTTGCATATTGCGCTGCTCTCAAATAGATTGCCTACACCGACCTCCTCTCCGTCGTCCTTCTCGCAATTCTACTTTGATGTATTCTCAGTTTTTCAATTATAAGTCCTACATTCGATTTAATTCGTTTCTCCTCGTTTTCACGTTACTAAAATATTACTGAGTTTCTTATTTTTTGTTCTGGTTAGTAAGTGTTGAACAGAATAATGTGGCCCGCGCTCGTTATTTTTTCAATCATCCGACCCATCGTGAAAAAAAGTTTGGTGATCCCTGGTTTATAATATTTCACCTTGTCCTACAACGTATCTAAGATTCTACAATAAGATTTTGGTTTTGGCATCTTTAGTAGACGAAACGATACCAACACCAACATCTTATTGAAGAATCTTAGATAAGTTGTAGGACAATGTGAAATATCATAAACCAGGAATCACCAAACATTTTCATGAAGGGCGGGATATTTGAAAAAATAACGAACACGGGCCACATTGTGTTCAACACTTGCTAGCCAGAACGAAAGCTCTGAGAAAAAGATGTAAAATAAAATTTAACTTCCATGTTATATTTATGGATGAGTGGCATAAAAGGCACAAAAATAAATTTAACCAACAATTTATTTTCAAAACCAGAACGCAATATTAGCAGAAAGGTTTAGTGAGATTTGTGAAACTGAAGTTTAATTTTCAAGATATCGTCAATGTTTGGTTGGGGATTGCTACATCCATTCAAGAGAATTGCTTTAAAGTGTTTATCAGTCAATTTCGTTCGATGGGTTGATTTCACATATTTCAATTTTGAAAAGGTTTGCGCGCAAGTTGTTCATTTTTTAAGAAACAAATTCAAGTGCCGTCAGCGGGCCTTATAAAATGTCTTCCGTAATTTGATGACCCCTGTTATAAAAGAATGACACTGAGGTTCAAATAGATAGGTTATGTAAAGAAAAACAGATTGGTTTGGTTTGATTTTGTTTTACGGCATATCAACCTCAGTGGGTCATTTAATGCCGATAAAGTTTTGAAATAAATTCAATTCTTAATGGATAATACAATTTTGTTTATCAACTCATGTTTTTCTATTTAAACCATAGATGGGTCCCTAACAGGTACTACCACTCCGGGTCAGAGTGGACCAGGGAGCAATGGTGATGAAGGGGTTCTCCACATTCCCCAAACCTCCAAAACTAGAACCTCACCATCAGATAGAGTTTAACGTCATTCCAAGGACAAAAGAAAAAAGAGCCAGCAGTCAGATTAAATAATCCAAGTCGACTCCAGAATATTCCGATTAAAGACAGTTTTAGCTCGGTCGGTAGAGGGTCCGACGCGGAACAACCACCTTTCGGGTTCAATATTTGAATATCAAATTTCAGAAGCAACCAATAACATGTTGGCTCTAATGAAATCTAAATCAAGTTAAATGTTCTCTTTCTAGGAAATCTTAAATAGTACAATCTTAAGTAAAAAAATAAAATTACAGTTATTGCTTCTTGTTAATGGATTTCTTTAAAGATTTATCCCCCAGATAATCTGTATTCACATTGTTGCATTGCCACTTGAACGATTTGGACGGTCTCTGTTATGATCCTAAAAGCCAGAGGGTGTTGCAGGATCATAACAGACGGAAGATTTAGGAACAACCGTATTTTTATATTAATACATAGATATTTACCCAAGCTCTTCGCTACGGGCATAATTTAACACAAGATCAATTTTTTTTACTGGAGTAAAGATAATTTCATCTAAGATTTTTCTACTACTGGACTGGTTGCCTCACCAAGGCTAAAAACAGTTTTGTTTCGTTTATATTCTTTGGTTAATGGCATATCAATCTTGGTGTTTTATTTAGGGCCAACGTCGTCCTTGCAGAAGAACAATAGTGGGACTATTTAACCCATAGTTTGTTATCAGTCCTAATATAAACGTAATAGCGCTACTGGAATTCGAACTCACTATGATATCATTAAAATAAAACCAAACAACAATAAATCAATAATACCAAGCACATGTCTATTAAAGTCAAATTTTAAATATCAATAATTAATTTACCCGTTCACACTGCTATTTTCGTGTATATATAAACACAATTGCATGGAAGCGCGTGGTGTAATGGTTAAAGTCATGGGAAATGGACCGTCGCCCCGAGTTCAAATCCTGGACGTGCTAATTGAATTTCATTTAGCGCTAATACCTTGGGAAAGTTATGAATTCTATTCTCCTCCAGCTATGGGTAAATAGTAGGGCAGACTGGGCTCTTTAACCTTGGATAGGCAACCTGTCTAGGAGAAGGAAAACTGAATTTAAACCTGCTGAACTCCGCTTAAGAAATTGACCTTGTGTCGCATCCTGCTCGTGCGGAGGGGTTGGTAAAATATATAAACACAATTGCATGTAATATGTATTTAGATAAGGCTAATTCTATTAATAATTGAGGTTTAGATTCAAATAAAATGGAGACATTGATGTAAATACCTAAGGGAATTGTGACTTGCGAAATGATATAGTCACGGTTAAGGACAGACAATATCCATTATAATAAGATGTTTATATTTTGAATTATATGGAAATGTACAAGCTTATGCGCACTCAGCATTAATTTCATTTTTTCTTTCACTTACAAAGAATTTTCTTGAAAAATATACCATGAACAAAAATTAAAAATTCTATTAATAATTGAGGTTTAGATTCAAATAAAATGGAGACATTGATGTAAATAACTAAGGGAATTGTGACTTGCGAAATGATGTAGTCACGGTTAAGGACAGACAATATCCATTATAATAAGATGTTTATATTTTGAATTATATGGAAATGTACAAACTTATGCGCACTCAGCATTAATTTCATTTTTTCTTTCAATTTCTTTCACTTTCAGGTTGCAAATAATTTTCTTAAAAAAAATATCCCATAAACAAAATTATAAGGTAATGCAACGAGGTAAGAGTTTACAAGGAGCATTTGCAGTAGACAAGATACCCAATAATTGCAATTTCCTTTTATTTTCTTTTTTCTGCTAAAATATATCAAAGGGCATAGAAGGTCTCCTAAGAGACATCGGCTTTTGATCTTAGAAGCAACGTGTTATTACTCTAAGCAAAATGTTGAAGAATGACGAAAACAAACAGAGCTTATCGAATTCACCCGATAGCAAAATCAAGAGAAAGTATTATGTAAATGTTGAGAAATATACGCACATGCTTCGTATATTCCATTATATACAAATGGCATAGTTCGTGATCATCAATATCATATATATATATAAGTCGATGGTAAGTAAGTAAACTCGAAGGAGTGGTCTATTTTCAGTATTAACCAGACATTAAGGGCGTCTATCCCCTTTTCATTAATGCTAGTCAAGGGAGATTGTTTTTTTTTCGTCTTAGGTGGAGCGCCATACCTATCCTCAGCTCCCCACCTTACCACACAGATCCATGTGCTACTCATACGCTGAGTATTGAACCCGGAAACTTGTGCTTCCGAGCCGGATGCTCTACTGACTGAGAGATCAGGTACCTGTCATATATATATATATATATATATATATATATATATATATATATATATATAATCAATGGTAATATTATGGGTTTACACTCATAACTTGAAGTTTCATGGTAATCCAATCATCAGATGAGTTCAATGGTTGAGATCTTAAAAACCAGTCGTGAAATATATATTTATTTATTTAAGTCACCAATACATAGTTCGTCTTACCAATGTTTGATAAAGACATCTTCATAATGTCGAAACAGATTTCTGTCAGCAAAACTTTTAACATCTTTGTTTTTTCTACAAAACTTTCTACACATTGTCGGATTCAATATCCATTTTACCTTTCTTACTGTCCAGTTTGGTAAGACGAACTTTGTATTGATGACTTAAATGAATAAATACAGCTCTTAAAGAAATAATTGAGCACTTTATAATCATTTCTCCAATATTAATAACAAAAATTAATATATATATATATATATATATATATATATATATATATATATATATATATATATGTATATAGAGTGAATAGGGGGACTTTTAAATTTGCTTCTTGTAATAATTTATTTCAACTGCAAAATGCATCATCATCAGACAGTGCCATAACATTGTTGTTACTGAATTTTTTCGGGATTTATTTAAAAGTTAAAAATCCGGGAAAAATTAAGTAATAAATTATCCACCGTTTGGTGAGGATGCATAATGCAGTTGAAATAAATTATTATATGTAGCAATTTTAAAAGATTTTCTTTTTCTATTTACTATTTTTCTCCGTCTATTCACATCCTAGTACTCGACATCGAGCTTTCACTACTTTAATTTGGACCCACCACGGAAGGATCCACACCACTATATATATTATATATATATATATATATATATATATATATATATATATCGTTCACAGTGCCCCTCGGGAGATTAACTTCCTAACCCTATCTCTAATACACCCTATTAGAACTACAAGCAAGGGACATTTGAAAGTTACAACATGTGCGTAATTACATAAGCTTCAAAATCCTACTGGATTTGACGAGTGTCTCTTCATGAACTCCAAGAAGAGTTAAAATAAAAATGTAACCGACAGCGTAAGAGAAACGGTCCCGAGTATCCCAGTTTCTCTTGTTTAAGGTTATCATTCGAAGAGAAGGGTGTTTTGTAAGACAACCCAAATCAAGTGAAACGGTCCGCTAAGCATCGCATTCTACAAGGCGTGAATATTTATCCCATTTCTATGTATTACTTATCTTTTTTTCTCCCTTTTCGGATATTTTTTCTCAGATAAACTCCAGAATTGGGCCTCACCATCAATTTGGTGATAATTGATAATTTAGTTAGATATGCGTGGTGTAATGGTTAAAGTCATACTCGTCGACCCGAGTTCAAATTCTAGACGAAGCTACTATTCACATAACGCTAATACCCTTGGGAAAGTTATGAATCCAACTATCTACCTCCAGATATGGGTAAATAGGTCAGGCAGGGCTCTTTAACCTTGGTTAGACAACCAGTCTAGGAGAAGGATAACCGAGTTCAAACCTGTTAAATCCGCCTGGGTTGGTCACTACTAGAATAGGCTCAGTCCTAATTAGGGATATATTTCGCTAATTTAAATAATAAGTTAATCTAATAATTTTGATTTAAGAAATTACATACCCAGAACGGCGGTTTTGGGAGGTGTGCTTAGGAAAAGAGTGAATCGTGAAGATTAAAGAAAGGGTTAAAGATCTCAAGCCTTTCGAACAGTCCCTAATTTGTTAGTCGGTATGTTGGATTTTACGGCATGACAGCAATTGTTGGGGTATTCTATCCCAAATACATTTTGTTTGGTTTATTCTTGATGTGTACTCATTTTTTATAAACTCAGTTTTTTAAACAATTTTTAAAAAACTCCTTTCTATCTATTTCTACGGTTTAAATTTCTCATTAGCAGAGAAGTGTTTTGTTTTTTTTTGTTATTTCGTAAGAAAACCTTAATCGATGCCTTAAAACAGTCCGCTAGGCATCGCATTCTACCAGGCATGAATTTATACTTTTTATTTGTAAGTATTACCTATCTCTTTCTTTCTTATTTTCGGACATTTTTTTATGTAATGTATGTCATGATACTGTTTGCATATAACAAAACAGAACTATTCTCTTGACATAGACTTGCAAGATGAACAATTTTCTTTTTGTGTTTCTTTTTCAAACAAACCAAACAAAAAAAAAGCAACATCATATCTTAAATTATTAAATAGCTGTTCCATAACAACTCATTGATTATTTATAGAAATTCGTACAATCGATTCTTTTTTGTTTGCAGTCGTCAGTCACTGAAGCCATGACCTTGCCTCACAAAAGAATCTCAGAATTGCACATTCCGGTGTCCTCCATATTGTCTTCTCTTCGAAACATTTTTTTTTTTAGCGGGAAGGAAATAACAGTCAAGTGGAAAAGGCGTGGACGTAGGCGGGGATACAGAAGTGGGAATAACAAGTACAGGAATAGGGAAAAAATAATAACAATAATGATAATAATAAATGTTTCGTAGAGAAGAAATAAATGAGGAAAGTGCAGAAGAGAAACAGTAAAGATTTTTTTTTAAATTATAAAAATAAATGAATGAATGATCGAGGAGGTTCAAGTAAAAGGCGAATGTTTGTAAAAAAAAAATGGGACGGGAAATAAAGAACGATAGTTATTAGTAATGGAATGGGTAAGAGAGTGGAAGAAGAAGAAGAAGAAAAGCTGCAGAAAAGATCAAAAAGGACAGAAAAGAAAAAAATGACTGTATAGAAGAAGAAACGTTTAAAAAGATAAAAGAAAAAGTAAATTAAGAAGAAGAAGAAGAAGAAAATAATAATAAGAAGAAGAATAAGGATAATAATACATAATAAGAAATAATAACAATAATAATATAATAGTAACAATAATGATAATAATAATAAGAAGATAAGATGAGAAGACAAGATAATAATAATAATAAGAAGAAGAAGATAAGAAGACAAGATAATAATAATAATAATAATAATAATAATAAGAAGAAGAAGAAGAAGAAGAAGAAGAAGAAGAAGACAAGATAATAATAGTAATAATAATAAGAAGAAGAGAAGAAGAAGAAGATAAGAAGAAGAAGAAGAAGATGAAGAAGATGAAGAAGAAGAAGAAGAAGATAAGAAGAATAAGAAGAAGAAGAAGAAGATGAAGAAGGAGAAGATGAAGAAGGAGAAGATGAAGAAGGAGAAGATGAGAAGGAGAAGAAGAAGAAGAAGATAAGATGAGAAGAAGAAGAAGATAAGATGATAAGAAGAAGAGAAGAAGAAGAGAAGGAAGAAGAGAAGATGAGAAGATGAGAAGAAGAAGAAGATAAGAGATGAGAAGAAAGATAAGAAGAAGAAAGAAAAAGATAGAAGAAGAGAAGAGAAGAAGAAGAGAAGATGAGAGAAGAAGAGAAGAAGATGAGAAGAAAGATGAGAAGATAGAAAAGATGTGAGATAAGAAGAAGATAAGAAGAAGATAGAAGAAGATAATAATAATATGAACAAGAAGAAGTCCAAGAAAAATCGAGAACCTCCAAACAGCAACATTGTTAACATCAGGAAGAATAGTCAGAAGAGTTCTGGAGAAATAAGGAGATTTGCTGTCGCCTGACCTCCAGTGAACCACCAGCTTTGATGAGTGTGAAAAACACTCACAAGAAGAAAGAGAAGTGATTTTAAAAAGGAAAGAAAAGAAAAAATATCTATATAAGTGAAGAAGGAATAGGGGTTTAAACATTAAAATAAAAGATGAAAGAAAATTAAAAAGGGCCGCTTATCATAAGAATAAGTGACTGAAAAATAAGCAAAAACAAAAAAAAAAAAAAAAAAAAAAAAAACGAATGCAGAGAAGATAAACAACTAAGAAGAAATATTTGAAAAAAATTGTTTGGTTAGCGAGACAAATATTAAAAAAAAAAAAAAAAAAAAAAAGAATTAAAAAAAAATTACATAATGATTTATCCGGAAAGGATAACATTCAGCTTTTTCTACAAAAAGGAAATGTAGATTTATGCTGACATATGGTCGTCTGCTTTGATCATTTTGGAGTTTTCTCCTTTTTTTTCGGCGGAGGGGGGGGGGTCATCGTGTCTGCTTTCATTTTATTCTGATATACATTCTAAAATTGTTTCGGATTAACTTACATGGTTTTATTATTTTCACTCCTTTTGAGTTTTTCACATCAGCGTTAGCTGATGGTATTTCACTGGAGCCTAGTGACAACAAGTCTCCTCATGTCTCCAAGATTCTTCTGAGTATTCTAGCCGATTGCAGCAGTGCAGTAGTCTGGATTGTCTCAAATCTTCCTGATTTCCAGATCTTCCAGTCTTTTTTCAAAGTTTATTGGGACCGTTTTAAGTGCACCAACTACAATTGGTATCATTTCACTCTGATATTCCACAGAGTTTTCAGTTCTCTGGCAAGGTCCAGGTAATTATCCATCTTTTCATTTTCCTTCAACTTCACCCTGAGATCTGCTGGAACCGCAAAGTCCACCAGTTGCCATGTTCTTTTATTTTTTTATTTGTTTTGTTAATCAACAATAGGTCTGTCTTGTCTCCTGGCTAGGATAGGGGTATCCGTCTTTATCTCAAAGTCCAAGAGAATTTTATGCGTTTTATTCTCAAGAAAAGATTCTGGTTTATGCATATACCATTTTGTTGTATGGTCAAAATTTATTTTTTGCATAATTCCCAGTGGATCACCTTCCCAACCCAGTTGTATTGCTGTTTTGCTAGTTTGCTACATTCACATAATACATGGTTTACAGTCTCATCTCTGTAACCGCACAGTCTACATTTACGGTTTTGTTGCGTATTATCATTATTATTATTAATTATCTATCTTGGTTAATACAGCTTTAAAATGTATACTGAAAAAAAAAATAACGTTACATTTATTCTTCATTCCTATCTTGGTAAATCCACCTTCAATCTCGATACTTTTATGACACACCTTGCTTGCCAAAGGGCTATAGGCCCGGGACAATCATATATATTCTAGGGCTAAGTAAGGGTCAAAGTTGAGTGTTGCATATCATGAATTTCTCAGCCACCAGGATCCCATTCTTAAGCATCATGGTACACCACCTACGGCCAAAAGATGGCCTCGTTGGAGGGATTTTACCAGACGGTGTAGTCTACAGCCTGTGCCGACAGAGCGGTGACCGCTTATGAGGAGGAGCAGGTAACCTAAGTGGCGATTACCCATATGGGTGACCGCTTAGTAAGAGGCAGGCACCGTTAGCAATATGAGGCCAGTGTGCCAGACTAAGCAACGCTGAAATTCAGAATTCTAATAATTGTAAACGCTTTGTATAAACCAATCAATCAGGAGTTGGATCGAACCCAAAACAAATTTCAGATCGCTAAACCAGAGATTCTTGTCGATTTTTAAATTGCCCAATCAAATCAATCTTCAATTTGTCGAATTAGCTTCGTTTCATTTAATTAATCACTGCAAATCAAAATGAACAATACTTGTAATTGAACTTAAATTAGATTTTCTACAAAGTCGACTACAATTGAAATATATCTTGTAAGAACTTGATTAAATATTCGGTGATTTTTAAAGAATCATATGGAACATATTTAATGGTTGCATTTTATAATTTCGAAGAGAGTTTTTTGTCGTTGAAACCATTCTTCATAATTCATTGCTTTTTCTGCTGTTATTTTTACAATAAAATACCGAGGACTCTTTTAATGGTGAATAATATACTCCTTCATATCAATACACAAAGTCAGGGTCTCACTTTAGATATTGTGACGTCCTAGAATTAGTGGACAGTTAATAAAACTATATTGAATAAATGTCCCGTAAAAATTCCAAAGTTCAAAGCATCAACAGGTAATACCGTGACCAATATTACAGGTGGAAGAGAGAGAGAGAGACTGTAATGAAAATTAGCATGGAAAAATCGTTTTATGAATCTGGACTCACTAAGCCAATCTAAAGGAAATATTCAACTAAACGACATGACAAGCCTTAATAAATTCATTTATCATATTTATTTTAGTCGGGTACAAGGCTATATGGCTAGAGCACTCCGTTTCTACCCGAATCAGTCATTAAAGAGACTAAACATAGAGAATAAAAAAATTCTGAAATTCTGACAGTCTGCTATTAGACATAGCAGTTATAAGTGACTACCCTACACAACATTACGGTCTATTTGGCGATTGGTTTTGAAGGCTATCACAATGCAAGTATAAAAGAAATGGGGTAATTATGATATTGTTGGTTTACCTTTGATTTATTCTAAATATTTCGAGATAATGATCTCTTCGTCAGAAGATTTCTGAAGGTCCGGTACTGTTAGCTTGCTACTAAGTTCTGTTTATTATGACTGTCTTCCTTGAAATTCTGTGCGTGTGTGTATGTCTAAGTATATGTGTTTATTCTTACGCATACATACACGCAGAGAACTTCAAGGAAGACAGTAAAAATGGACAGAAGAAATATTCTGACGAAGAGATATTTATCTCGAAATATTAAGAATAAATCAAAGGTAAACCAACAACATCAGAGTTACCTCATTTTTCTTTACACTTGTATTATGATTGCCTTCAAATTCAACCAGCCAACTAATATAAACACAATACTTCAAGCAGATTATAAAACTAGTTCGATCTATCTCTCGGACACCTAAAAATATGTTCGAGTGATCAATTATTAATGTAATGGAAACATCAAAATGAACAATTCTATAGATTCAATTTCGAAGCATCTATTTGTTTCATGAATTTATATTAAAATTTTTTTTTTTTTCAATATTATAGCGCTCAAGGTTTAGCCCTCTTCTTTCGTCAATTTCCTTACTTGCTTTTTTTATTTTTATAGAAATGATTTGAAAGGATTTTACTCGAATAAATATGATGTATCAAACCTTGGCAACCCGACCGATTCTACAATCTCAAACCCACAGACATGCAGGATTGCCAATTCATATGCATATTATATTATCGGTTAGGATGGAAACGGTCCTAGTTTATAATATAATTTGGTTTTCGCTCTGATCCTTTTGTTTGGCTCTCAAGAATAGGAAATAATTTATTTTTGAAGAACAAAAAAAAAAAAAAAAAAAAATAGTAAAATAAAACTCCAAAACAAAAAGGAACAAAACAAAAATAAAACGAAAACAGTTTCCCATAGAAACCCAGCCCATTTGCTGAGACAAATGTTATATATTGAGAGCAGATGTAACCGGCAGATTGAAATTAAAATTACATCATTCAAAGAATAAAATTAAAGATGGGAACGAGTAGGAGGAGGTGAAAGGACGGGAATAATCAAATGATATTACACAATGCGTCGCTTCAAAACGCCTCCAAGAAGCCGTTGTTGAAGATGGACCTACATTAGAGAAATATATGACAATTTATCATTCAAATTTCATTACTCAGGGAAAACTACACCTGAAACATTCGTCATGCTTTTTTCTTATTTTTTTTTTCATTAAAAACATAGTAATATATATATATATATATATATATATATATATATATATATATATATATATATATGAAACCCCATTAAGGAAATGTCACTATCAATGTTTGTGATGTGCTAAACATGATTGTGCAGCCGCTCTCCTGGAGTGGGAACAACACGAACGGATGTGTCTTTTTATAAAAGTAGACAGAATGAGTTAAAAATAGGAATTCTATAGTGCGTAGTTCAGTATTTCAGATTTTCACAATATATCTTTATCTTAAAACGCTCATACACATTATATATAAAGGGGATCCGTGTAGAAAGTAATGAGACTTTATTTTTCAGGTAGGCAACACTGACTAAATTTAAACAGAATGTGGTGCGAATAGCTACGCAATAATCTTTGTTCCATTCACGTGACACACTTTATCAACCACACCCATATATATATATATATATATATATATATATATATATATATATATATCATGCAAAAGTAAAACATATACTCACGATTCAGGAAAAATATATATAAGTCCAAATTGAGAAACTGTACTTACCTAGAAAAAAGAAAAGAAAAGGAATTGTTAATAAAATAATAATAATAATAATAATAATAATAATAATATGAAAGCAGATTACTCTTACAAAATAAACATCAAAATCCTCGAAAAAATATGTTCAAGATTCGTTGTCAAAGTATATTTTTAAATTGCATAACCAGTTCACAAGCAAAATAAATTAATAGATGTATCATGTTCTTCTACTCAATAAGGTGATATTTCTAAAACAAATACAAAATTTCTATAAAAATATCTATAGCAATGAACACACACACACACACACACACACACAAGCTTGATCTTTATATAATTCTATTTTTATTTACTCACTAAAATATGAAAAATGAAAAAAACATAGCCCCCCCCCCTTAAAATAATCAGTTGATACTATCAAAATGGCAAAAAGAAATTAAAATATTGCAAAAATTGATAATCCTAATGAGTCAGCTAGTATCTGCCTAGATTTCCCCTGACGGATATAAGGATAATCCTGACACATTATCCTGATGATTCGTTAAGAGAAACCTAGGTAGATATTTGACACATTAGGATTACTTTATTTTATATTATGGACTCTCTCGTCGATTTTCGACGCATGGGGTTTCATACATACAATGAACACCCACACAGTGATTTGTTTATAGTGGTGAAGGCTTGTGTTGGACCATCCGCACTTTTTGACACCGTCGATAGGAAAGAATTGGTGCATCAACGGTTGCCACAAACCCAATCAACGACCCTCAGGAATTTTGAATTCAGAGTTACCCCTCTCCTAGACTGGTTACCTACCCAAGGCTGAAGGGTCCAGTCTGCCATATATATATATATATATATATATATATATATATATAATTTTAAAATGGGGACACACGCGTACTTAGATACTTGTGTGGCCGGTGAAATATATTATCCGTTCTGTATGGATACTGGATGTCGTGAGGTGGACATTCCATGAACAATGACTGATAGAGCCGGGTGCTGAAAGAACGAGACAGACACAGAGACAGAGCCAGAGAGAACCATTAAAACCAATGTATATATATTTACCAACTCCTCCACACGAGCAGGATACGACACAAGGTCAATTTCTTAAGCGGAGTTCAACAGGTTTGAATTCAGAGTTTTCCTTCTCCTAGACTGGTTACCTGACCATGGTTAAAGAGTCCAGTCTGCCCTGCTATTTATCCATAACTTGAGGGAGAGTAGGATTCATACCTTTCCCAAGGGTATTAGCGCTAAGTGAAATGCTATTACCACGTCCAGGATTTGAACTCGGAGCGACGAGTCCATTTCCCATGACTTTAACCATCACACCACGCGCTTCCTACAACCAATGTATAAGTAAAGTTGACGAAGTGGTCTATTGTCGGTAATAGCCGGACAGCAAGAGACTATCCTCTTTTCGCTAGCTCTTGAACAGGGAGCTTATTTTAGATGAATTGCAGCGCCAATCCTACCTTCAGCTCCCACTTTTCTGCACAGATCAGATTACCAAACTGTGCTACCCATACACTAAGTTGGCGAGGACTATTATCGAACCAGGAACATTGCGATACCTATGCGGATACTCTACCGATTGGCTAAACCGGCCCTATATAATACCACATAATTTTCGAGTAGTTCAGAAACTGCTTGGCAGAATGTCTTTTAACTCTTCCAAAAACAATTATTTCAACAAGGTTGCACTCGGCACTCATCCTGTCAAACATTGAGTTCTGTCAGAGATAATACAGTTTGGCTATGCGACAACACATCGGCCGGGTGTATTCAATCTTTTCCCCAAGGGCATCAATGCTAAATGAACGAAACTGAAAGTTTATCTCAATTTGTACAGCCAACTTTTCGCGTCAATATATACAAGAGAATCTCATTATATATATATATATATATATATATATATATATATATATATGAGAGAGAGAGGGAACAGAGGGAGGAGGTAGAAAAAGATAGTACCCCCCAGTAGATACATAATTTCCACACAATTAACATACCTCTACATTTTCACAAAGTATTGAGTACTCTTAGATAAATCACTAATTCTACTCCAACAGAAACGGTCAAGTGGTATTCTGACACTATATATATTTTTGTTATAGATTACAATATATTTTAGGGGTGATTGTTACCATTGGTTTCAAATCAGCGTATTGGACACTTATCAAAACAACGCAGCTGTGAAGGAACAAACAACGAATTTGCATTCATTTATATAAGATTTGAGATCTTCTTGTATTCCTCTTTGGTCTCGGTTCTGGGGATAAATTAATCTGCTTCTCTCTCCCTCTGTCTCCATTTATCTTTCTCTTTCTGTACACACACACACACACACACGCATATAAGTACACGCCGTTAAAACGAAGATACTCTATAAACCTATATCTAACTCCCCATTGCGTAAAGAAATGAGAAACTAGATAGAAAAATACATGTATAGATATGAAGATAGATACTAATATATATATATATATATATATATATATATATATATATATATATATATATAGCGAAAATTTTGTTTACAAACACATTAGAGGCATGAAATAAGCGTTTTGAAGAAGGCAAAAGCCAGAAACCTTGGGTAAATGCTCCCTAAAACCTATGTATAAACAGTTATATTTAATAAATATATATATATATATATATATATATATATATATATATATATATATATATATATATATATATATATATATGGAAGCGTGGCATAATGTCTCGCCGTGGGAAATGGACTTGTCGACGAGTTCAAATCCCAGACAAGGCTGTTTGCATTTCACATAGCGCTAATACACTTGGGAAAGGTATGAATCCATATGTTCTCCCTCCAGCTATGGGTAAAATAGTTGGGCAGACTGGGCTCTTTAACCTTGGGTAGGTAACCAATCTAGGAGAGGGAAAACTCTGAATTCAAATTCCTGAGGTCGGTCGTTGATTGGGTTTGTGGCATTCCTTGTGCACCAATTCTTTCCTATCATCTGTACCAAAAAGTGTGGATGGTCCAACACAAGCCTTCACCACTATAAACAAATCACTGTGTGCGTGTTCATTGTATGAACCCTCATGCGTCGAAAATCGACCAGAGAGTCCATAATATATAATATATATATATATATATATATATATATATATACGAAAGAGATGAGTAACTGGATAGATAGATAGATAAACGTATATATATATATATATATATATATATATATGTAGACAAATAGTAACAGATGGATATAAATATATATGTGAAAGGATAAATAAATAGATAAATAGATATATGTAGTAATCATCGCATGCGATTTTATCTTGGTTACAAGCTTGGACAAACCTTCACCTTGTAAGAAACCATTTTCAAACGTTTCCGGAAAAAAAAAGTTTCCAAATAATCTCTTGTGGAATTTGTAGATTCGGACTTTGCCCTCTCCCCTTGAGGAATTGTTTGTGTTATGTCGGAAACTACAGGGAATACGCTTCTTTTTTCGGATACTGATATGTCTCCTAGGACTTTTATCACAAAACAAACATCCCGTTGTTTTCGAATTTGTTGCACCAATTCTACACGGGTTTATCTATTCGATGTTGTTTTAACGCAATGTGTTTATAAAGGAAATATCGCAATAGTAAATGAATTTTTTTCTTTATTGAAGCAGACTCCATTTCTTCTTAGCAGCTATATGTTATCAAAGAATGACTGACAAAAAATACATGGTGCTACCGAAAGCTCTAATATAACATTCAACTGTTGTTTCTGCAATATTGTGTAAAATAATTTTTATTATAGTTAAATTTGAATAATTATTCAAAACTGTATTCTTATTTTAGCTCTTTTAAATACATATTCGTTCTCTCTCTCTCTCTCTCTCTCTCTCTCTCTCTCTCTATCTCTCTCTCTCTATCTCTCTAATATATATATAAATGCCTGTTGAATTAAACAAAAGACACATCTCCTGTTTAAGAATTTTATTTTTGATCTTTTCAAGTTTTTTGGCCAACTTTTTAATATTTTGGCGGAATTCGTGTATTAGTCTACCAAAGTTCACGTCCGAGTACTTTCGGCACTTCGAAATGCCATCATCAGGGGTGATGTGTTCCAGTTTTTTCAAATTATATTAATGCGGAGGCTGGAAGGATATATATATATATATATATATATAATATATATATATATATATATATATATATATATATATATATATGATTTAATATACCAAACTTGTTGGTAAATCCTCGCGGTGAGAAAAAAACCAGCAAATAGTTTGATTGTAAAAATATACTACCAAACATCGACCGGGAAGAAAAAAATTTTTTGAAAAAAGAAAAGACTAAGATAATCGTACCAACAAAAAATAATCTATTAGTACAATATTTTGGCCAAATGAAAAAACAATTTATATGCATATATATATATATATATATATATAAGATATATATATTCATACAAAACCGCCAGGATACTAAAGCTAATAAGTAAAAAGTGCTCAATACCTAAGTAGAGCAAATAATAAATAATAATTTATATATATATATAGTGCGTGTGTGCGTGAGCTAATCGGTTCGGTGTTATCATAAACATACACAATCCTCGTTGGTTTTAGTATTATTACCAGAAAGAAAAAAAACTTGGATAATGTTTCTTATGTGTCCTATTCTCTATATGCATATTACGAATTGTGCATTTACATATAAATTACAAAAGACAACATGTAAATCTGTTGTAAATTGTGCTGATAAGACGTAATTAATAATCATATACAATATACCTAATACGCGCACGCGCACGCGTGTGTGTGTGTGTGTATTTTCTTTTGGGTGTTAATTAAAATTGACATGTAAATTCACACGTCATGCTATAAATAAGACTGTATCAGTAAGGCATCTCTGATGAACTTACAGTTAAACACCTGGTGTAAAACCAGTCTCTAATTAAAAAGTATTAGGTACACTTACACCCATATACCAGACATTATCACATATATTTACCAAATGAAAGAAGGAAACACGAAGAAATAGTTGAGAGAATACAATGTAAAAGAGAGACAGAGAGAGGAAGAGTGGGGTTGAAGGTGAGTGAGGGTGAGATGGAAGCTATAGGTTTTACGTAGTGCATTTACATACAAAGTGATCTGCCGATTTGATGAAAATGAAATATAGGTGTCAAGGGGGAGTGGTATAGTGGCTAAATTGCTGGACTGCGACATCATAGTAGTCGAGTTCGAACTCCAGTCATTCTATTACGTTCACTGACTGACTAATACTCGCGGGAAATGTATGAACCTCCTCATCCAGTAACAGCTCTGGTGGATGTGACTGACAGACAGAGGTCCAATGGTCAATTTCGTACTCTCGTTTTTTTTGGGGGGTAATATTCAGTCAGACTCGAAACATTTAGAGACATGACAACTGATCAAAATTCCGACAAACTTTGATCTATCTGTACTCTTAAACGTTTGTATAGCAACCAGACTAGGAAAAGGAACACACTGGATTCAAACCTGTTAGACACAGCCTTAAAAATTGACCTTTTGTCATATTCTGCTCAGGACCCAGGAGTTGGATGAATACGTATATACCAATTAGGGTGACCTATCTTGGTATAATAGTTAGCAAGCAAGTCTCACAGACTCATTACTGCTGAAAAGTGAGAATAATGCTTGCTGGAGACCCATTATTTGCGACTTCGAGTCACATCCTATCCGTGGCGAACGGGTTGGGTGTTGGACACCCATCACTTGCGACCTTGAGTCACATCCTATCCGTGGCGAACGGGTTGGGTGTTGGACACCCATCACTTGCGACCTTGAGTCACATCCTATCCGTCGAACGGGTTGGTTTGGACACCCATCACTTGCGACCTTGAGTCACATCTTACCGTCGCGAACGGGTTGGGTGTTGGACACCCATCACTTGCGACCTTTAGTCACATCCTACCCGTCGCGAACGGGTTGGGTGCTGGACACCCATTACTTATACTAGCAAATATATGCACCCTTCGGGTGCAAGTATTTAGGTTTTGATGTTATAAAATATTGTATCAAATTATAAACTATTTAGAAAATGATAAACTGAGGGGGTGTAATCGAAAAATAGAAAGCTTTAGATTTAACTCTTCTATAATTTTCTTTCACTCCCGTCTTTCATTTTTAATTTATCTATTTAGTTAGATTATGAAGTATTTAATAAAATTACAGTTCTTTCGTCTTGTTTATGGATTTCTTTAAGATGTATCCCCGAGATCTTTGCTCAGATACGTTAAGAGAAAACCAAACAATTAGAAATCAATAATACTAAGCATACATTTATTAAAATCAAATTTAAATATCAATATGCAAATTAGCCTTCTCGTTCACACTGTAAACCGCTATTTTGTTGTATATATAAATACAATTACATGCTATTAGTAGGTAGATATGATCAACAGTACAATTTTTTCAATAATTGAGGTTTGAATAAAAATAAATTCATGGTGAATGTGACGTCAATAACTAAGGGAATTATGACTTGAATAGTGATTTAGTTTCGGTTACAGACAGACAAACACACAATCTCCATTATAATAAGATTTATCAAAATCAAATTTTTAATATCAATATGCAAATTAGTCTTCCCGTCCACACTGTAAACCTCTATTATGCTGTATATATAAATACAAGGCCCCTCATGTGGTGTAATGGTTAGCAAACTATGTTTGCAGACCATTGTTAGTGAGTTTGATTCTCACTGGGTGCCCCGTTATCTGGCCTTGTGTCACATCTAAGCTAAGCTTAGTAAATAACTATATATAAATACAATTGCATCTTACAATAGCGCTAATACACTCGGAAAAGGTAAGCATCTAAATAACTCTCACCAAGTAGCGATAAATTGTAGGAAATACTAGACTCTTTAACATCGGCTAGGTAGCCATTCTGGGAGAAGGAAAACAGAATTCAAACCTTTTAAACTCTGCTTAAGAAATTGACCTTGTGTCACATCCTGCTCGTATAGAGCAGTTGGTAGATAAGTAAATAAATACATTTGCAGTATCTGGCCTTGTGTAGGCAGAGAAGATTAAAACACTTCCTAGAAGTATTTGCTGGGGATGCTGTAGCGGAGATGATGTTGATGGGATTCATATTTTTTTTCCTTGTTGATCCAATCTTAACATTATTTTATCTTTTACCAATCTCTACTCTTTGACATTTTAAACGATCTACCTGTTGTAAACTTTTGAAAATGCACCGGTCGAAAGGGCTTTTGTCTCCTTTTTCTTCCGTTTTTGTCATCTGTTCAAACCTCCCATTTAAATAATTGACCGTAGTTTAATAAAGTACGATATTGTTAAGTTTTTTGTATAAAATTAGTTTTACCAATATATATATATACACACACATTATATTATATATATATATATATATATATATATATATATATATATACATACATATATACACATACATATATATATATATATATACACATACACATACATATCATGTTATGTTCTAAAACATTAACTATCTGCTGTACGTTACTATTACACGTTTTATTTATCTAGTAATTCCCATTATATTTATTATATTGCAATAAAGACAATGAAACCTACATAATAAATGAGATTATCTAATCGATTGCATTTCAGTTGGAATTGCTTTTCAATATTTGTCGGCTACCAACTGCGTTTGTTCTGCGTTAGTTGGCGATCTCTTCTGCGGCCAATTTATCTCGTTTGCCGAACTGGAGGCTTAAATTGACCAGACATAACTTTCGTCAGGACAATTAGATTATGCACCAAAGAGTTTTGGATATTCCAGCTGAGAAATTTGGAGCTTAGTAAAATTTTATATATATATTTCTAAACTACGACAGTATGAAAAAAAAAGTCCCGGTCTTATAGTCTAATTATACAATACAAACTTTTGTCTGGAGAAAAAAATATAGAATAAAGGAAAAGACCAAATCACGGCACCCGCTGAAAATAATCAGAGGCTATTATTATAATGGCAAAAAAAAAAAATACTGCAACAGTTGCCCAAGTTGAATATACTAAAGTGCTCAATACAAAAGGTAGAGCCAATCAGTAATAATGTAAACCTAATTAGTCAGAGAATATCTACCTAGATTGTTCCAAACGGATTATCAGGATAATTCTGATTCCGAGTAAGAATTATCCAGATGATTCGTTAGGAGAAACATCAGTAGATTTTCTGACTAAGTAGGCTTACTTTATATAAATATATAGAATACGTTAGCTATGTAATATTATCGTCTGACCGATATTTATCGTCAGTAACGTATATATATATTTATCAACCCCTCCGCACGAGTAGGATACGATACAATGTCAATTTCTTAAGCGGAGTTTAACAGGTTTGAATTCAGAGTTTTCCTTCTCCTAGACCGGTTGCCTAACCAAGGTTAAAGAGCCCAGTCTGCCCTACTATTTACCCATAGCTGGAGGGAGAGTAGAATTCATAACTTTCCCAAGGGTATTAGCGCTAAGTGAAATGCAATTACCACGTCCAGGATTTGAACTCGGGGCAACGAGTCCATTTCCTATGACTGTAACCATTACACCACGCGCTTTCTATGTCAGTAACGTATATAGCTCCAATTGTCTGTTTTGTTCACATTAGCTATTTGATATTTGGTGAAATGCCTACGCGAACAGCATCTAAATGAATGTTCATAGTGTAATGGTTATCACTGGAAGAAAAGAAATCGGAGAACTGAGATCAAAACAGGGGTCAGACATTACCGCCACGTCTTCTCTTTCATTCTCCATTGCAAAGATGTCCCCAAGAGTTGCTTTGACTATTATTTAAACTCCTGTTCCTGAATATTCGCTATATATTCCTGTAAAATTTCATCATGATCGGATCACTGGTGTAGGCACCAACAGGTTATATACGTACAGATAGAATTTATGCAGTATATTATTTACTCTTTTTGAGTTTTCACATCAGCATTAGCTGATGGTTTTTCACTGGAGTCCGAGTGACAGCAAGCCTCCTCAGGTTTCCAGGACTCTTCTGAGTATTCTGGCATATTGCAGCAGTGCAGTGTTCTGGATGGTATCAATCCTTCCTCTGATATCTAGACTTTCCAAACCCTTGTCCTTTTGGGACCGTTGCAAATGCTCCAACTACAATTGTTATCACTTTGACTTTCATATTTCATAACCTTTTCAGTTCTCTGGCAAGGTCCAGGTATTTGCCCATTTTTTTCATTTTCCTTTAGCTTCACACTGTGATCTGCTGGAACTGCAAAATCCACCAGTTGAACAAGTTCTTTTTCTTTTTTGTTAATCAACACTAGGTCTGGTCTTCTAGCTGGGATAAGATGATCCGTTTTTATTTCAAAGTCCCAGAGAATTTTAAGCGTTTCGTTCTTAAGAACAGATTCTGGTTTATGCATATACCCTTTTGTTCTATGGTCAAACATTACTACTACTACTACTACTATTATTATTATTATTATTATGTGATTGTAAATCAAACTTATATACGATTTTAATACGGTAGTTCCGATATAATTATGGTAAAGTAAAGTAAAGTCGTCAGGGTGGCCTAATGTCGGTATCAGCCTGACAGCGAGAGAGTCTATCCCCTTTTCACTAGCGCTAGACAGAGGATATTATTTTTAGCGTCTGAGATAGAGCGCCACACCTACCATCAGCTCCTTACTTTATCGCACAGATCCCTGTGCTACTCATAAGCTGAGTTGGCGAGGGCCGGTATCGAACTAGGAACTTGTGGCTTCTAGCCGAATGCTCTACGGACTGAGCTAACCCTTATGGTAAACAATATTAATAAAGTGCTCAGACATAGAATGTCGTATTTTCAGCAGAACCTAGAATTAAATGAATGCCAAATATCTACACCACATAAGTGAAGTGACTCGTTGTTTCAACCCTTGGAAATTTCCCAAAGAGCTTAGGAATAAAGCCTGGAAGAATTGGAAAGCGAACAAAAAATCGAGACTATCCAGATGACAGCATTACCAAAAATAGCTAAAAAGAGTGCTCATCTACTGAAGTGTCTCGCTGTCATTTATTCTTCAGTTCAGGTGACCATTCAATTACTCGTTTAAAAAAAAAATGGACAAAAGACAAATAAAAAATACGAGTCAAATAATTATAATGATAAATTTTGATAGTCTTTATGAAAAAATATTGAAAATAATTCTGAAGTAAAAATTGATGTCTTTTTTTTTATACGGAAGCCGTTAAACATTACAAATTTGTATCTCTAGTGCTGACAACAGCTGGTGATAATGTGGTAAAAATATCAAATATGACCAACATTGGAAAATTTAGCCGGAAATATATTAAAAATAGAAAATTTATTTTTATTTAAAACAATAAATACGTATGTTTTAAAAAACATGTGTTTTTCATTTTTTAAACACAAACTTGGAATTGTTCTTTATATTAAACGTAAAAGAAAACAGTAAAAAAAAATAATAATTTTCCATTTTCCAACGTTTTAAAATATGTTTTAAGAAGTTACGGACTTCTGAATGTCCGTATTTTGTAAACACCTAATCCTACGGCAACTCATGAACATTCTAAGTAGTGGCTCTATTCTGTAGAATTTGTAAATTACCCGTTTCATAATCTTCTTATAATGGACATTCGGTGTTTGTTTCTATAAATGAAAACTACATCGCAATACCCTCGGGAAACTAAATATTTAATTTTTAGTCAAACTCATTATTACATAGATCCAATCGTTTTATGAACGATGTATCCATGAAGATCGGAGTAAGATTTGCCTAAATAACTGACAATGTTATTCGTGCGTCCAAAATCCTGCAATGTTTCTTATATATCACTAAAAAATAAAGGTTTAAATACTATATGCTGTGGTTAATTTGCATACTTGTTTTAACAAAACCGGTTTTAAAGCTTAAGCACTTGTTATTCATCTCTAATATTGTTTCATTCTTCAATATACTAAAATCAATCCTATGAATGATTTTATATAGAAACCAATTGAAATATAAGTAAGATAAGTGTAACCTATTCATATGATTTTTTTATTCAATTTCGTTAGTATTTCTAATTTAACATCTTTTATTATATTAAAACTTAAATACCTACGTCCGGTGGGCGCATATTCTTACTAGTAATAATAATAATAACGAAAGAAAACGAATAATGAAATGATAATAATAAAAACGAATAATAAGGCATTAATAATAATGAAAGTAAATAATGAAATCTTATTATAATGGAGATTGTGGTTTGTCTGTCTGTAACCGAAACTATATTACTATACAAGTCACAGTTCCCTTTGTTATTTACATCACATTCTCCATGAATTTATTTTTATTCAAACCTCAATTATTAATAAAATTGTTTTACATTATTAATACAGTTGACTATATCTACATACTAATAACATGCTACTGAATTTATATATACAGCAAAATAGCAGATAACAGTGTGAATTGGAAGGCTAATTTGCATATTGATCTTAAAAAACTGATTTTAATAAATGTATGCTTAGTATTATAGATTTCTAATTGTTTGGTTTTGTCTTAATGAATATGAGCAACAATCTCTGGGATAAATCTTAAAAGAAATCCATTAACAAGAAGAAATAACAGTAATTGTATTCCTTACTTCCTATTTTAACTAAATAGTTAAATTAGGAAAACTTACCAATGAAAGACGGGAGTAATGGAAAATGATGGAAGAGTTAGTTTCAAAGTTGTTCTATTTTCCAATCATACCCCCTCTGTTCCAAATCTTTTTATCTGTATTCTTTTCAGTTTCATTAGCCTTTCTAATTTAATATGATATTTTATTATATTAAAACTTAAATACTTGCACCCGGAGGGTGCATATATTTGATAGTAATAATAATGAAAGAAAACCAAAAGTTACACCAACACCTGGTGCTTGCAAGAGAATTGAAAAAAAAAAGTGGAATATGCGGGGTAAAGTGAAACCAACTTGGAACGGCCCTCAAAAGATTAGAAAACTGGAAATCAGAGGACTAATTGAGACCATCCAGACAGTAGCATTGCTGAAAACAGCTAGAATACTCTGAAGAGTTATAGAGACTTGAGGAGATTTGTTGTCTCTCATCATCCAGTGAAAGGCCATCAACTTACGCTGGTGTGAAAAACTCACAGGAATAATAATAATAATAATAATAATAATAATAATAATAATAATAATAACAACAGACGAGTATAACGTCATCAGAACTAATTATATACAAGTTAGAATAGATGGGTCTCTAATGAATAGCACGTGTAAGTTTCATTATTGTTTATGAAATATCACATCATTTTTATGGTTTAAAATAAAGTTCCATCATTCCTTTCTTATATATATCTCTGTATATATATATATATATATATATATATATATATATATATATATATATATATATATATATATATATATATACAATATTTATGTATCACTTTCTTTTGTTTCTTTCTTTTTCCTTCTATTCGATAGAAGCAAACAATAGGCATATGATGCGTCACGTTATCGATACCCACTCTTTTCATTATCTTTGTTTTCTTTCTTTCTCTTTTAGTAAAATGTTTTCTTTTTCTTTCTGATATGTAAAGTGTTCACTGTCTTCAGTTATTTCTCTTTCTTTTCCTTTTTTTCTTTCATTTTCATTCTTTCCTTCCTTTGAGCAAACAATAGGCAACTGTTATGCATAGTTATCACTTTTCTCACCCCTCCCCTTTCCTTCTTTCATTATTATTTCTTTCCTTCTTTCATTATTCTTTCTTTCCTTCTTTTTTATTTTGTATATTTTCTTATTCTTTCTGACGTGTTGCATGTTGTCATTTCTTTCTCTCCTTTTCTTTCCATTCTTTCTTTCGTTTTTTATTTTTTCCTAATTCTATTTTTTTCTCTATTTTTCTATTTTTTATCGTTTTTCTATTCCCTAATTCATTTGTTTTATTTTACTACCTGACATGTAACGAGTTCTTTTTCTTCCTCTTCTTTCCTCACAATAAAACCGGAAGGGTCCATTATTCATCTCCGGGGAAGACAGGGCATAACATTCTTACAAGTGCGCGTTCATTCTATTAATATTAAAGATATTTCAAATTCTCACTCGATCAATTAATTACTGGAAAATCTTGCACTCACACAATAATAGTTTTCAACCGAAGACGCAGAGCCCCCTAACCCTACCCCCACTGAATAAAGAAACAAATACGAACTTAAAAAGAATAAAGAAAATCGTCTTTAATTGACATATATCTAAAAAAAAAAAAAAGTTTGATTTCTTAAAAGAAACAGGAAAATCTGGGAGAGACAGTCAGACGGAATGACGCTGGGAACAAGACTTAAAGCCAGATAAAACGAACTTAGAGCTAGCATCTCCGTCAATGAAAAACAATAGTGCCAAGCTGCGCGCTAAAATTGATTGAAAGGCAAGCTAGATTGGGTGTGTTTGTGTTAGGAAGAGTAAGGAGTTCCGGCAGGTGAAGAATATCTGGTTAATTCCAAGACTTTTCGGAAAAGATCGAAGTTGTTGGAAGCAATATCTTGAATGGTATGGCGTGTGACTAGGAGAATGGTTTTGTCAATGAGGGACGGTTTGCCGATAACGGCTAATTAATTAAAATGATAGACACACAAAAGATGCCTACGGTTGACGCACAATTATATTAAGACGATGAGAATCATTAAATTTTGAGAAAGGTGTTCTTTTCAGAAAGACAGAAACCGTTACTTCAATCTCCGTAACATGAATTTTTTCCTTGATTACAGAACAAAATTAATAACAAAATAACAATGCAATAAAAATTTTTCATTCTGAAAAGTGACCTTGAGTCGGAAAATGAAATTAACGAATATCAATATTAAAAAAAGGCATGTGATGCAAAAATACCCCCCTACATAAAAAATTATGTCTTTTTTTAAATATTAGTATTCACTAATTTCATTTTCCGATTCCTATTTGGCACACAAACACACACACATATATATATATATATATATATATATATATATAAAGTAAGTAAAGTCATCGGGGTGGCCTAATGTCGGTATCAGCCATGCAGCGAGGGAGTTTATCCCCCTTTCACTAGCGCTAGACTAAGGAGATTGTATTGGCGTCTGAGGTGGAGCGCCACACCTACCATCAGATCCTTACTTTACCGCACAGATCCCTGTGCTACTCATACGCTGAGTTGGCGAGGGTGGGTGTCGATCTAGGAACCTTGTGGTTTCTAGCCGAACGCTCTACCGACTGAGCTAACCCGGCCCTTTATAATATTACCACTCCTTAATAAGGTCCTGCTGCTGCTGCTGCATATATATATATATGCAGCAGCAGGACCTTATTAAGGAGTGGTATTACGAAGCATCTTTTTTGCGAGTGTACTTATGTTACATCTTATTCCTTTCCTTATTTTTATATTGATATACACTAATTTCATTTTCTAATTCAAGGTCATTTTTGAAAATGAAAAATTTTGATTACTTTTTGTTATATAGTTTAGTTCTTGAGTCAAGAAAGGCATTGATTTTAAGCAGACTGTTGTAACGGTTTCATTCTTTCTAATACATACCCGATATATATTTTGACTCATGTATGTGTGTGATATTGTACATATCCATCGAAACGTTAAGTGTCAATAAATGTTTTTCAAATAGAAAACTTTCTTAAACTTCGTATTTTTCCCTGTTACTTATTCCCCCCCCACACACACAATATATATATATATATATATATATATATATATATATATATATATATATATATTCCAAACTTGTTGGTAAACCCTCACGGTAAGAAAAAACCGGGCAAATAGTTTGATCGTAAAAATATACTACCAAACATCACCTGGAGAGAAAAAATTTTTTTTAGAAAAAAAGAAAAGACCAAGATAGTCGTACCGACCGAAAATAATCGGTTGATACTTTAATGCTTGACGAAAAGAAAAAACAATATATATATATATATATATATATATATATATATACATAAAAACCGCATGATATTCTAAAGCTAACAGGTAGAGAGTGCTCAATACCTAAGTAGAGCAAATAATATTATTAATAATAATAATTTATATATATATATATAATGTGTGTGTGGAAGAGAGAGAGAGAGAGAGAGAGAGAGAGAGAGAGAGAGAGAGAGAGAGGGAGAGAGAGAGAGAGAGAGAGAGTGTGTGTGTGTGTGTGTATAAACAAATGAGAAAAACAGTCATTCAAAAAGCATTTGAAAAATAATAAAAAAAATATGCTCAAAGTCTGACCAGTAGAGCTGTATTAAAATCTAATAGCATTTAAAATTACTCATTACTCTTGTTTAAAACTATAAGTCATATGAATCTTTATTTATCTGTTATTTTCTTCTCTTTCCTTGCAAATAAAGTTTCGACTGATGACTGTCATCTTAGAAGAATACTTAGTTTTGAAATGATAGTAAGACAGTGATACCTTATATATATATATATATATATATATATATATATATATATATATATATATATATATGATGTTCCAGATATTTTCTTGGTTTAATGCAGACACAACGAACTTGTTTTTTCCTGTATGTTCTGTTGTCTTTGCCAAAAACTTTTCTATTAGTGACAGGGTATGTGACTGATTTTGAAATCTAAAGAAATGCAGCTAAATACTGATAGAATAACAGAAGAGTAAACAGTATCTCAACTAACTTGGAAGACAAATAACAAAACAGGGAAGAGGATATGTATAAAGAATGAAGATCTCGTTTTGTAAAAGATATTGATTTAATAAATGTATTCGCCCAAAGAAATGACGTCAACGAATGGTTCGATATTCAGGGTATTAGACAATTTATTCCATGTGACATCCGGGAAGTTGCTTAGACGCAACAGAGAAAATGAACCAGTTTAAGTTTTTCTCTCTTACTGAAAGCGTGTATATATATATATATATATATATATATATATATATATATATATATATAAATATATAAAAATGGACTCTCTCGTCGATTTTCGACGCATGAGTGTTCATCCAGTGAACAACCAACACAGTGATTTGTTTATAGTGGTGAAGGCTTGTGTAGGTCCATTCAACACTTTTTGGCACAGTCGATAGGAAAGGATTGGTGCATCAAGGAATGCCACGAACCCAATCAACGACTGACCTCAGAAATTTTGAATTCAGTGTTATCCCTCTCCTAGACTGGTTACCTACCCAAGGTTAAAGAGCTCAGTTTGCCCTACTATTTAACCCATAGCTGGAGGGAGAATATATGGATTCATACCTTTCCCAAGGGTATTACCGCTATGTGAAATGCCAACAGCTTCGTCTAGGAATTGAACTCGAACCGAAGAGTCAATTTTCCACGACTCTAACCACTAGCCCACGCACCTCTCTCTATAATATATATATATATATATATATATATATATATATATATATATATATATATATATATATGTGTGTGTGTGTGTGTGTGTGTGTGTGTGTGTGTGTGTGTGTGAATAAAGACTGATTTCCTCTTTTTACTCCCATATATATGCAGTGATGCTGATAGCTTTTTGATTTAGTGCGTCCTGGGACGCATACATTTGCTTGGAATGATTTCCCGGGAAAATTTATGGGTCCCAACTAAAGCCGTCTAACTCCTATCTTGTAACCTATTCTGTGTAATTCATTTCTAAGAAACTATTGAAATGTATTTACAGTTAGCTTGAAATGGTGACTGAAGAAAAAAGAAAAACACTGGGACACATGGATATGATTTTACAGCGTCAATGATGTAACTCTATACACTGTTGCCATGAGTTTAGTTTCTGAGAAGTTGATATCTTTTGAATTATCTTGAATCTTATATGTAACGAAATGCCAGGAAATTTACAACTTCCAAGCCGTAGTTGCATGAGTACATGGTGGAGAGCCGCTGTGAGTGGTTAAAAGTAGGCAAAGAGTTAAGTTTGCATCAACAGTTTCTATTCAACGATGCCACAACATTCGCTATATTTTCCCATTCATTTTGACATTTTTTTCATACTGTGATTTCCTCAGAGACAGCGACAACTTTTTTGACTGGATGAAACGAAGAGCATTTAAATGTACAGCGTTAAAGTATGAAAGAAGTCCAGAAAAAGAAGAAGTTAGACTGAATTGATAAAGTCTTTCTGAATAGAAGTATCAAATACATCCTGTTATGTACGTGTCTATTCGTCCCATAATCAACGATTTATCTTAGATTTTCTTTTGGCACTAACTTATCTAATTATCAGTCTTCTAATAAGTTGTCTATGAAAATATTTATTGCTTGATATTGATCAACGTTTTTGCCTCAGACGAAAATGTGCCGAGAAGTCTATTTCATAAGAAGAGACACAGTACACCCTCGAAATAACGGACCCCGAAAAACCGGACTTCGCATTTATCGGACTAGATCTGCATGATCAAAATTTCCAAGTGTCATTTCAAAACACGTGTTATTAGAAAATATTTATTGCTTAATATTGATCAATATTTTTGCCTCAGACGAAAATGTGCTGAAAAGTCTATTTCCTATGAAGAAGAGACACGGTACAACCTCGAAATAACGGACCCCGAAAAACCGGACTTCGCATTTATCGGACTAGATCTGTGTGATCAAAATTTCCAAGTGTGATTTCAAAACACTATTATAGAAATAGCAATATTATATATTAGAAAATGTTTATTGCTTGATATTTTAACATTTTTGCCTAGACAAAAATGTGCCGAGAAGTCTATTTCATAGGAAGAAGAGACACAGTACAACCTCGAATTAACGGACACCGAAAAACCGGACTTCGCAATTATCGGACTAGATCTGCATGATCAAAATTTCCGAGTGTGGTTTCAAAACACTTGCTATTAGACAATGGTTTTAATCAAAGTTAACAGTGGAAAATCACTGAGAATTTGATTTTACTCATTTGCTTTTCGACTTCAAAAATCCAATGGCTCATTTTACCGGACTATCGCCATATACGGACAACTTCTACCTGTATAAGTCCGTTAAAACAAGATATTACTTTAAAGTTACATAATAACACATTCATGCACAGAGCCCAGTCTGTCCTCCTATTTTATTCATGGCTGGAGGGAGAATATTTGGATTAATTCCTTCCCCAACTGTATTAACACTATGTAAAATACAAACAGCCTGGTCCAGTATTTGAACTCGTTTCGCCGTGTCCATTTCCTACGACGGTAACCATTACCACACGCTACACTCAAACACTATATATATATATATTGCATTAAATGACCCACTGTGGTTGATATGCCGTAAAACAAAACAAATCATATATATATATATATATATATATATATCTGGCCGCTCGGGTAAGAGGACTGGCGAACGAAAGTTCATTCGGGTCTTAAACCCGGCCAGGGGATAGCTGTTAATGTATAACCGCACTGATGAGAAGTGATACTTCGAAACACGTGTCTGTGGATTACTCATTATATATATATATATATATATATATATATATATATATATATATATTGAGTGTATGTCGATAATAAATTTCAAAATTACTGCATATAGTCAGTCAATACGTGATATTACTGTGTGTGTGTGTGTGTGTGTGTGTGTGTGTGTGTGTGTGTGTGTGTGTGTTAGTGTACGTAGAAGATCATAATTTTCTCAATGTCTCCATACTTTAAGCAACTGACAGCTTCGTAAATAAATATCTCCAGCTTGATCGATAGAATCTTGATTATTAGACCGAATAAACGTCATACTGGCCAAGTATTCATACACCGCCTGATACATATCACTCTAGCAAGCCACTGTTAATATGTCAGTTCATCAATTTGTCTTCCATAAATACACACTCTTGTAAAGTTTGTTATTAACTGAGCGACTCCAAACAGGGAAATCATATAGACAAATCTTGGCGTATAGATTATCCATCACAGGTTATATAGATAATTACTTGAGATAATATAGGATATCATAGGTGTTGTGTAATAATAATAATAATAATAATAATAATAATAATAATAGTATAATAATAATATAATAATATAATAATAATAGTAATAATAATAATAATAATAATAATAATAATAATAAAGATGATAATAATAAAAGAAAGAACTTGTCAACTGGTGGATTTTGCAGTGCCATCAGATTATAGGGTGAAGCTAAAGGGAAATGAAAAAATGGACAAATATCTGGACCTTGCCAGAGAACTGAAAAAGTTATGGAACATGAAAGTCAAAGTGATACCAATTGTGGTTGGTGCACTTGGAACAGTCCCAAAAGGATTAGAAAAGGGTTTGGAAAGTTTGGATATCAGAGGAAGAGTGAAACCATTCAAAACACTGCACTGCTGGAATCTGCCAGAATACTCAGAAGTCCTGGAGACCAGAGGAGACTTGTTGTCATTCAGACTCCAGTGAAAGACCATCAGCTAATGCTGATGTGAAAACTCAAAAAAAGATAGTAATAATGATGGCACGACTGGGTGGGAAAGGGGGTCCACTGGAAATTGTGCAAGAAATTCAATTTCAGCAATGGTACTAAATTGTATATGCACAAAACTGGAATCTTTTCTAGAGAATGAGACGCAAACAATCCTTTGAACCTTGAGATACAGACGGGTCATCAAATCCCGGCCAAGAGACCAGACCTAGTTTTAATTCACGAGAAGAAAAAACGTATCATCTTGTGGATTTTGCCGTCTCGGTGCATCACAGATTGAAGATGAAGGAAAATGAAAAGATAAATAGACAAATACTTGGACCTTGCCAGAGAATTAAAAACAAAATGTGGAACATGAAATTAAAGGTCGTACCAATCGTCAATGGCGTCCAACGGTCGAGAAAAGAGTCTGGATAAACTGAAAATCAGCGGAAGAATCGACACCCTCCAAACTACAACATTGTTAAAAAAGACGGCTAAAATACTCAGAAGAATCCTGGAGACGTGAGGAGAATTGCTGTCACTCAGCGTCCCATGAAGCACCGGCTATGGTAGGTGGGAAAAAAACTCGATAATAATAATTATAATAATTAATGCACTTGGAACGATCCCCAAAGGTTGGATTTTTAACTTTGATGTTTTAATTCAGAGAAAATGACTTTGTTTAATTTATTTAATGTTAAATTTGATTCATTTGTAAATGTTTAAGGATTATTAATGTTTCAATATTTTAGTGCAATCATTTTGCAATCACCAAGGTTTTATATGCCGTAAAATCATAATTGAAAGTGCGTTGGCGAAATGGTTAAAGTCATGGGAAATGGACTCGTCACCCGAGTTCAAATCCTGGATATGGTAATTGCATTTTCACATTAGCACTAATACCCTTGGGAAAGGTATGGATCCTAATCTTCCCCCTATGGATAAATAGTAGGGCAGACTGGGCTCTTTAACCTTGGTTAGGCAACCGGTCTAGGAGAAGGAAAACTGAATTCAAACCTGTTAACTCCGCTTAAGAAATTGACCTTGTGTCACATCCTACTCGTGTGGCGGGGTTGGTGTGTGTGTGTATATATATTATATATATATATATATATATATATATATACATACAATGAATTCATTTTATTTTTAATACAGATAACGCATTTTTTGAAAAATTCCAACATTGACTAACAGCGTTCTGTTTGCGCATTCTTCTTCTAACGTTCATTTCATCCCGTATTTGCTCTTGTGATGACCGATCTATTACATACGGTCGATATAGATATTCCGAGGGACCTCACAACATTGAGGGGGGGGGGGGCGATGTGCAGTTAAAACAGTTGAGAGGAAGACCCCCAAAAGGGTGCACATTCTCTCCTGATGATCCCAAGCATTTGTAAACATCATTTGTTTTTTCAATATATCAAATTCACACTGTCGGATTAATTTTCTTTTACATATATATATGCCGTAAAATCCAACCAGCCAGCCAGCCAGTCAGCCAAACTGAAGTGGCTTGCTGTCAATCCGACTCCAGTGAAAGCTAACGTTAATGTGAAAAAGTCGCTCTAATAATATAGAGAGCGTCAAATAGCGGCCTCTTGACAGATGTCGTTATATCTACGCTATCATCTTTATGTATTTCTGGTTTAAACGTACTTCAGATTGGTTGGCGTCTAGTTCCATCGACCAGACGTCTCTTTCTACTCATTTCTCTCGTAATTAACTTCATTTTTCACACCAGCTGAAAGAAAAATATTTCAGTCGGCGACCAGGGATGCACTTCAATTAAACGCTATTGTCACCGGCTGCATCTTGCCGATGTGTCCCGATAATGTCGGTTTGTCCTGGGCGGATGTCTTTCAATATAAACTTTCAGTTAGAATAGCGAAAAGTGTCGCTTACACACATTTTTCTATTAGACTAATACGGAAGGGAATTAGAAATAAGATTTTTTTAAAAAAAGCATCAATAAAGCAAAATGTATAAACTATAAAATAATTTTTTAAAAAAGCAAATATATGCACACTCTGGGTGCAAGCATTTAAGTTTTGATGTAATAGAATATTATTTTAAATTAGAAAGGAAATGAAACTAAATAAGAATGCATATAAAAAGATATGAAACAGGCGGTACAATAAAAAAACAAAAAACAACTGAAACTTAATCTTCCATCACTTCCATCTTTTATTGCTAAATTCTCCTAATTTAACTATTTATTTAAAATAGGATGTAAAGGATACAATTAGTTATTTATTCTTGTTAATTGGTTTCTTTTAAGATCTATCCCTGGGATTTCTGTTCATATTCTTTAAGATAAGACCAAACAATTAGAAGTCAATAATACTAAGTATATATTTATTAAAATCACATTTTTAATATCAATATACAAATTAGCCTTCTCGTTCACACAGTAAACAACTATTGTGTTGTATATATAAATACAATTACTACAATCGATAATATTATATATATTAATATAAATACAATTACTACAATTAATAATACAATTAATAACGTAAAATAATTTTATCAATAATTAATGTTTAAAAAATAAAATCAGAGTTTGTGAGGTAAATTAACAAAGGGAATTGTGACTTGAGTAGTTTCGGGTACAGACATACAAACACAGAATCTCTTATATAAGATACGAAACATTACAAATAAGATTTTTAAAATATAAAAACTACATAGACAAAGCAAAATATATAGAATATAAAATAATAAGAAATAAGATAGAAATATTTTTTTCCATTATCAACTTTATTTCTCATCGCATAGAAAAGAAAAACTGATAGATGTCAAAGAAAAAGAAAAAGATAAACTGTAAAGAAATCTGTCCTGCTTAAAATTTAAAATTACCTGACATAATTGGTAAACGTGCTTTGTTCCTGATATCAGGAATAATATGTTCCTTGCATTACATTGTCGCTTCTCCAGTCTAGTGTAAAAAATCTAATTTTGCGAAGTTCATAGCATTTTATAAATCTAATATATCATTAATATTACCTTATCAACTGGAAGTTTGACGTTTTACCGCCTCTTGACACGTTATGTTTGAGACAAGCAGCGATGGGAAATAATAATGTCGAAGAAGAAAAATAAATGTGACAAATGTTCCATTTTCCCGAAACAATATCGTATAAAAGACAAATGATGGTTAATTTTGAGAGATAAAGTGAAAGCGAACGCAGATTTAAGCAAAAAAATGAAAAGAAAAAAATTAAAACGTATAGGTGTTTAAGGATGATAAATTACAGCTATTTTCTAAGTTTAGATTAGTTTTGACACAAGGCCAATAAAAAAGAGCATCTAGTGAACACTTGTCCTTGGTATTAAATTTACATGCTGGACACTGAAGGCAAATGCTTGAGAAGCAAGCACGAACTCATAATCGACGTTCTCGTGTCGAATAAGTTAAATAAATATGTAGAATGTTCCATTGGATAAAAGACAAATTATGGTTAATTTTGAGTGATAAGGTGAAAGCATACGCAGATTAAGAAAATTTTTTTAAATGTATAGGTTTTTAAGGATTATAAACTACTGCTATTTGCTAAGTTTAGATTACTTGTGACACAAGGCCAACAAAAAAGAGCATCTAGTGAACACATGCCTTCTATCACACAGACCATTCAAGTAAGACAAAAGATGAGAAGCAAGGACGAGCTCATAATCAACGTTCTCATGTCGAATAAGAAAAATAAATATGTAGAATGTTCAATTTTCTCGAGACAATGTCGGATAAGAGACAAATGATGGTTACTTTTGAGAAATAATTTGAAACTGAACGCAGAGTTAAGCAAAAATAATTTTAAAAATAAATAAAAATATCATTGAACTATATACATCGTTAAAAATTATGAATTACAGAAAGATGTTGGAATATTTTGATATATATTGTGGGCTACAATACATCACTTAAATTTATAGGCTAGGCGAGTCACGTGGTTTAAACCTTAGCCAATCAACAGCCCTAATGCGTTGCTGGTTGACTACTTAATCACTGATACTGAGAGACGTCTATTTGCAATCATTGACGTAGGACTTACAATGCCGAGGAGCACCAAGGAACAACCAAAGGAGTCTTATCAAGGATTTACGCTGGACAATCGCTCTTGCTTGGAGCCTAAACGATGGACCATAAAATCGTAACAGCTAAGTTTAGATTAGTTGTGGCACAAGACCAGTAAAATTTGGCATTAGTGAACATTTGCCTTCTATCATACAAACCATTCGTGTAAGACGAAATAGATTCTATCGGACACTGTTTGAGAAGCAATGACGAGCTCATAATTGATGTTTTCATGTGGCAATTATATTCTGACCAGACCTTCTGTTGCAGCCGCTGCGACCGTGCCTACCTATTCTGCATTGAAATAGTATATATTTTTCACATCTAGACTTATGCACTTGGAAAAGGTATGAACTGCCTGATCCGCCAGGTATGGGTTAAATAGTATCAAGACTGCTCTTTTACAAATATGGAATTGGCATTAGATAACCGAATGTTGATAAACCATTAAACAAAGAAACCAAACCAAAATATATGTGTAATTGGATTCTTAGAGAATACTAGGACTATGTTACACTTGTCTTATAAAAAAAGAACAAGGCGTTTTTTTTTTACTAAAATCAGCATTTATTTCGTCTCGAATATGGCTCCAAGGAACATTAGCAGATAAGCAAATATCCCAACTGAAAGGAGAGCCAAGCAAAGGCAAATGTTTTCGTGCATTAGTACATGCGTGTATGGTATAGCGTGTATGTGGGTTAGATGATGTCAACTGTTCCATCTAGGAAGATTCACTTTTCTTTTAAAACACTCGATGACGTCTTCGGTATTATATAGACACGAACTGGAAACCTAAGCGCTGGAAGCAAATTTACAAAAAAATCTCAGTCGCGTAGTACATCATTTTGTACCCCCCACATATACATATATATATATATATATATATATATATATATATATATATATATATGGGTGGGAGTAAAAAGATTTGGGTGTTTTCCAAAGAAAGAAAAATATTCTATAATAAAACAAATTATGATAAGGTCCGCAAAATTGTTTAATTTGTTTATTATTTTCTTTAATTTTATTATACTAAACGTGCAAATGAAAATAGGAATTCATGTTTTCATGCTATTAAAAGTTTACTTATTGTTTAGAAATCATATATATATATATATATATATATATATATATATATATGTGTGTGTTGTGTGTGTGTGTGTGTGTGTGTGTGTGTGTGTGTGTTTGTACTAATGGAGTATAACAACTTTTTTATAAAACATTTAATTTTTTCTCTACCTAAGTTATCGAGAGTACAATTTACTAGCAACGATACACGGCATTGCCTGGTATCTAAAATGTTACACGTATATGTATTATATATATTTATATTAATAAAACTGTTATATGTAAAATGAAAATGTAAGTGAATCCGACGGTATGATGCAAAGAGAAATAAAGGAAAGAAAGTATAGAATGGATAAAATAGGATATTTTAATCAATTTTACTTACACGTGTTTCGGTCAGGAGTTTATCCATGTGTACATTATTCATCTATTATTATTTTTAAATAACAAAATGAAATAATAATAATAGAAAAAATGTAGAAATGTCCGCACACAAAGAAGTATCGATGTTCCTCAAAGTAAATCCTTATTTTTCGAAATAAAATTCGTTGGAAAGCGGAGAATTTTTAAATGTTCGAAAAAATAACTTTTTCAAAAAATCACGTAAAGAGAGTGTTCAAACGCGGTCGAGAAAGACAGTTTTTATCCTTTCTATACTTTCTTTCCTTCTTTCTCTTTCAACACACACACACACACATTATATATATATATATATATATATATATATATATATATATATATATATATTATAGTTTTATGTTCGTTTATTCTTTATATATTATGATAACCGGAAAATCTATCAGAGAACATGGAATGACTAAATTTCAATGGGACTTTGAAGTGCAAATTGCAGTAAGAAGAGCAGAATAAGTGTTAACTAACAAGAAAAATACGTTTTCATCAAATGGATTTTGTCATTTCCGCTAACCCCAGGTTAAAAATACTTGGATCTTGCAAGAGAACTTGTAAATGCTTTGGAACACGAAGGTGACAGGGTTAAGACTTGTACTTAGTGCCCTTGAAACTGTCCCCAAATGCTTGGAAATTTGATTGGGGGAACTGCAGATCAGAGGAAGAATTGAGACCATAGAGACCATGGCACTAGCGAGATCGTCGAAAATATTAAGAAGATTCTCGCAGAGCTAAGGAAACTTGATGTCGTGCTACTACTGGTGTGAAAAAAGAAGGAGTGGGAGAAGAAGAAGAAAGTGAAAAGGAAGAGGAAAGAATAAGAAAGAAAAAGAAGAAAAGGAGAAGGAGAAGAAAAAGAGAAGGAGAAGAAGGAAGGAAGGAGAAGAAAAGAAAAGGAAACGGAGAAGGAGAGAAAAAGAAAAGAAGGAGAAGAAAGGAAACGGAGAAGAAGAAAAGGAAGGAGAAGAAAGAAGAAAAGGAAGAGAAGGAGAAGAAAAAGGAAGAGAAGGAGAAGAAGGAAAAGGAGAAGGAGAAGAGAAGAGAAGAAAGGAGAAGAAGAAGGGAGAAGAAGAAGAAAGGAAGAGAAGAAGGAGAAGGAGAAGAAAGGAGAAGAGAAGAAAAGGGAGAAGAAGAAGAAGAAGAAAAAGGAGAAGAGAAGGAGAAGAAAAGGGAAGAAGAAGAAGAAGAAGAAGAAGAAGAAGAAGAAGAAAAGGGAAGAAGAAGAAGAAAAGGGAGAAGAAGAAGAAGAAGAAAGAAGAAGAAGAAGAAGAAGAAGAAGAAGAAGAAGAAGAAGAAGAAGAAGAAGAAGAAGAAGAATATATGATGATTGATATTGTTAAAGCAGGAAAAAATGCAAAAAGAAATAGGAGAAAAAAACATCAAAATATACAAGGAATGATATATATGATGATAGATATTGACCAAAAAAGGAAAAAAAATAGAAGAAAGAAGGAAGGAAGGGAGAGGAATGAAGAGGAAAGAAGAAGAAATCGGTGTAAAGTCAAGAACCTAGTTACAAGACACAGTCACACAAAGAAAACCACGTAGATGAAATTTAAAAGAAAAAAATTGTGGCAGTACTAATTTCCTGTTCAACAGTGACATTGATCATCATAAAGACCATGATGGATGGCTTCCATCAACTTCCATCCGGTCTAATTTGCCTGGGCAACCTTCAAACGTCGAAGCAAGTGACGACAAAACCAAAATCAGTTCAAGCTGCTAAACCCCCAAGACACTCGAATATAATGTTTCAATAGCATTGCTTTAACACTTTTTTGCTACATTCTCAACTCAGACCAAACACTGTAAATTCGATGGCAGTAAACGACAATACAGTCTTTTTACGTTACAAAAACCATCCAAAAACTACTCATTAATAAATCAAAATTGTATTCAAAATAAAACACACACACACACACACACACACACACATACTTACACATATACACACGCAAAGGTTTTTCAAGGAAGAATACAAAAAAATGGACAAAACCTTGCAGCAAACTAACAGCTCCGGACATTAAGAAATCTTCTGACGAAGAGATATTTATCTAGAAATATCAAAGAATAAAACAAGGTAAACAGACAAAGTCATAGTTACCTCATTTGTCCTTACACTTGCATTGTTATAGCCTTTAAAACCAACCACCAAACCAATATAAACAAGGCTTCACGCAAATTATAAAACTCTTAAAATCAGATATATTATAACGGATATTGTGTGCCTGTATATAACCGAAACTACGTTATCACTAATGTCACAAATACCTTAGTTATTTACGTTCTATTCTGAATGGTTATCAAATAACAATTATTCAATCTTAATTAGCATCTTATTCATTAACAATGTCTCTAAGGTCTAGTTGATATAGACTTGCCTCGAAACAACTCATTATTAATGTGTTTAAGATCCTGCGAGGTGCGTTATATATCTTAAGAAATAATGACTAAACCAAAATCACTTCAAGCTGTTAATGCCCAAGACACCCGAATATAGTGTTTCAACAGCATTGTTTTAATGATTTTTGCTACATTCTCAATGCAGACCAAACATTATAGATTCGATGGCAATACCGACAATGTCGTCATTTTACTTCAGAAAAAGAACATCCCAAAAACTACTTATTAATAAATTGAAATTATTCATTCAAGTAAAAATTAACATTTGATGCATGTTCATGATGGAGGTGCGTGGCATAATGGGTGTTGTCGAAAGGAAATGGTCACGGTGAGACGAGTTCTAATCCTGGACGGATCCGTTCGAATTTCACATTGTACCTATTCTCTCTCCAGCAATGGGAAAATAGTAGGCTGCACTAGGCTTAACCTTGGTTAGACAAGAAGTTTAGGAGATTAAAAACTCTAAGTACAATCCTGATAAAATCCGCTTAATAAATTGACCATATGTCTCTCTCTCATCATATATATATATATATATATATATATATATATATATATATATATTAGAAACACAATTTTGAGAGAAAATTAACGGCTAAAAAATGCCAAATCCGTTCACTTCATTTAATTACTTTTTTGCCCTCATATACAACATTTCATTTTTTTTCTCCAGACCGTCTGATATACCTTGAAAAATGGTGAATGTTCACCCGAAATATTGGAATAGATTAAACCAGGAACAGAGCAACTGTTGAATATATAAAATTCTGATTTTTGTTCTGTTTTTCTTGTTTTTGTTCTTTTTCCAATGCTCCAAAAGACCAAACAAACACCGTTCACAAGAACATAACATACAATTTTTTTTTTTGCTGCCTTCATGTTACCCCACCCTTTGCTTGATTGAATCTCTTTTACCCATTTCATTTACATTGTGCCTTTTAAACGATCTACCGGTCGAAAGGGCCCTTAAGTTTCTATTTTCTCTTTCGGAAAAAAATTTTTGCTGATCAATAAAGTATGTCGTTATTTTTCAAAATCTTATACAAGTTTAGCTGTACCAAAATTTGTTATATATATATATATATATATATATATATATATATTCATCTTTCTATCGCATTTAATTTCTTAAAAATGACTCAACTATCATTTAAATAACCATTGAACTACTCACTAATGGTCCAATGTTGTTATTCTGGGTCGTGTACTCATCATTACCAACCGAGGAAGAACTAACAAAATACGGCCCAAAAGTTGTCTGTTGATGGTTCTCTCATTGAAGATTCTTAGATAATAGCACAAGCATCATTCTTGTCAATGTTGAATCCAAATAGGTTATCGGCAATGCTATCAATTGCCATATCAGGACTCAGTCACGCAAGATTTCAGCCTGATCTCCGGTCGGCAATATAGCCTCGCCAGATCCGAGGCTAAGAGAATGCCTTGCCAACAAGCGACGGTCGGGGAACAGGAATTGACTTGTGTGTCACGGCGAATCAAACCTCGCAATCTCTCTCTCTCTCTCTCTCTCTCTCTCTCTCTCTCTCTCTCTCTCTCTCTCTCTCTCTCTCTCTCTTCTCTTACCGTCTCTCTTTCACTATCGCTGAATCTCCTCTCTTCTCTCTCTCTTTCTTTCCCCCTCTTTCCTCTCTCTCTCTCTCTTCTTCACTCATTTTGTATCTTCACTTTTATCTCTTTTCCTGTTCCTCCTATCACACTATATTTCTTTATTCACTCTCTCTCTCTCTGTCTATATATATATATATATATATATATATAATATATCTTTTTCCTGTCTCTATCTTACTATTCTGTATCTCCACTCTTTTCCCGTTCTTTCTATCACTATATTTCTCTCTCTCATATATATATATATATATATATATATATCTTTTTCCTGTCTCTCCTTTCTCACTATTTCTCTCTCTCTCTCTCTCTCTCTCTCTCTCTCTCTCTCTCTCTCTCTATCTCACTATTTCGGTCTCCACTCTTTCTCTTACTCTATTTTTCTGTCCCTCTTATCTCACTGTCTATTCCACTCTCTTTTTATCTCTCTTCATGTCCCTCCTTACTGTAAACCCCACTCTCTCACTCGCGTTTCCTTTAGCTTATTTCAGGAGAGTCCTCATTCTTCGACTCAGCGGCTCAAAATATATCCTCCGGCTAACTTCTGATAATATTTATCATGCTATCAAGAATTGATGGCTCAAGTCAATGGTACGAGCATTGAACTCTAATTGAAGAGTAGTGGATATCAATTAGACAGAGACGACTACACTTTCCGATGACTACGTTATATCAAATCGGAGGATTACATATCATATTCCATCCGTGAATATATTGGCTGAGCTGAATACATATATAAATCAAACACTTGTCATGAATGTTTTATTATTCACTGATATGAACAATGAGGATTATAGATTATTCTGGATTTCGGAATCAGAGAAAATGCATCTAATAATCGAGTAAAGAAAATATTGCTTAAATCACAACACTATATTTCATTATTAAAAAAAAAAAAATTGAATTTTGATTACTGAAATTGTTTGTGTGAAGTGACGGCCGAAAGGCATCACTTTAATCAATTTCCCCAACCGCACAAGTACAACGACAAAGTCTTTTGCCTGCAACAATAGTACAGTAGTCCTCGCTCAATCCGCCAAAAGTTCAACGCACGTCTCTCTACACTTTTAGAAGATCAAAACACAACCGTCCGTGGTGTGGAAGGTAGCCCTTAAATAATGAGTAACGGCCCTCCCAAGATCTTACATCCGGGCTAATCAGACTCAGCGCTGACCAACCCGTGCAAAATTTGCATATTCAACAGGGGTGGCAGTAGTCTGACGAAGAGATTGCGAGTTCAATATCCGTAGTCAACTACTACACCCCCTCCAGACATATACGCCAGCAACACTATCACAGTAGTCCTTGCTCAATCCGTCAAAAGTTTCCTTAGTCAATGCACGTTTCTCTTAACGTAAGAAGATCAAAATACAACTGTCCGTTGTGTGGGAAGGTAGGCCTTAAATAATGAGTAACTACCCTCCCCAAGACCTTATATACGGGCTAATCACACTCAGAGCAGTCAGACCAGAGTGAAATTTTCATATTCAACAGTAGTCTGACAGTAGTCTGACTACGAGGAGGCTGCGAGTTCAATATCTGTAGTCACCCGCTACACACACCCCTCACACAGGCCAGACATACGTACATGCTTACTTCTTGGAGGAAGGGAATCTTCTAGTCAACATATATACTAGTATCCAGACTTAATATATACGGTTATCAGATCCAGTTTCCCCATTGAAATAAACTCAAATGCCATTAATCCGTTCCAGCACCCACTCCCAAAAACGCGCGAATTGTTTTTACGCTTTTTAAGGTAAGAAGTTATTTTCTAACATCCCACATGTCAGTTGAACACAATGATTAATTGACGTAGCGAGCCACGTACGAGCCGCAGCTCATGCATGGCCAGTGCTAAATATTGCGTGTATCCCTTCGGCATTCCTCCTTTGAGATGCCTCGGGCAATAGTCAACAAACCCTGCCCGCTTTTTAAGTAAGGAACTAGCACTGTATTGTATTAAAAGTATAGTAAAATACAATGCAATGAATTATGTGCTGTAATATAAAAAAAATTATTATAAATAATATTTTCCTTTAGCGTGATAAATTTTGAAACTAAATGTTTTGTGTTAACTCATTAACATAAGCATATCTGAAGCTGGCCCGTACGTCAAATTACAACACAAAGCACTAAATGGAACGGGTGATAACTCTTAGGGTGGGTCAATCTTGAGTCAAGGAAAAATTGTATATTCATCTGACTATAACCAGCATTTAGTTTCTAATTTACATGCTTAAATAAGACCTTTCTGATCCATATATATATATATATATATATATATATATATATATAATCCAAAAGTCCAGAGAAGAAATCTTCTTTACGATACAAGAGTTTTATTTTAAAAAAACCTTTCGCAGTTTAAGAGCTCAATGTGTGCTCTTAATGTTAGAGTCACAGAGCCAATATATAAATAAAAAAAAATAAAAAAAGGCTCAGAGATTTAGCATCATAGTCTATTCAGGGAGGTTAGACAAAATGTCTAACGATTCCGACTCATCAGATGCGAATGATGAAAATCTGTTTTCAAATGCCTTTAAAGTAATAAAGAATTCACCATTCGCATCTGATGAGTCGGGAGAGTTAGACACTTCAGCTCCCTGAAATAGACTATAAGCTAAATCTCTAAGTCTTTTGTTATTTCTTTAATATATATATATATATATATATATATATATGGGGGGGGTGCTGCATTTATTTAAAATGATCTATATGTAGCAGATTCCTTTTGCCAGGAAGTGCTATATATAGTAAATAACCAGCAGTACGGGATTCTGGGTCACAATTCAATTAAAAAACCTGTGTACACGTACGAACTACATGCATTTTTCATTCCGTTTCTTAGTTTGCCCAGTGACTGAAAAATTAAAAAGGAGAAAAAAGAAAAAAAATCTCTCTCCTGTCTCTCCTATCTCACTTTCTATGTTACTCCACTCTCTGTTTTCTCTCTTTCCTGTCCCTCATTCTCTCTGTATCGCCAAAAAAGAAGAAAAGCCAATTACGACTGAGTTCGTCACTATCGTCAGCCTCATTTGTTTTTGCCTTAAAAAGAAAGCATTGTTAGTTAGCATTGTTCTATATTTCACAGTTCCTTCAAGGAACCACATTTGCAAACAATGTAGCAGACGACCTAGTTATTTTACGTTTCTCCAATATAGTCATCTATTTTACTGCGCGTCTCCTGCTGAGCCAGTGACGCAAAGGAAAGACAGATGAAGATGGGAGAGAGAGAGAGAGTGGGAGGGTGAGGCATTGAATTGAATAATCTTCTTTTTTTTTTTTCTTATCTTTACGGCTGGGAATCGGAAGGCTTAAAAAAAATAACGACAGTAATCCATTGATAACACTTTATTTTTTAATTTAAAATTTACTGCTAAATGAAAATGAGAATGTTTAAATAAAAAATAAATATATAATAAAATTAATTAATTTTCTTTTTTTTTATAATCGTTATAATGCTACACTAATGTGATGCATGTTTATGAGCAATCACTGTTATTTCAAGGTCATGATCTTCAAGTTTATAATTGGCGCAGTAAAATGGCCTTTATTCAAATGAAAACTAATATATATATATATATATATATATATATATGCTAGCAAATATATGCACCCTCCGGGCAAGTATTTAAGTTTTGATATAATATAATATCATATTAATTAGAAAGGCTAATGAAACTGAATAAGAATGCAGATAAAAGATCTGCAACAGAGGGGGTATAATCGAAAAATATAACAACTTTGAAACTATATTCATCATTTTCCATTACTCCCCTCTTTCATTGGTAAATTTTCCTAATTTAACTATCTAGTTAAAATAGAAGTAAAGGATTATACAGTTATTTATTCTTGTAAATAAATTTCTTTTAAGATTTATCCACGAGATTTTTGTTTATATTTCTCAAGATAAAACCAAAAATTAGAAATCAATAATACAAGCACATATTTATTAAAATAAAATTTTAAATATCAATATGCAAATTAGCTTTTCGTTCAAACTCTATTATTTTGTTGTATATATAAATACAATTGCATGTTATTAGTACGTAGATATGGTCAACAGTATTAATAATGTAAACAATTTATTATAACTGAAGGTTAAAAGAATGAAATCATGGAGAATTTGACGTAAATAATTATGGAATTTGACTTGAGTAGTAATATAGTTTCGGTTACAGACAGAAAACACACAATTTCCATTATAATTATAATAAGATAAGATATATATATATATATATATATATATATACACTAGCAGACTTGTGGATATACCACACTATGATAATTCAATCATTAAAATGTTTGATATGTTTACTTTAGAGCGAATGCGAAATATTTAATATGTAAAATGTTTATTCTTGATTTAACTCTCTACCTCTTTTTGTTCTTTCTTTCTTTCCTTCTTTTGATCTTTTCATTATGTTCGAATCGAAACAGATTAGCGTTATCAATTCTGCACGATCACCCCCCTCTCTCTATTTTTTTTTTTTACTGTATTTGTTATGGCAATTGGCTGCGTGGGTCACCTATTAACTCTCCAATAACAACAAAGCCGAACGTGTCCGAATTTATTTTGTTGAATAATTTTTTGGAAAATAAGCCGTAATAATTATGCACTAATCCAATATTTACCCAACCCCTCCACACCAGCAGAATTTGACACAAATTCAATTTTTAAATGGAATTCAGAGTTTTCCTACTCCTAGATAAGATGCCATATCACGGTTAAAGAGCCCAGTCTGTCCTACTGTTTTCCTATAGCTCGAGAGCAAATTGTTATATTCATACCTTTCCCAGGTGTATTATTTGCGAAATGCAAACAGCCTCATCCAGGATTTGAATACTGTCCGCCATGTACGTTCCTAGATCAACAACATTACTCCACAAACTTCCCCGAAATTAAACTATACGCAAATAAAAACATAAGGCGTTTTGTTGATCGAGTGATAAATTGATTTTAACGGCAGGTTAACCTGTCTTGGGATATGTCATGGTTAGATCTTAGGGAATTGCATTCACTGTACATTTCTATTATTGTTTTAGTATAGCATTTAATTCTAAGACTAACAGCAACAAATAAATGAATTAAAACTTAGTTTAGTTCTAAATTTATTAAACAACAAATAAAACAATGACTAACAATAGATTCCTGCATTTAGAGTTAAGTTTGAGGGACTTACCAGTGTGATGGAGAAGATAACTGGTACCTTAGTGATTTCTTAGAGAGAATTTCAGTTCGATGTGCATACGGGAGCTGGTCCGGTATCAATCTGGGGATTTGGGTATTTTGCGTTAAAACTTATGGGCTCATCACGTATTTGGTATATCCAATCACAGAAAGCTTCTCCCTCACTTACCCCCCCCCCCCCACACACACACACAAACACAGGAATAACATTTTTACTGACCGAACACTTTTTACATTTTTCGTGTAGCTCTTTCTCAAGAGATTTCTAAGATATTTGCACAAAGTCATACGAAATCAATTATTCCTATCCAATACAAATCATATCTCAGATTCGTATGGTTTCAAGTAACCTAATCAAATACTAATAATCCTATGGTTTCAAGTGATTATTTCTATTCAATAATCGTAATTGGTTTCAACACCGTTATATGTTTCAAGTCACCAATAGGAATCCATAGTAAACTATTAAAGCGTCAAGAAACTATTCTTCATTTAAAGTTACAGTTATATGGTATCAGGTATTTCTATCGAATACGAACATTTTAAAAACATATCTAGTTCACCTATAAGTACTATAAGAGACTATAAGAGGTACTATCACTTCGGTCAGAGTAGACTTTGGATCATTGACAATGACCGAGTAGTCGACACTTCCCAGAGCTCCAGAACTGGAGACTCACCATCAGAACACCTTATTGGGGATGCTCTTGCCCTTTGCAGGGAATATTTTAAGTCCCACCTGGGCGGACGGGGTTTTGAAATGAATACTGTGGCTTGGTGAGTTTTGATAATGGTAACAGTTTGATATATACAGTTTTCTTTCTCTTAGATTGGTTGCCATATTACAGTTCAAAAGTCCTACTATTTCCCCATAGCTGGGGGGAGAATAGGGAGAGGGAGTATTTAACCAACATGTTTGCCAGTATGAGGTATCTGCTATTAAATATTAATAGGATATAATGTTGCTAGTATTACACTACGATAGTATCCCTAGCTTTATTCAGAGTATTAGCGTTATGTAAAATTTAACTATTATCATCACGGCAATAACCATTGGACGTCGAGTGCCTCTGTGACATGAAAATTGCGTATATAATAAATTCCCTCAGAAATCTGGGTTGATATTACCCTTCTACTTGTGTTGATATTTTGGTGGTTGGTTAACCATGCTATATTGACTTACTAGCTTAATAGCCACCCCATTGGGCGGTAATTAAGTTAGCTCATGCGGAGGGCACTTGATTGGGGATTCAGCACATCAAAGACACCTCATCCGTTGAGTGCATATTAAAATTGTTATTCTACAAAAACATTCGTCGCAAAAACTCGATCAAATTCGCCGAAAAAAATCGCAGTAATTAAAACGTGTGAAAACATTTTCATGGTTGCGGGTTCGAATTCGACCCGGAATGTTTTTAATTTATCTTGGGATTGGCCTGATCCTAGTTATTTAGTGACATCCCATGTCAGTTGAACACAAGTATTATTAACGTGGGGAACCGCGCACTAACCGAAGCTCATGCGTAGCTAGTGTTTAAAAATTGCGTAAATTCCTTCAGCATTCATCTCTTGGGCGCCTGGGCAATAAACTCAGCCCCGTCCCTTTAAATTGATGGCGGGGTTGTTGCTTAGGGGGATAGGCTGCTTGGATCACGCAGATATTAAATGACTCACAGATTCAATGGCCGAAGCTATGTGACAAAGGACCCTAAGTTTAGGTATATATATATATATATATATATATATATATATATATATATACGTTTAAAAGGAGCCGGGTTAGCTCAGTCGGTAGTGCGATCGGCTAGAAACCACAAGGTACCGGTTCTCGCCAACTCAGCGTATGAATAGCACAGGGATCTGTGCGGTAAAGTATGGAGCTGATGGTAGGCGTGGCGCTCCACCTCAGACGCCAAAAACAATCTCCTTGGTCTAGCTCTATTGAAAAGGGGATAGACTCCCTCGCTGACTGGCTGATGCCGACTTTAGGCCACCCCGACGACTTTACTTACTTATATACGTTTATGATTCTAAAATGGTATGATATGCTGGTATATGGCCTCTAGGAGTAAGGTTGAAACGTATGACTGACACATTTATATTCGCATTTATTTTTAGAGATTGTTCGGTTTGGTCACAGTCTTTTTCGCCATATAAATGACATTATTCTTATTAGATTTTCTTTCTCCAGTTGTATGTGATTTGCATCGCTGGGGATCACAGTATGCGCACATCATCTAAAGATTCCAATAATTCTACTTACTTTAATAATGTTCTAGTCTGGAAGCTTCCGCTTCATCCTCACATTTCCAATACTTCCAGACTTTTGGCAACATTTTTCAGGAATGCCCCAGGCGCAATGATAATTATGGGTATTATTACTCACAAGATTCTCTGAAATTTTACGATTACTGCCAAACCTATTTATCTGGTTTTGTAACTGCCGAAAAATCTTCTGAAAGGATTTATAAATGCATAATGTTAAATAAATGCAAGGACAATAGATAATTAGTTGTCTTTGACATGAGACAGTTGTAATGTAAATTTTAGCAGTGCGAGGTGGGAAGCAGAATAATCGAGATAATCCAGACCACAGCCGTGTTGAAATCAGCTAGGATACTTACAAGAAAACGTGTGATTTGAAGAGACCACTCTCACTCAGACCTCAGTGAAAAACTATTAGTTATTGCTTGTGTGCAAACCTTGCACTACTAATACTAAAAATAATAATGAAAATCCGTGCACTTAAAAAATACACTAATGAAAAGTAAGGAAAGACTAATTGCAGCACCTAGGAAAAGCAATTGCAACACATTGACAAACAGAAATACATCAAAACTAAAAAAAAAAAAAAAAAAAAAAAAAAAACAGAAATGGGAAGAAAAACAAGTACATGGCTACTCCAAGCGTCAAACTCAGGAGATATCACACCGGAAGACATGGACATGGCTAAGAAAAGGAATCCTCGAGAGAGAAACTGAATCACTTATAATCGCAGCACAAGATGGCCATAAGAACAAACTATATAATGGCAAAAATAGATATGACGCAGCAGAATAGCAAATACAGAATATGTGGAGACAGAGACGAAACGGTAAATCATGAAGAAAGCGAATGCAGCAAAATAGCACAAAGAGAGTATGACAAGGCAATACTCAGTGGGAAATGTAATCCACTATAAATTGTACAGAAATATATATATATATATATATATATATATATATGTGTGTGTGTGTGTGTGGTTGGGTGTGTCCATAAAAGGATATTCTGAAGGTGTTAAATTTCCTAAAGCCAGCAGAAAACTTATTTCCCGAATGTTATCAAAAACGGTCGGTTTAGCTCAGTCGGTAGAGTGATCGGTTAGGAATCACAAGGTTCTTGGTTCGATACCGGCCCTCGCCAACTCAGCGAATGAATAGCACAGGATCTGTGCAATAAAGTAAGGAGCTGGGTAGGTTTGGCGCTCCAGCTTCAGATGCTAAAATAATCTCCTTGGTCTAGCGCTAGTGAAAGTTTGATAGACTCCCTCGCTGTATGGCCAATACCGACATTAGGCCGCTCCGACGATTTTTATTAAGCAAATAACATTCCTACAAGAAGACATAGTGTTATTAATATATGAATTCTTTTTCCATACGACAAGATTATTTGCCTGCAAATAATATGTCAAGATACATCTTTAATACATAATGCGTGGAGCAATATAGAATCCAAGGAACACATGACAGGAAACGATTTAGCAAGAAAGAGATATATCTTAATAGAAAATGGGGGGGGGTCTCTTCATTTCATCTAATTATTTCAAGATTTATATGAAACATCCTATGAAAATCGGGAAATACCGTTTATTTCTGAATTCTCGTTTCAAATATTATGATTCCTTAAAGATTATTTAATAATTCTGGTGTCACATGATAGATTGAAGGAATATCATGTAGATTTCAAATTCCATACAGATTGTTGTGATTCGATCCGGGTCATTCATATAGGGCAATGCAGATACGAATGTCGGTTTCATATTGATTAGCAATATATATATATATTATATATATATATATATATAACATTTTTGGTACAGCTGAATTTATATATATATATTATATATATATTATTATTATTATTATGGAGATTGTGGGTTTGTCTGTCTGTAACCGAAACTACACAAGTCACAATTCCCTTTGTTATTTACACACATTCTCGATTATTTTATTTTTTGTTTAAACCTCAATTATTAGTAAAATTGTTTTACATCATTGAGACTGTTAACAATATCTACATACTAATAACATGCAATCATATTTATATATTCAACCAAATAGCGGTTTACAGTGTGAATGGGAAGGCTAATTTGCATATTGATCTTTAAAAAATTGATTTTAATAAATATATGGTTAGTATTACTGATTTCTAATAGTTTGGTTTTATCTTATTGAATATGAGCAAAAATCTTGGGGATAAATCTTAACAGAAATCTATTAACATAAAGAAATAACTGTAATTTTATTATTTTCTTCCTATTTTAACTAAATAGTTAAATTAGGGAAATTTACCACTGAAAGACGGGAGTAAGGGAAAATGGTGGAACAGTTAGTTTCAAAGTTGTTCTATTTTCCGATTATACCCCCTCTGTTCCAAATATTTTTATCTGAATACTTATTCAGTTTCATTAGCCTTTCTAATTTAACATGATATTTTATCATATTAAAACTTAAATACTTGCACCCGGAGGGTGCATATATTTGCTAGTATATATAATATATAATGAATAGAGAATGAAAAAATAAGAAAAGTATTGGCATGAAAAGGTGCTCAATGATAATAAAGCAGAGCAGATTTATAATCAATGGTAATATAATAGATTTACACTCATAACTTGAAGTTTCATGGTAATCCAATCATCAGATGAGTCCAATGGTTGAGGTCTTATAAAACTGTTTTTTTAAGATCTCAACCATTTCACGACTGGTTTTTAAGATCTCAACCATTGGACTCATCTGATGATTGGATTACCAAGAAACTTCAAGTTATGAATGTAAATCTATAATATTACCATTAATTATATATATATATATATATATATATATATATATATATATATATATATATATATATATAATATGAAAAAATAAATAAAGGAAAGAAAGTATAAATTGGATAAAATAGGATATCTTAATCAATTCTTACACGTGTTTCGGTCAGGAGTTTATCCAAGTGTACATTAGTCGAACTATTATTATTTTAAAATAACCAAATGAAATGAAAATAAGGATTTATTTTGATGAAGGTCGAATTTCCTTTGTGTGCGGAACATTTCTACATTTTTTCTATTATTATTTCATTTTTTTCTATTGGAATCTACGTCTCCCCCAACGTTACAATTCCCTTATTATTAATGTTCTATTCTCAATGGTTATTAAATACCCGGGTTAACTCAGTCGGTATAGCGTTCGGCTAGAAACCACAAGGTTCCTAGTTCGATACCGGCCCTCGCCAACTCAGCGTATGAGTAGCAGAGGGATATGTGTAGTAAAGTAAGGAATTGATGGTAGGTGCGGCGCTCCACCTTAGACGCTAAAAAACAATCTCCTTGTCGAGCGCTAGTGAAACGGGGATAGACTCCCTCGCTGATTGGCTGATACCGACTTTAGGCCACACGACGACTTTAATCTTAATTGGCATCTTATTTATTAACAATGTTTCTATTAAGGTCTAGTTGAGATAGATTTGCCTCAAAACAGTCCATATTCATGTGTTTAAGATCTTGTGTGTTATATATTATTAAGAAATAAATATTTACATAGTACATGGTGTAAATAATTTGCTTACCGGTTTTAACAGAAAACCATGTTTAATATATAATTACTTGGTATTATTCATTTCTGATATTATTGTTTTATTTTCAAGCGTATTAAAAGCAATTCTATGTATAATTCTATAGTGAAATCAATGAGAATAAAGTATAAAACCTAATCTTTTGTGTTCGTATTTAATTTCCTTTGTCTTTCTAATCTAATAAAATATTCAATTATATCAAAACTTAAATACTTGAGCCCAGGAGTCATGTTTTTCTTTTGTTTTGTTTTTTTGGCAAGTAACGACTTAATAAGAATTCTCTGTAAATAATCAGTGCTTTAAGTAACTATTTTTAATAGAAATGATAACATTGTTTGAATGATTCGTATCTAATACTTTTTGGCAAATATATTTCTCCCCTGTAGATAAAGACTCAGTAAAAAGTGAAGTGAAATGTCATGAAATGTGTGGGTGTGAGAGGAAAAAAAGAAACGAAAAAGAACAAGGGACTGTTGCTAAATTCGTCGAACACGTGTTTATGTTGTACTTAACAATGTGATGCCTGATGGCAAATATGTGTTTTCAATGCGCTTAGCAGCTTTTGCTTTTGAACTTGGGTACAACTGCACAAATACACTCAATGACACGGGCAGAAAATGCAAGTATAAGAGGCTTCGAAAAGAAAAGATAGAAACGGAAGCAACGCTAAATTAAATTATGCATATATATATATATATTATATATATATTATATATATATATATATTATATAAGAGAGAGAGGCACACACACACAGAGAGAGAGAAGAGAGAGAGAGAGAGAGAGAAGACAAACACAGATAGAGAGAGAGAAACACACACACACACAGATAGATAGATAGATAGATAGATAGAGAGAGAGAGAGAGAGAGAGAGAAGAGGAGAGTGAGTGAGAGAGAGAGGGGAGAGAGACACACAGAGATAGGAGAGAGAGAGAGAGACACACACACACACACACAGATAGATAGATAGATAGAGAGACACACACACACACGATAGAGAGAGAGATAGACACACACACAGATAGAGAGACACACACACAGATGAGAGAGTGAGAGAGACACACAGATAGAGAGAGAGAGTGAGAGAGACACACAGATAGAGAGAGAGAGTGAGAGAGACACGCAGAGAGAGAGAGAGAGAGACATACACACGCAGAGAGAGAGAGTGAGAGACACACCACACGCAGAGAGAAGAGAGAGAGAGAGAGAAGAGAGAGAGAGGACACACACACGCAGAGAGAGAGAGAGAGAGAGACACACACACGCAGAGAGAGAGAGAGAGACACACACACGCAGAGAGAGAGAGAGAGAGAGAGAGAGAGAGAGAGAGAGAGAGAGGAGAGAGAGAGTTGATCTTTTATGGGCAAGCACATATGCGGGAATAATGTATAGAAATTTGCATGCTTGTGTGTATTATATGTGTGTGAATATATATATATATATATCCATGTCATTGTAAGTGTCAGGACATATATATTCCATATTTCGTGAATAAAGCAAACCAACAACATTAATGATACAATAAACAAATAAATAATATAATAATATATATATATATATATATATATATATATATATATATAAAAATAAAGGGAAGGAGAGAGACAGAAAGGGGGGAGGTGAATATAAATATACATCTTAACACGCATAGTTCATGCCAACTTTAATATCGAAAAACATTTTACCGAGTACAATACTCTTAATATTTCTTTGATCTTGATAATCTTCTAAAATCTGTGGAAATCAGCTGTTTTGTTTATTTCTTTTCTTCTTCTAAACACCTTACCGATTGAAGTCAACCAAGGTGGAACAATCTTAGCCTTTTGAAATTCAGCAGGTTTTTTTTCTGCACCTAAATTCACACTCGATACAAATAATATATAGAGAGAGAGACAAAAAAAGATTCTCAGATCTTTGACGTGGCTGTTACCACACACTAAAGATTAGTGATCAAAGAGAAAGCGGAAAAGAAAAAAAAAAGAATCCTTGGTCAGAAGACAATATTTATTTATTGTGCACAATGATAAGAGAAAGCAGTCAAAGGATATAGCTGTTCCAGTGAACTGCTAAGTATAAATAAAATATTCAAATATTTGAAAATGATGCGAGAATATAAGGTGCATTTTAAAACTGAAATAATGCAATATACACAGAAAAATAATGGTATATGAGTCTAGATTGAGTAGTCTCCCCTGTCACAGGATTTGAGGAGCACTTCCCCGCTAGGAGTCCCTTTTTGGTCACGTGCCGTAAAATTTCATCCTCTTTTACAAAGCTGGCTTGACGATGACAGACGGGCTCCTCACTACTCCTCAGCACCACACATGGTGCATAGATTTCGGTCCAGACCCCATAAACAGTAAATGGTTTCCACCTCCTTTTTCTTTTCATACCTATCTGTATGTACTCGGACAATCTTGACGTTATATAGTCTGGGGAAACTAGTTCCCCCATATGTTAGAATCTACATCTATCAGACAAAAATCTTGATATAGGTCGGTGATTTTCTTCCCCCCCCAAAAAAAATAAAAATCAAAATAATATTAAACTAATGATTTAAAGTATTTAAAAAAAAAAACATTACAAACTCAGCAAATATGGTGGAAATCGAAACAAAAACAAAATTCAGCTCTGAATAGATAATTGAAATTAGGGAAAAGGGAGTTAGCAAAGTGAATACAATTTTTTAGTGAAAAATCTGAAGAGTCTTTATATTTTTCACTTTGTCACTTGGGGATCTTTACTGAATTAATGAGTATGAATCGAATTTGTTTTATTTGCTTTTGATTTTTAATTTCAGGTATTGATGGTAGAAAACATCAATAAATATTAGGATTATTAAAGTTTCCAATCTTTAGTTTAAATATAAAAAATAAAAAAATAAAAAATAAATAAAAATGTTTCTCTGAATTTTTGAGATGAGGCTTGACGATTAGTATTATTTGGATTATTCAAACTATTGTCCTCATCTTTATCACTAAGCAAGGGAGTTTTTTTTTGCTGGGGTGAAGCACCACATCTACCGTCAGCTCCCCACAGATCAGATTACCCAATTTGTGCTACTCATACACTGCATTGGCAGGGACCGGTATCGAACTAGGAACGTACAGGTAACATGCTTCAATTCTACAGTAATGCTGATAAGTACGAATCCTGCGTTCCTGACGTATAAAGATCTAAAAGGACACAGAAAATTCATATCCATGCGTCCCAGTGTTTTTCCTTTTTCTCCCTTACCATTTCAAATTAACTGTAAATACATTTCACTAGTTTCTTAGAAACTAATTACACACGATTGGTTACAAGTCGGAGTTAGACGGCTTTAGTTAGGACCCATAAATTTTCCCGGGGTACCATTCAAAACAAATATGTGTGTCCCTGGACGCGCTAAATCAAAAAGCTATCAGCATCACTGATTCTAAGACATAGTAGATATTTACCAAACCCGTTCGCTAATTGTAGATTGGTTAGCTCTCTAGTTAGCAGACCATTGCTGGTAATTCTCATTGAGTGCTTGTACCAATCAAATACTCTAGGGCATGATATTTACCTCCATCTGCTTTTGAATAAGAAAATTAAAAATTCTTTTAATAACCTAGTGAAAACATGTTTTGTATAATTCTTTTATTATTTCGTATTTTAGTCCGAATACTTTTATTAAAAAAAATGTTCTCGTATTAAGATTCAGATCATAATCTCTACTTAATTCATTTTAATCGGGTTTATTTTTAATTTTTGTTATTTGTTTAATTTTCTATAATTTACGATTGTTCCTTTGGATTTTTTTTTTTGTTCATATCCTAAGTGACAATTGATAATGGCTTCTTCGCCCGCAGATTACAAGAATAACTAAATCATCCTTTTCCAAACTTCATGCTGTAAATTGCAAATGAAGAATTTATAAAATCCGGAAGGAAATAGAAAAGAGGAAAAGGCAAGGCGAGAATCAAAAGCTTTAAAAGAAGAAGAAGAAACTAAATCAGGTCGAGTTTAGCACTCAACAAGAGATTTGGCGGTAAAAAAGAAGGATCAAGGAAGAGATCACGAGAGATCAAACGAGAGAGATCAAGAAAGATCAGGAGAGAGAGAGAATAAGAGAAGAAAGCGAGAAAGAAAAGGGAGAGAGGGGGGAAAGAAGAGCAGAACTGTGTGTGTGTGAGTGAGAGAGAGAGAGAGAGAGAGAGAGGAGGAGGGTAAGCAAAGATGAGCTTACTCTTAGAAGAGAGATAGAGATCAAAAGAGAACGAGGAAGAAAGAACAAAATAGAGAAAGAGGGGAGAGGGTGATAGAGTGGCAGAGAGAGTAAAAGTGTGAAGGGGGTGGGGGGAAAGTCAGAGGCGAGGAAAAATGAGCTGACTCGTAGAAGTGGAATAGATATCAACAGAGAACGAGAGAGAGAGGGGGGAGAGAGAATAAGTATGAGAGAGTGAAAGAAAGAAAGGGGGAGACAGAGAGAGGAGAGAGAAAAGTGAGAGTTGAGGACGGATAAGCTGACTCGTAAAATTAGAACAATGATAGTGTGAGGGAAATTTTCTTAAGAACGAGAGATCAAGAGAGATAAATAGAGAGGGATCAAGAGAGATAAAGAGAGAGGGACAAGAGAGATAAAAGAGAGAGGGATCAAGAGAGATAAAGAGAGAGGGATCAAGAGAGATAAAGAGAGAGGGATCAAGAGAGAGAGAGAGGAGAGAGAGAGATCAAGAGAGAGAGAGAGATAAGAGAGAGAGAGAGATCAAGAGAGATAAAGAGATCAAGAGAGATAAAGAGAGAGATAAAGAGAGATAAAGAGAGAGAGAGAGATCAAGAGAGATAAAGAGAGAGAGATAAAGAGAGAGAGAGATCAAGAGAGATAAATAGAGAGAAGAGAGAGAGATCAAGAGAGATCAAGAGAGAGAGATCAAGAGAGAGAGAGAGAGAGAAGAGAAGAGAGAGAGAGATCAAGAGAGAGAGAGAGAGAGAGAGATAAAGAGAGATCAAGAGAGATCAAGAGAGAGATAAAGAGAGAGAGAGAGAGAAAGAGAGAGAGAGATAAAGAGAGAGAGAGAGAGAGAGATAAGAGATAAAGAGAGAGAGAGAGAGAGAGAGAGAGAGAGAGAGCACAAGAGAGAGAGAGAGAGAGAAGAGAGAGAGAGAGAAGAGAGAGAGAGAGAGGGAGAGAGAGAGAGAGAGAGCAAGAGAGAGAGGGGAGAGAGCACGTGTGAGAGGAGAGAGAGAGAGAGAGAGCACGTGTGAGAGAAGTGAGGAAAGATGAGCCGACTCGTTGAATTAGAACGATGATAGTGTGTGAGAAATTGTTCTTCTCAAGATGATTAATTAGATTTCAACTCTAAAAGTTTAAGGAACTAACGGGTTAAGACTTTAAAATAAAATAAGAAAGAAAAAGAAAAAAAAAAGGTTTTTAGTCGCGTGCTGAGGTTTTGCAGCTTTTAATAGATACAATTGCAACTGGATTTTGAAGAAAGGCGAACTTTTATTAATCTTCGTTGATGTTCAATTTAAAGAAGGGATTTTCTTTTTTCCTCTTTTTTTCTTTTCAGTTTCAAGAGCCAATCTTAAAACGGATAATACTTCAGCAAGAAAAAGGATTAAGCTAATGTAATCGTAACAGTACTACATGTGAAAGATGAAAATAGAAAGAAGAAAAAGACTTAAAACAAAAAGATAAATTAAAGAAAATATACTGAAATAGAACAGTAAAATGTTTGAAAATTCGGTCGTTTCGTTCAAGTAATTGAATTAAACCTTAATGAAGAAAATAAAGAAAAATCATTTACCCTCTTTATATTGGTATTCTTGGATTTTCTTTGCTAAAATCCTTTATACACTTCTGTTCTTTGTATATATATATTTATTTTTCTTCTTCTTTTAGTAACAGTTTAAGATTCTTTGTGGTATTTCGGCAATTGCTTCAGTAAACGTTGTTGCTACATTTGCTTTACACACCCCTTGATTTATCAGCCTCACAAAATAAAATAAAAATTCTTTCTCCTTTTTCTAGCAAATTGATTTTGACACTTTCCAAAATATCTACTTTTAAATTGAAATAGTTTTACATTCACAAAAGGTTATTCTATGCAATTTCGAAACCTGTGAATCTGTTCATACAAAACTCTCATGCTTACTCTCACGCACACACACAAATATATAAGTAAAGTAAGTAAAGTCGTCGGGGCGGCCTAATATCGGTATCAGCCAATCAGCGAGGGAGTCTATCCCCTTTAGCAATAGCGCTAGACCAAGGAGATTATTTTAGCGTCTGAGGTGGGGATCCACACTTACCATCAGCTCCTCTTTGCGCTAATACACTTGTGAAACGTATAAATCCAACTATTCTCCATCTATTTATGGGTAAATAGTAGGGCAGAATGGGGAGTGCTCTTTAACCTTTACAGAGTTTATGAGAAGGAAAAGGGAATTTAAACCTAAATTTAAACTCCACTAAAGAAATTAAATCCTACACGTGTCGAGGGGTTATATATATATATATATATATATATATATATATATATATATATATAAATTTAGAATAGCGTAGACATGCGTAGTCAGCGGTAACTGCAGTTGACTCGGCGTCTCCAGATCCTAACGTAGATATATACGCCCCATCCCTGATTTGAGCTTATTTATGAACATAGCCAATAACATAAACATACATACATACACGTGTGTGTATGTGTGTGTGTGTGTGTGACAATTTGAAAGAAAAATTGCATTTTGCAGTCAGCATAAAAAGTCATTTGTTTTGTTATGTTTTGCAGTCTAAAACACAATATTTCAATGGCCATATTTGCTTACACAACCCTTGCATTTTTAAGATTGCAAAATAAACGTTTTTGCTTTCTTCCTTTTTAGGTAAATTGTTTTCAGCACACTTCAAAAAATATTTTGCTGACTTGGTTTTAAATTCACGTTTCGAGCAGTTTCTTTTTGTCAAATGAAGAAAAACATTTTATTCTTGTGAAACTTTCACAATTTTTCAATCAAGAAGATAGAAAAGGAATGAATCAGAATGTGGTTCAGCTTAACTCTTTACAAATATATATATATATATATATATATATATATATATATATATATATTGGTTTGGTTGTTGGTTTTGAAGGCTATCGCAATGCAGGTGTAAAGAAAAATAAGGTAACAATGGTGTTGTTTGTTAACCTGTGATTTAATTACAGGTTAACAAACAACACCATTGTTACGTTATTTTTTCTTTATACCTGCATTGTGATAGAATTCAAAACCAACCTCCAGACCAAGATATACACAATGCTTCAAGCAAATTATAAAACACTTATATATATATATATATATTTCTGTCGGACTATTCATCTGAAGTCACGCTAGCAAAACACCATGAAGCCAAGAGGTCCATAAGAAAGCGACGGCACCACAGCACTAGAACACCAACATTTTCAGGGACAGCCTTCACACGTGACATATGCGGTAGAGGCTGATTTTTTGGGCATCGTGCTTCAGCCACTGAAGACGTTGAAACTCCAGAGGAACGAGAAATGTATAGTCTTCCGAAACTACAATGCCGAGGATATATATATATATATATGTGTATATATGTGTGTGTGTGTGTGTGTGTGTGTGTGAGAGAGAGAGAGAACTATAGAGATAATGTGTGTATCTGTGTGCTGGCGTGTGTGAGTTTCGGTATGTTATGGTTCATAAAAACCAGAAGAAAATAAGGCATTAACTACTCTATATGAAGGTTGAATAACGTGCTCAGAAAACTTTCGGGACGTTCTAAAATAATTCAAAAAAAATCAATGAGCAAAATGCCGAAAATACTGAACGGTTTTGCCTCCAGTTTTAGGTAGCCTAACAGAAAAGATATCGAAGCAAGGATGACCTTCTTAAAAATCCCACTTAACGCGGTTTTAAGAAGATTACATTCTTAAAGAGAGACGTGACTCCTTAAAAAGAAAGAAAGAAAAAATAAAAGAGAGAGGGATAGAGAGAGAGAGAGACAGAGAGAAGTGTAATGATAATAAATCTTCTAAGGGGGAGATAATCCGATAAGGATAGAACTTGTTAACGCAGAATGGATTACTCATGCGAATTTTCACAAGACTACAGTGTACAATCAATGGCTTAACAGTCTTAGCTCTCGGTTTTCTTTCTTTCTTTTTTTTCTTTCTTTTATTATGCAAGTCTTGTTCTCTGACATGTTATGGATTATTGGGATCAGACGTGCAATAAAATGAATAAGAACACTTTTTCCTGAGGACAGGAAATCGAAGGGTAAGAGTAATCGATTCCAGGTTGGATTTATGCTTGGTTAGAGAAAGAAACGGATTTTTTTTTGTTTTTTTTCCTTTATTTAAGGAGTAAAACACTATACAGATGAAATTCAAATACAATTGGAATCATGCTTAAAATCGTTGATGTATTATCAGTAAACCTACTTAAAATAAAACGAATTCATCGGGTAAAAATTTATATATATATATATATATATATATATATATATATATATATATGTGTGTGTATATGTGTGTGTGTGTGTGTGAGTCTAGGACCGGTTTAGCTCAGTCGGTAGAGCGTCTGACTAGGTTCCGGGTTCGATGCCGACACTCACTATCTTAGTAGCCTTTATATATTCGTGTTAACATAAAAGATAAGATAAGGCAAAGGAAAGTTTCCTAGCAGGTCACAAATCCTTATATATATATATATATATATATATATATATATATATATATATATATATATAAGAGATAAGATAAGACAACCGGAAATTTTCTTAATAGGTCCCAAACAATCCCCTGGTAGATTGAGCTTGCTGGAAGGGAAATTCGCTGACGACGTTCACACACGCACGGGCGTACTCACATGCAATAAATTGGGACATTTTAACGGCATGTCAATCTGTCTAGCGTTATTTTATGCCTAGAGTTAATGGAAATACGTTCATTGTGCGTTGTTATCATTATTTTGTATACAGTTATATAGTATCATGTATTCCTATCTAATACAAATAATTTCCACACAATACACGTTTTCTAAGACATGAGGTCTCTCTACAAATAGTTCCAGTATCCGTTTTTTGAGACTGTAAAGAACCCCTTCATCACCATTGCACCCTAGCCGACTCTGAACCGGAGCGGTAGTGCTTGTTAGGGTCCCATTTCTGGGTTAAATAGTAAAATGTATTATTATTACTAAAACTTTGTCGGCATCAAATGATCCACAAAGGTTGATATGCCGCAAGACAATCAAACCAACAGAAATGAACATGCCCATATTTGATTCAATAAAAAGTTTGAGGTAGTCAAGATGTTTACGATTTGATTAAATTAACCGATAAAACCAAACAAACAGTTTTCAACAAAGAGATGTTCAAAAAAACACAATGCATTGTCTAGTGAAAATGCATAAGGCCATCCATATTTCAAACGATTATCATCAAAGTTATTAAATTTAATTTACTTTGTAGCTTTGCTGCACAGTTTAACAGCCATTAATTTATTTTATCTTTTTGAGAATGGTGCTCTTATCTAACAAAAACATTACCGCTTGATAAATGAGTTTTAGTTTGATTTAAATTACTACCATTTAATTCGTGTTAAGATATAAGATAAGACAAGAATAAGAGATAAGATAAGGCAAGATAAGGCAACCGAAAAGTTTCCTAATAGGTCCGAAACAATCCCCTGGTAGATTGAGCTCGTTGGAAGGGAAATTTGCTGACGACTATTGTTTACATTAAAATTGCAAAGGTCATCCTAAAGCGGACAGAGCTCTGTTTAGTAGCCTTTACATGTGTATATATTCGTGTTGAAATAAGAGATTAGATAAGGCAGCCGGAAAGTTTTCTGGCAGGTCCCAAATCACACACACACACATATATATATATATATATATATATATATATATATATATATATATATATATATATATATATATGAAGAGATGAAAGTGAATCCGACGGTATGTAGTATATTAAGAAAATTGAAAAAACACAGGTTTAAATAAGTTGAGTGCTAAGTATATTGGCCGACGCTTCAGTGTTTCGATCTATTAATTAGATCATCTTCAGGGCATTTGTTGGTATATAGAAGGTGATAACAAATTTTTATCATAGAATAACGAGAAAAGCAAGCGATAGTCCTTGTTTATCAGTCTGTTCAAAATTTGAAATCTGAAGAAAGGACGCTGAAAAAAGTGGACGTTTTGAAATATGACGTCAAATATTCTCTTTTAAGGTGTGAGTATGAGAGCGAGTGAATCGAAAAAAAGGCATTGTGCATTTTTAGGTGTTTTGTGTGTGTGGTTGTGAATTTATATATATATATATATATATATATATATATATATATATATATATATATATTAGTCCTTCAATAATCCTATTTCTAAGTACCATGTCACTTCAGCCCGGGATTGAAAATCAACTGATTTGTTGGTCTATCCAAATAGGAGACCTATGTAATTATAGCGTAATTAGCGGCCACCAGAGAATTATATATATGTATATATATATATATATATATATATATATATATATATATGTGTGTGTGTGTGTGTGTGTGTGTGTGTAACAATTCTGTAATGTAATAAGGAAAAAGCATACATTTTACACCAGTATTTTGGCTGGCATTATATTTTCAATTAGCGCTGACTACTAGAAAAACAGGAATCTGCAAGTTGTTCGAGGTTTTATCGTTTCGAATTTCCTGTCATGAAAATAACAAATATTCTAATGACCAAGTGTTCTGCTACCCATGCTTCTTTCTGTTAAGAGCGGGGAAAAAACAGAAATGCAGAAGGAAGGCTCTCAGTAAATGTTTTAATGGCAGATGAGCACGTGTCCGATCTTGGCACGCGTGTACGTGACGCGATATAAGTGCACATGAAGATTGGGTTGATTGAATCCAAAACCAAAAGCAGTGATAACGTTCAAGAAAGGACCAGATCAAAATGACGCCCATTGGCGTACACACACACATTATATATATATATATATATATATATATATATATATATATATATATATGGGAGTAAAAAAAGAAATTGAATCCGACAGTATGTAGAAAAACACGAAGTATTCCAAAAAATAATTCATTCTTGATGTTAAATTCGATGTTATGTTTCGGTTTAGGAAACCAATATTCCTTATAAAGGTGGTCAAAACCTAAACATTATAACGTCGATTTTAACAGCAAGAATAAACTCACCTTTTCCAATACTTTATGTGCATATATATATATATATATATATATATATATATATGTAAAAGAAAACATACTCACAGTACAGGCAACTGATCTAATAAGTCCAAATCGAGATTGTACTTACCTAGAAAAAAAGAAAAGAAAATGATTAGAATTATTATTTATAACAATGTCATATATATATATATATATATATATATATATATATTACATACATACATACATATATGGAATTGGAATTGAATCCGACGATATGAGGAATAATGAATAAAGAAAAGAAAGTACAGAATGGATAATAAAAGATGAATTTAATCAATATCACTTACACATGTGTTTCGGTCAGTTTATCTATGTGTACACGATTCAAACTATTAGTATTATTAAATAAACAAATGAAATGAAATAATAATAGAAAAATGTAAAAATATTCCGTACACAGAGAAAATTTGACCTTCATCAGAGTGAAATTTTATTTTGAATGAAAAAAAAAAAAAAAATTTACACACAATTGTTACACACACACACACACACATATATATATATATATATATATATATATATATATATATATAGTGGCAGTAAAAAGCAAAGAACCAATCACGGGGAAATATGTCACATTTTTTTTTTACAAAAAAAAAAACGAGAATGAATCTATATGGATAAGACTGTGTGTTAGATTTAATATCTCATTTTTCCAAAATGGATCCGTGATATCTACAAATGTGGATTAACTGTACTGACACGAAAATCGGCAGATGAAATAATGTGGTTTATATATATATATATATATATATATATATATATATATATATAGCATGTATGCATGTGCATTTTTCATTTTCTATGAGTTCAGCTGTTAATATTTTGTAATATCATTTATCTTTCTTCTGCGAGATAGCCTACCCAGGGTAACATCAGACGCATAATATAAACAAACACACCTAGAACGTGTCTTATCTTTGCATAAATTACTAAGCAGGAGGTAGGCGTCTTAAACCCCTTGTGATCACACAAACATATATACATATGTGTGCTTGTGCGTGTTAAAGTATTTTTATATTATTCTGTGTCTTATTTCTCCTGTTCGCACTCAAGAAAGAATTCGGTCGGCTGCTTAATTTTACAATAAATAAACACTATATATGTAGTTTTCTTAATGAATCTCATTTCAAAAGTTGTTGTTTTTTTCTTTCGAGATGATGTGTTCTTAATAAGCTATGACGTCAACGGGAGCAAATATTTAGCTAGCTCGCCTAGCAAAGTATTGGTACTGGTATACCAATTGGTATTGGTATACCAATTGGTATTGGTAATCCAGGCTTCTGTCTTTATAACGAAAAAAGCTCAGACTATTTGGTTTGGTTGTTTTGTTTTACGGCCTCTCAAACCATTATGGATCATTTGGTGCCGAATCAAGCCATTTTTGATAAACAAGAAAACGTATGTTACTTACAGTACCTGCTGTTGCTTAAGTTTTCACCCAACCAATTATTTTAGGCTCCTCGCTTCATTAGAATGAAACTATTTTCTCAAGATCTTGGTAGGTATAATTTATAAATCACTTTCAATTTACATTTGCGAATATTTGTGGGAATATACAGCGGTACTTTGACATACGAGTGCCCCAGCTTACGTGTTTTGTTTTTTTTAGTTACGTGCTATAACTGTCGATTTTTGCTTTGTCTTGAGAGCTAAAATTTGAGGTACGAACGAGCTTCCGATACGAAACTGAGAACCATGAAGTTCCTGTTTCGATGCCAATCATCGATAACTCATGCACTGAGTAGCACAGATTTGATATGTGCGGTAAATTGGAAGCTGATGATATGTGGGGCGCTTCATCTCACACGCATATACAATTTCCTTGGTCTAGTGTTAATGAAAAGGAGATGAACTCCTTCCCTGTCCGGTTGATACCGACAATAATCCACTCCGCCTACTTTATGTCCTAGGTACGATATTAAACTATCTGAGGGTGAGGTTCCTGTTCTGGAACTTGCGGAATGTGGAGCATCCTTTCATCACTACCAAGTCCATTCTGACCCGGGGTGGCAGTATCTGTTAGGGACTCATCTATGGATTAAATAGGAAAAATATTGACTTAAAAAAAATTGAGTACTCTTCAAGAATGAATAAAACAATATCATCTTCGGTAGAAAATCTGTGTAATTATTCTGTTATTATCACTCTTGGTCAGGATTGAACCTGCTTCCTAGAGATAATTTCACTTAGTACTATATTAACCTACAACTCAGGACAAAAGCCATCATTGGCCATTGAATAAAAGGTTTGGTTCAGAGTTCCATGAAGGTTCCCGAGTTTGACAAGAAATACCTGAAGAAGGCACATCAGCTGAAACATTGTATAGATAACAATAAAGATAAGGACAATACTCCAAATAATACAAAAGAGCTTTTTTTCTTTTTAACTTAAAAATCTTAGATAAATGATGAGGTTTGATTAAAAAATCTATTTGTAAGTATTTGTGTGTTTGTATAACAAGATATGTTTAAGTAACGAAAATGGAAATAAATCCAACAAATGTTGAGAAAGATAAAAGGAAAAATGAACCAATGGGTTGATATGATGTAAAACTGCACCAACCAAACAACCACCGACTTTTTACAAGATGACATAATTAACTACGTCCTATTTTATTTTGTTTTTGTTTTAGAAGAGATGTCCAAATAACACTTTCTAAGCGGATCTGGATTAATCCCAGGAGTTTGTTTGTTATAAAGCGAAAAATAAACCCCATATTCGTAGAGAATTTTCAGGCAATCAGTTCGATTGTCAAAGTATATATATATATATTTACCAACACCTCCGCACGAGCAGGATGCGACACAAGGTCAATTTCTTAAGCGGAGTTCAGCAGGTTTGAATTCAGTTTTCCTTCTCCTAGACCGATTGCCTAACCAATTTTAAAGAGCCCAGTCTACCCTACTATTTACCCATAACTGGAAGGAGAGTAGAATGCATACCTTTCCCAAGGGTATTAGCGCTAAGTGAAATGCAATTACCACGTCCAGGATTTGAACTCGGGGCGACTCCATTTCCCATAAAGTAGGCGGAGTGGAATATTGTCGGTATCAACCGGACAAGGAAGGAGTCCATCCCCTTTTCATTAACACTAGACCAAGGACATTGTATATGCTTGTGAGATGAAGCGCCCCACATACCCTCAGCTTTCCAAATTATCTTTTTTTAACGATTTTTGTTTCTTTCTTAAATTTCATATTTTTACAGACATCTTTTTCAACATTATAGACGTTGACAAAAAGATATAAAGAATAGTTTCTGATGTAAGGAACCGTCTGATTGGCATAAACAGGATTGTAAGATATGAGAGATGAAGCGCCCCACATACCATCAGCTTTTCAAATTATCTTTTTTTTAACGATTTTTGTTTCTTTTTTAAATTTCATATTTTTACAGACATCTTTTTCGACATTATAGACTTTGACAAAAAGATATAAAGAATAGTTTCTGGTGTAAGAAACCGTCTGATTGGCATAAACAGGATTGTAAGATATGAGAGATGAAGCGCCCCACATACCATCAGCTTTCCATTGTAAAAGTGAACTCTTTCGTCTGATAGCAATTTGCACCCGAGAGTTATCTTTCTATCTATGTTAAGATGAAATGCAATAGACATTAGTGGAAAGACGTCACGTAACAGTCACACAAGGGAATTTCTTCCTACAATTATTCAGTTCGGGTCCCTTGCGATGTTAAATGGCGAGGAAAGTATTACAAGTGAGGTCGATTACTAAAATGTGCTCTATATTTATGACCATGTGCCAAACTAATCAACGGTTAGTAAATGAAATAATACTCTGTGTGATGTAATAGTTAGCAGGCTATTGTCACAGATCAAATACTATTGAATAGCGATCAATACATTGCTGTCTCGTACCAAAAAGTTACGAATAGTTTTGAGATGTTTCTTGGATGGTGCAATGAGTGCGCAAGTCTAGCATACAAATGTTAGTGACTTCTATTCTGATTTGATACCTCATACTTCTAGAGTGTTTTTGGTGGGATTGAACGGATTAATGACATTTCAGTTTATTTCAATAGAAAACATTGATTTGATATACGTGGAAATTAACTTACAATCGGAACAAATTAAACTCGTAAGTGAAGGTACCACTTTCATTCAGCTGCCCTGTCAACTAGGGCTGTATAATACGCCGACAGCACCTCTGCAGTGGATTAAGCCCCCTCCCCAATGGGGCCACCTGTTGGGCGTGGGTGGTGACCCGGGATACTTAAGGACGGAATCCTGCTGGCTGAGCAGTCTATGACATCCAACACTCCAATTTGGCCCTTATTCAGGCTAGACGGTAGGTCGGCGAGGCCCCTCCGATCAATCGATTTGTAATATCAATCACCAGCACCTATTAATATCCCAAACTTATTGTTCTTATGGCAAGCCCCAACATTTTTATTCGAATATGTGCTAGATTGCGGTGGCTGAGGGTCTTAATGTTCTGTTTATGACGCTAACTAGCTCTGAAGAATGTGTAGCACCCCTTCCTCACCATTACTCCCAGGTCTACTCTGACCGGAGTGGTAGTAACTGTTAGGGTCCAAACTATGGGTTGATATAAGAAATTAGTTTTTTTAAATGTATTTTAAAAATTGTGTACCCATAAAGAATGAATAAAACAAAATAAAATGTCTTCGACATAAAATAACCCAACAAGGGTTTGAAGTGCCGTAAAAATACAACTAAGCTGCTATAAATCCACACTTTCGAAAAGGATTGTAAATTGATTATTTATATTTCTTTTAATCTCCTATGAAAACTTATACGCGTAAGTTAATTTTTATTAGGCAGGGCAGACCGAAAGCAGAAAACAGATATCAGAGAAGCCATACAAAAGTTACAGCCGGTTTCGGGTGAGGACGAAACGAAACTAATTACCCCACAGTTCCTGCATCCGTTTGCAGTCTGGCTCCTTGCCAAACTCTCACTAAAGATTTACACAAAGAACGCAGAAAAACACACACCAAAAGGCAGATTTGCTAGAATTTTGAAACTACACCCCATTCACACCACACACATACACACACACTACACCATCCTTACTTGGGAACACGGCTGCAACACATGGCTCTTATCATTAGTTTACATCGGCGTGTGGCACAACAAGACGACCGGACGGTCGGCCGCCATATTGATCACGTGAGATTATCCCGCTACAAATGAACTTTTGTTCAAACTGGGTTCGAAGGATAATTTTCGAAGATTTTATTTATTGTTTATTGTCTTATCTACTGTTTACATTTAACGTTCTCCGACTATCGCCAAATCTTAAATAATATTACAGGCTATGCAGCTCTACATTTTACGAATTAGGGCAACTCTTAGCGTTAAATATTTAGCATTATATATATATATATATATATATATATAATATATACCAACACCTCAGCACGAACAGGATGCGAAAAAAATCAATTTCTTAAGCGGAGTTTAACAGGTTTGAATTCAGAGTTTTCCTTCTCCTAGACTGGTTACCTACCCATGGTTAAAAGAGTCCAGTCTATCCTGCTATTTACCCATAGCTGGAGGGAGAATTGGATTCATACCTTTCCCATGGGTATTAGCGGCGTCATGTGAAATGCAAACAGCTTCGTCTAGGAATTGAACTCTTGTTTACGAGTCCATTTCCTATGACTAACCATTAGATCACGTGCCTCCGCATATATATATTATATATATATTATATATATATATATATATTCAAACTTGGGTAGGTAACCAGTCTAGGAGAGGGATAACTCTGAATTCAAAATTCCAGAGGTCGGTCGTTGATTGGGTTTATGGCAACCCTTGATGCACCAATTCTTTCCTATCGACTGTGCCAAAAAGTGTGGATGGTCCAACACAAGCCTTCACCACTATAAACAAATCACTGTGTGGGTGTTCATTGTATGTATGAACCCTCATACGTCGAAAATCGACGGGAGAGTCCATTATATATATACACACACACATATATATATATATATATATATATATATATATATATGTGTGTGTGTGTGTGTGTGTGTGTGTGTGTGTGTGTGTCTGTGTGTGTGTGTGTGTGTGTGTAATTTAACTTTTTTAATATTTGACACGTGATGTTTTCATGACAAGGAAATTACAGTAATATGTTTTCTTATTAGAGTAAATATACGTTTTCCTTCAGCATGCCTCAATTCACAGTGATCTATTGATGTCGTGTGATGATTGAATATGTTTTGCCGACACGTCATACGTGATTTTCTGGTGCCGTTATTTCTAATCTCAAAAGATGTTCAAAACTCATACAATGCAAATGACAAATAACGATAATTACATCGTGAAACTGATTGGAAATAAGGAACGTCCTGATTAGTCTTTTCTTTTATACGGTGAAAAAATATGGCAAACTCATAGCACACACACACACATATATAAGTTAAAACTAATGAGTCAAATATACCTACTAATTGTTTCGTTTAGTAGCTCATCAGGGAAAGTCATATTATTGCTCTGAAAAACTACTAAGCGAAACTATTAGTAGGTATATATGACTCATTAGGTTTAATTTTATTTTTTGCTCTACCTAGGTATTGAGCACTTTTTATATTTAGCTTTAGACAATACTAGCGGTTTATATATATATATATATATATATATATATATATATTATTTGGGAGAATATGTGCTTAATTGAAGTCAGACCTAATTTTTTGAAAGTTAATTCATTAATGATTAATTAGGCGGGATTTAATTAATCATTAATGAATTAACTTTCAAAAATTTAGGTCTGACTTCAATTAAGCACATATTCTCCCAAATATTGTCGGCTGAAAATAGCTATATTTGTTTACACACACACACACACACACACACACACACATATATATATATATATATATATATTATATATATATATATATTTAGGTCAAGTGTTATAGTATTAAACGATTATTTTCGGTTGGTAGGACCCTCTTGGTCTTTTCATTTTGTCCCCAGGTGAAATTTGGTAGTATATTTTTTACTATCAAACTATTTGCAGGGTTTTTTTCTTATCGCAAGGGATTATCAATAAGTACATATATATATATATATATATATATATAATATATATAATATATATATATATATATATATATACGCGAAGGCTCTCAAAAAGTAATGCGATTTTGTTCATGACAGGTATAATTACCAACACAGGTACATGCATCATACGTCAAAATGGAACTGGTTCGCTGTGGATTACATCCCTACTTCTCCACAGTCACCGTTTCTCTCAATAGAAACGTTCCACCTTCGAATAATAGCATGTATCCCTGCCTTCAAGTTCTTCCAAAGTCGTTGGTTTCGTAGAGTAGACTTGCTCCCTCAACCAACTCCAAAGAAAAAAAAGTCGCAGGCTGTTAAATCAGGCTTCTAGCCGGCCCATCACGCGTATCACGTCTACCCAACCATCTTCCTGGGAAATGGTGATTCGGCCATTCACGAATAACAGTAGCAAATAAAATAATTGTGAAAAATGTGACTGCATTAAAAAATTATTTAAAAATGTCGTCGGGGTGGCCTAAAGTTGGTATCAGCCAGACAGCGATGGAGTCTTTCCCCTTTCACGTCTGAGTCGGAGCACCAGACCTACCATCAGCTCCTCACTTTACCGTACATATATCTGTGCTACAGTATCGATAGGCAGTAATCCTATTCAATCTGCTAAATATGTAAACATTAACTTTCCTGGGTTATATACAGGGTGATTGAAAGTAACTCCCTATTTTCATCTATTTAGGGCTGGATTAGCTCAGTCGGTGTAATGGTTAAAGTCATGAGAAATGGACTTGTCGCCCCGAGTTCAAATCCTGGACGTGGTAATTGCATTTCACTTTGCGCTAATACCCTTGGGAAAGGTATGAATCCTACTCTCCCTCCAGCTATGGGTAAATAGTAGGGCAGACTGGACTCTTTAACCTTGGTTAGGCAACTGGTCTAGGAGAAGGAAAACTCTGAATTCAAACCTGTTAAACTCTGCTTAAGAAATTGACTTTATGTCATATCCTACCCGTGCGAAGGGTTGGTAAATATCTATATCTGTGCTACTCATACGCTGAATTAGCGATGGCCGGTATCGAACCAGGAACTTTGAAGTTCCCAGCCGAACTCTACCGACTGAGCTAATCCAGCCCTAAATAGATGAAAATAGGGAGTTACTTTTCAATCACCCTGTATATAATTCAGGAAAATTAATGTTTATATATCTAGTAGATTGAATCGGATTACTGTCTATCGATACAAACAAAACATATTTTCTTTAATGAAATATTCTGACGTATACATTTATAATGATCAGTATCTAGTCTCGCCTTTTTTTTCTGTTAAAAATACTAGTTGATATTTTCTTTTTCTTCAAACAGAACCCTGTTAGTAGATAGAAAAAAATAATGTAATTCAATACGTAAACAGAGATACAGGAGTGTTCAACCTACTCTCGTTGTAGACTTTTCTATGCGAGCGGAACATGGGATGTCAGAAGGGGTTGTTGTTGTTGGTGGTGGTGATGGTGGTGGTGGTGTTGGGTACTGTTGACGCGTGCGCAGACGCCAGCAGAAGCAACTCAGCTGTCTGCAGAATGTGACTGACACGTGCTCTAGCATGCTCCAACTGACTTGCTCACATAAGAAGTGTCTTCAACAACTTGAGGTCAATGCGCCGAATTTACGAGGGCCAGTCAAAAAGTAACGCCATTTTATCACTATTTGGATTATTCGGACTGTTATCCTCATCTTTATGTTACACATAAGATGAGAACAATAGTCCGAATAATCCAAATACTACTAATTATCAAGTCTCATCTGAGAGATTCAGAGAGATAATACCATTTTGTATAGGACATATATAATTACAAACACAGTAACATGTACCAAACATCAAAATGAAGATGGCACACTGTGGATCACATCCCTACTTCTCGACAGTCACCGTTTTTTTCTATATCAATGTTACCCATTAGAATTAGAGCATGTATACCTGTCACGTAAAATTATGTTGACTGTCATTTGAGCCACTTCTTCACAAGATATTTCACTTCCCTTTCACTGGAATAATGTTTGCCTCTCAAAGCCTATTTTAGTGGCCCGAAGAGATGATAGTCTGAAGGAGGATGGAGGATGCGGTAAAGTTGTCCACGCGAATTAGGCGACTTTCTCCCTCATCCTGAGGCTTGTATGTGGGAGAGCATTGTCATGCAGAAGGAGGACATTGATGACTGGCAAGTTGGGTCTTACTCCTGATTCTTGCTCAGAATCTCGTTATGGTCTCACCGTAGGCCTCAGAGTTTATAATATATATATATATATATATATATATATATATATATATATATATATATATATATATATAGAGTATGAAAAGGTGGAATGAAAACATCACACAATGCTGTTAAAGAAGAAAACAGTTTATAATATAATCATAGCTGATACTGATCAATATTTGGATTTTACAAAAATCATCATCAGAGCTCATTCACTCCGTAGTTTGGGTCGGAGAAGAATGTAAAATTAGTTCACAAACAAAAAACTTTAAAACTAATTTGACATTCTTCTCCGACCCAAACACCACGGAGTGAATGAGCTCTGATGATGATTTTTGTAAAATCAAAATATTGATCAGTATCAGCAATGATTATATTATAAATTGTTTTCTTCTTTAACAGCATTGTGTGATGTTTTCATTCCACCTTTTTATACTCATATTGTCGGATTCATTTCCTTTCTTTTAACATATATATAAACCTCGATAAAATTAACTATCATACTTAAATACTATAACCATTGCTACTATATTCAAAATCACCTTAATGATAATACACTATAGCACAATTATGAATATAAATGAAACATTTCAATGTTATATTGTTTTTGCAATAACCCTGACCATGGCCCAAGCTTAAATAACTTGGGAACAAATAAGCAATGGCAAATTCATCAGCCAATTCCAGCTGGATATTGAATCATCCATTCGACACCTGGAAAGGATTGAGAACAAAATTTGCAGACAAAGATTGCTGGACTGTTCAACCAAATATGTCTGAATAAAAAAATACTGCCCAATTATGTATATGTGTGAGTTTATATGGAGAGAGAGAGAGAGAGAGAGAGAGAGAGAGAGAGAGAGAGAGAGAGAGAGAGAGAGAGAGAGAGAGAGAGAGAGAGAGAGAGAGAGTTTGTTGTTTATATATATATTAAGTTAAACCTAATGAGTCAGATATACCTACTAAGCGAAACTATTAGTAGGTATATCTGACTCCTTAGGTTTAACTTTATTATTTGCTCTACTTAGATATCGAGCACTTTTTACCTTTAGACAATCCTAGCGGTTTATATTATATATATATATATATATATATATATATATATATATGTATGTGTTGTGTGTGTTGTGTGTGTGTGTGTTTTCTTTTGGCCAAATGTTATAGTGTTAATCGATTATTTCTGGTTGGTACGACTCTCATTCTTTTTTTTTTCATTCTTCCCCAAGTGAAGTTTGATAGTATATTTTTATTACGGTTTCTTTTCTGGCCACATGGGTTTACTAAAAAGATTTAGTATATATATATGTATATATAATATATATATATATATATATATATATATATATATATATGGGGGGGGTGAATGAGTTTGTTTTAAATTAAGATTCATTTTAAGATCTCATTATTTCTCTTTCTTACCATTCAACCCGCTGAATACCTCGTTTCTCAAATATTTAAGCACCAGCAAAAGTAATTTAATAACATTAGTAGTTTCTAGTTTGTTGGGAAATTTTCCGTTCACCGTCATAAAAGTGAATTTGGAATTCAGTCCAATTAGTACTTCAGTCCAATTAGTACTTATGATCATAGCCGATGTCGAATACAAACAAATGCGACAAATACAACGAGAGGACATTCCAACGTAATGAGATTTTGGGGACGGAAACTGCAGAGAAAAATGTCTTTCTCGAATGAGCTACGACATGTCTTTCTCGAAGACACCTGGCCAATAAGATAGAAAGACAGGAACCAAAATTTGCGAAAGGGAGAAATAAATCCTTCAACAGGCAAAGCTCGTTAGCATTCCATCCGTCATTTACCAGTTTGCCAGACCTTCCCTGCTCCTACAAATATGATAGATTTATGGGAACTCTTCCTTCCTCTGTTGTACTTCTATGTACCTCTCTCTCTCTCTCAGGGTAGAGAGGGGCCCGGTTGAGAAACGTACGCTGATTATTCTGATTATTTATTATATTCGTCTTAAACTGAACTAATATACATGTATACAAACACACTATATATATATATATATATATATATATATCAGTTGGTAGAGCGTTCGGCTAGAAACCAAAAGGTGCCTAGTTCGATACCGGTCTTCGCCTACTCAGCGTATGAGTAGCACAGGGATCTGTGCGGTAAAGTGAGGAGCTGATGGTAGGTGTGGCGCTCCATCTCAGATAAAAAAAACAATCTCCTTGGTCTAGCGCTATTGAAAAGGAGATAGACCCCCTCGCTGATTGGCTGATACCGACTTTAGGCCGCCCCGTCGACTTTACTTTTACTTTATATATATATATATATATATATATTATATATATATATATAACACATTCATGCATACATAAACACACATATCATTATATATATCTACACACATACATATAAGAGAGTGATACACACATATATATCTAATATATATATATATATATATATATATATATATATATACACACACACACACATATATATACATATTATACACACACATACACACATATATAATATATATATATACACACACCACATATATATATATTACACACACACATATATATATATACACACACCATATATATATATATACACACACACATATATATACACACACACATAACACACATTATATATATACACACACACATACACATATATAACACACACACATATATATACACCACACACATATATATATATATACACAACATATATATATATATACACACACATTATATATATATACACACACACATATATATATATACACACACACACATATATATACACACACACACACACCACACACACACACACACATATATATATATATATATACACATACATGTGAGACACACATATATACATAACTTTACACACATTATATTATCAATAATCTGCGAACTTATCGAGCTCTCGTTAAAACAACATTCAATGGTGATATGGATGCTTCTAAACCCCAAAATATGAATATGTAACAGTCAAAAAATAAGAGCTTCCCCCCTCTCTCTCTGTATTATATATATATATATATATATATATATATATATATATATATGTGTGTGTTGTGTGTGTGTGTAATATATCAAGAAAAATGAAAAAACACAGGTTTAAATGGGTTAAATTTGTTCTGTAGCAATAAACGACAGCGGAGGTGAAAACTCAAGGTTGTGTGTGTGTGTGTGTGTATTGGTAAGAGGTAGGGGAGAGGTGTGTGTGTATATTGGTAAGAGGTAAAGGAGAGATGTCATGAAAAAATTTTCATGTTTTATATTAAGAGAGGAGATGGAAAAATTTATACACACACCACACACACAACCACATACCTAAAAAAAATGCACAATGTTCCTTCAATACACACACTAACAGCGCTACATACTCACACCTTAAAAATAGAATATTTGATGTCATATTTCAAAACCGTCTCCTTTTTAAAAACTTCAGAAATTTTTAAACAGACTGAATAACAAGGATTACCACTCACTTTTCATTTTCTGTGATAAATAATTTCTTATCTTATGCCTGAAGATGATCTAATTAATAGATCGAAACATTGCAGCGTCGGCCAATAAACTCACCACTTAACCCATTTAAACCTGTGTTTTTTCATTTTTCTTGATATATTACATACCGTCGGATTTACTTCCTCTCTTCACATATATATATTATATATATATATATATGACATTTTTTCTGTTACAAAGTTGCAATGTTCTTGAGTTTGGTACCTAGTGATCTCTCTCACTCTCTCATGGTTGAGAGTTTCCCGGTTGAGAAACTGATTATTCTGCTTATTTATTATATTCACCTTAAACTGAACAAATGGCGTAACCAAAAACTTTTTTTTTAATTTTATCTTCTCCCTGTTGTTTGTGGATAAGGGAAGCGTTAGAACCCATTGCCAGAGTGGGGAAAACGGTATGTTATCACCGTGCGACTACCAGTGGGGCGCAGTAAATATATACCGTAGTGCTTCGTGTTTTTGCGCCAGAGATTCTAAGGTTCGGTTATACAAAGCTGTCGTCTTATATTCAAACCCAGGAAAAATTTATCTACTTTCATGGTGGTACCAGAACTTCAAATATTTCAAGCTGATCGACTGAAAGAATATGATGACTAGTTTCGTTCATCTGATTTAACAAGATATGTTTCATTTTAATAGGCGCTCACTGTGTAGCGAGAATTGCTGTGGGAAGTAGACTTGACGAACCGAGTTCAAATCCTGAAGGAGGGTGTTTGCATATCACATGGTGCTAATTACTGTTTATTATATTCATCTTAAACTGAACAAATATATATGCACACACATTCTTCCAATTGCAGGGCAGACTGGGCGCTTTAACCATGGCTAGGTAACTAGTCTAGGAGAAGGAAAATTCTTTAATTCAAACCTGCTAGACTCCGCTTAAGAAATTGACCTTGCGCCCCATCCTGCTCGTGCGGAGGGGTTGGTGCATATATATATATATATATATATATATATATATATATATATATATATATATACACACATTTTAATAGTCGGACAGCTTAACTGCTTGGCTATCGTCACCTACAGAATGTGTGGGAAGTTTAACTGTTTTAATACACACATCTGATATATATATATATATATATATATATATATATATGTGTGTGTGTGTGTGTGTGTGTGTGTGTGTGTGTGTGTGTGTGTGTGTAAAGTTCAAAGCGAGACATCATTTCCATAACATTCTTTGAAGTTAAGTTATTGAGAAAATGTCTTCTCTGAATAGTTTTGTGATATCCTAGCGTGTATTAATTCCATGAATAAAATAACTTGATGATAGTGGATTAATAATCCAATGAAGCTAAGTATGAAAATGTGAAATGAAACAAACAGTGATCCATAGTCTGATTAATTAGCCCTTTTTAAAGTTTTCTTAACCTTTTTGTTTAATCGATAAACACGATATTAACTCAAAGTACATCTATTTCCTTGGTTTGTCTATTATTTTCCGTGCATATTTACATCACTTGTTTGTTTATTGCATGCGAGATGCGTTGTTCATTGATATTTCAAAGAAGGGAATTCTAAAAGAAAGTTGTTTTTTTTGTTTTTTTTTTTAATCACAAATCTATTTATCTCGTGCGTGCAAAAGCTTTCACTGCCAGCAGTTGCGAAAACTAACTTATTGAATATACATACAACATTTTGTTTGAATACAGGATAAATATTATATGTTTCTATATTCATTATGTGCACACAGGAAAGTGTACACACGTGTATAGGATCATACAAACATACACGTGTATGTGTGTGTATATATATCTATATACATATATATACATATGAAACTTTGCCGATCGCTAACTCACCAAGTGAGCTAATGAGAACTAAACACTATTGACACACACACTATAATATATATATATTATATATATATATATATATATATATATATATATATATATATATATATATATTAAATTTATGCACACTCCGGGTGCAGGTTTTTAAGTTTTAATATAATAAAATATCATGTTAAATTAGAAAGGCTAATGAAACTAAATAAGAATGCAGATAAAAAGATTTGGAACAGAGGGGGTATTATCGAAAAATAGAACAGCCTTGAAACTAACTCTTCCATCATTTTCCATTACTCCCGTCTTTCATTGGAAATTTTCCTAATTTAACTCTTTACTTAAAATAGGAAGTAAAGGATAATATTACAGTTATTTCTTCTCGTTAGGGGATTTCTTTTAAGATTTATTGAAGAGATTTTTGCTTATATTCAATAAGATAAAACCAAACAACTAGAAATCAATAATACTTAGCATATATTTATTAAAATCATTTTTTTAAGATCAATATGCAAATTAGCCTTCCCATTCACACTGTAAACCACTATTTTGTTGTATATATAAATACAATTGCGTATTATTAGTATGTAGATATGGTCAACAGTCTTAATAATGTAAAACAATTTTATTATTCATTGAGATTTAAATAAAAATAAAATCATGACGAATGTGATGTAAATAACTAAGGGAACTGTGAATTGAGTAGTAATATAGTTTCGGTTACAGACAGAAAAACACACAATCTCCATTATAATAAGATATATATATATATATATATATATATATATATATATAATATATGAAAGGTAAGCCAAGTGACTGGTATGTAATGGATGATTCTATGTGGGATTATCAAAATGTCACTGTACAACCATATTGTCTGCTCTTGTAGGTGCAAACATATACACTCGTACAAGGATTTTTTACGAATCCCTAAAAAGAGATCAATGTATAATAATCGATAAATTAAATTATATACCGAGCAATGTTTAACTTTCAAAGAAAAAAGAAACAAGAAAAAGAAAGAAAGAGAAAAAAAAAAAGAAAGATATAAGTGTGCGTGTGAAAAGAGAGGAAAACATTAATGACTAAAAGAGAAAACATGTTCCCCCCTTTCTTCAGTTTTTAATCGACATTAACTTTTTACACCCACTTCACACTCAGCATAAAATAAGAACGTGCAATTTCATTCATCCATTTATTAATTCTTTTAAGACGGAGATACCATAAAAGCCAGATGCATTCCCTTATGGGCCCCCAGAGTACTTGCCCAATATGCTTGCCCCTTAGAACCACAACACAAACAAATGTGATTATCCCCTACAATGCGTTAAGAGGCCCCGAATGGAATAATGCAATGCCCACGTGAAACAAAGCGTAGAGAGAATTCAAACAATCCGATAAAAACAAACACTAAGCCGAAATCCTTGAATATTTTAAATGGTTTCATGTTGCAAGGAAATATTTGAGCGAATGAAAGCATTATTCATTATCCGGGTATTTCAATCAGCTATCGTCTGTTACCTTCAAGCGAGGAAAACAAAATGGTTTCTTATCGAGTGTTGTTATAAATAGTAACTGACAACCGAATGAAGATTCCTAATAAATCCAAATGAACAATTTCAAATGCAACTCAAGCAAAATATAATTTGCAGGAATTAATTGATTTGTAATTTATTGTTATCTTTTCTGGTATTTTTGTGCATTTGAATTTTATTTTAGTTCAAGCTAAGTGTTGACTATGAAACAGTTCCTAGCATTTCACATATTTTCGTTCCTTTTTTTTTTCATTTTATTTATTTCACTTCATTTCTCCCAACCGGTTTTTATTTTTTCTTTAATTTCCTTTTTTTTTATTTCTATTTTTTTTATTCTCTTTCCTTCATTTTTTCCCTTTCATTTAATTTACTTTCCTTTTTTTATTTCTTTCTTCAATTTATCTTCCTTTTTTATTTTTTTTTTTTTTATTTTTTTATTTCTTTATTTTTTTCTTTTATTCCTTTTTTATTCTTATTTTTATATTTTCTTTAATTTCATTTTATTTTTGCTTTCAACTCGATACTTTTATATTCTGTTATTTCTAATTTTAAGTCGTTTATTCATTTTTTTCTGTTATATTTTTTTATTCTATTATTATTTTCTTATATTATGTCTTATTCATTTATTCTGTTATTCTTTTATTTGCTTATTTGTGTATTCACTCAGTATTTTTTTTTTTTTTACTTTTCTTCGTCCTCATCTTTATTCAATTCATCATACTCTTGCATTTAATCATTTCTTTTTCTTCTTCCTTCTTTCGTTCCCTCTATCGTTTGGTCATTCCTTAATCCCTTATATTCTTCTTTACCTCGTTCTTTTTTTCTTCCTTCCTATTCGAGATACTTCCGTCTTTTCCTCTTCCTCCCCCCATCCACGTTCTTTATTGACTTCTATTTTCATTCATTCATTATTTATTTTATTTCCTTTATTCTTTTTATTTTTAACTCTACTTTTTTCCTTAACTGTTTTCCGTGTTTCTTTCTTTCTCATATATATATATATATATATATATATATATATATATATATATATATATATATATATATATATATACATTGATACATCCCTTCTATCTTTCTTTCGATATTTATTCCTCACTATTCAATTTTCTTTTATTTTCCAATCGTTCATTTACTTTCGTTTCATATCATTGTTATTTCTACATCACTTCATTTCTTCCCTTTTTTTATTCATTATTTATCTTTCAATTAACCTTCAATTTTCTCTTCATCTACTTCTTTATTTTCACATTTTATTCTTTCTTTCAATTCAAAATTTTCATCATTACATAATCTTTCATTTTCTTCTTTTACGCAGTTCATCATCATATATTTCTTTGCCTTCTCTTTTCATAGTTCATTTTCTTTTCCCTATAAATTTACCTTTTACAAGCTGGATCCTTTTTTTCCCTCTTCCTTTAAAAAAGAAACTTTTTATTTTGAAGATAATTTTCTCTTTTTGCTTCTTTCTTCATTTAAAAGAATCTTTTTGAAGATATTTTTAAAAATAAAAACGAATCTCCGCTTAATATCAACTAAAAGGCGATGCATATTGCCACTATCCGTCATTTTATTTGCTCGTTATTTTTCATTTTTTAATTTTTTTTATTTCGCATTTTCTATTCTTCTGTTTGACATTTCTGAGGCATTAAACCCACGCGAGAATAACGCTGCAGTGAAATGACCGCCATGATTAAAATTGGATTCCACTCGAAAACGTTTTACCTGAAGCAGAAACTGAAAGATTTAGTTTTCATTTCGATGTGAGATGAACTCTCGCTCACGAGAACTACTACCTTTGGTTTTTTTTTGTTTTTTTCATTTTATTTTTAGTTAATTTAGTTAATTTTTTTTAGTTATTTTTTTTAGCTAATGTTGTGAGTGTGTTTCATGCTAATGATTTTTAAAATTTTTTACTATCAATGACGTATTAATCTTTTTTTTTCTATTTTTTTTTTTTTTTTTTGTAATGCCCGGAAAGCTACAATTATTAACTTGAAGAAAATTACGCTCACACTTTTTAAAAAAATAATCTAAAAAATTCCGAGTAGGATTAACAAGAATATAAGATATTGGAATTAATCTGTTCAGATTTCAGAAAGATTATCAATCAGATGAAATCAAATTACATCACCCTGTTGGCATCATCAGTCTCAAAGAAACAGGTCTGGATGACACTAAACTGCATCCCATCATCTATTATTTCATGCCTTGATGTTCAATATTTATTCATATATACATTGTGGAGGCGAATCGTGGGAAATGGACCTGTCGACCCGAGTACACATCTTGGACGAGGCCGTTTTTGTTTCACAGCGTTAATACAATTGGGGAGGGTATGCACCCAATTACCCCCCTTCCAACTATGGGTAAATAGTCGGGAAGCCTGTGTTTTTTTAAATCTTGGCTAGGTAATTAGTCTAGGTAAATGAAAACTGAATTCAAACCTGTTAAACGCCACTTAAGAAATTGGTTGAAATAAAATGGGACAAATAAAAATAAGCGGCACCAGATAATCTGCATTTACATTTTTGCATTGCGTGTTTGACGATTTGGACGTTCTCATTTTTGACCAGAGGGTGTTGCAGTATGATTACGGACGGAAGATTTAGGAACACTAGAATTAATATTATTGTTGTAGTTGTAATAGTAGTATCGTTAATATAAAAATTAAGTTGGGATAATTGTTAAATGATAGTGATAGGAACATGGATAATAAAACAATGTATGAGGCTGGAAAAAGGCAACCTTATCATTATTATTATTTATTCCCTTTTTTCTTTTTTCAATGTAAAATTGAAAGGAGGTGAAAAGCTGGAAAAAAATTCCACACTGTGCCAGGGAAGTGAAAATGTTTTGGAAGTGGAAATTGACAGTCGTGTAATATATCATTGACGCTTTTGGAATTGTCCAAAAAGCATTGTAAATTGATTTAAAGTATTGGAAAATCCATAGTAAGAAGGGAAACCATCCAAACGAAAGTATTGTTAAAATTAAACTGATTATCATAGAAATCGTCGGAGTATCGATGAGATTTGATAGACTTTTAGTTATTTACTGAATGTCAATTGTATTACATTGTACTACTGTGAAGCCTGTCACTTTAGACCTTACTTTGGATAGATGGACGGTTGAAAAGGGTTCCCTCCGATCAATCAGCTGGTCACGTCAATTACTTGTAAGTATATGACAGCCCCGCCACTATAGTGCTTATTATAATATATGTAATAGTTATATCACTGATATTGACCAATCCTCTAATAACACCGCAAAATATTTGTCCAACATTAACTCAACAAGTGAGATAGTGATACGCATACACTATTGCAATATAGATATAATTTTTCTATATCGCTATATCATTTTTCTCTGTCTATCTATCTATCTAGAAAGATAGATAGATAGATAGATAACCAATCCAATAGACATAAGTTTGGGATGATTCTATATCCTCCGTATATCTACAGTTCATGCCCATGCAAATGCGCATTATAGATCTATAGAAGGAGGATTTCAAGTCCTAAAGAGAACACTGTAAGATAATTAATAAGTTAATTACACAAATACTACTACTAATAATAATAATAATAATGATATCTCTTCAGTTAGTATATTAGGTCTGAGACCTGTTAGCTGTTCCTTATAAACATTCATCTTAATTCCACAGAATATTTATACTCTTTCCACAGATAATCTAACATTATCTTAAAGGAGTTTAGAGATGGGGCATTCACTATTGATGATGGTAGTTTATTCCATGTATCATCACTGTTACAAAAGTATTTTGTCTTGCATTTGTTGTGCAATTTTTTAAGAGTTTAATTTATGACCCCTGGTATTGATATTTTGACCAATGTTTAGTAGATCAAAGTTCGTGGAATAAAATCTATGTGTATATTTGTAGACTTCAACTATATCCCCTCTTGTACGTCGATAAACGAAACAAGATAATTAATAAAGTGTAAATATATATGAACAGATAAACACGGATATATATATATATATATATATATATATATATATATATATAAAGATTTTTGGATGTTTGTTTATTTTAGAAGCATTGTTGAATAAAGTATATATTAATATCTATATTTTTGCTTGAAGACAATTATAATGTGCATATCGCATAAAATTCGATAATTATAGAAGATAATAATGACAAGTGAATTTCGCAAAGATTTACTCGGTGTGTAAGAACATCGTACAGACTGTTTCAACTTTATTAAGTCTCATCAGCGATGTATACTAACGATTTACCTCCGACAGAAATCGAAACCGGGACTTCAAATACGAGTCTTCGCGTATGCTTCTAAATTATTTAGTTAAGAATTAATGTAAAAATGAATTAATGGAAAAGACTTTCTCACATCCTAAAGGATTGAAGCTTTGAATTGATATAATTATATAAAATATTTATCTTCTCCAATATTTTATATAATAATTATATTAATTCAATACTGCAATAGAGAGTCCTGTAGGATGTGAGAAAGGCTTTTCCATTAATGACATCTCTTGAAAATCATTATTATCTTTTTCTTTTAGGAGACGCCCTTTGGAATTTTTTTTTCATTTATTCCATTCATTAATTTATATATATATATATATATATATATATATATATATATATATATATATATATATATCATAAAATACATCTATAAAATGATAGAGGAAGAGTAATCAGCGATGATATATCCCTGGGATCATTGGAAATCTTGGTCTTTCAACATCGGATTTCCTCCCCCAGGAGACCAATCGGTGCTGATCAAACCCCGACCCTTCCCACGCAGTAAATGGCTTTCACAACCTCGCCTTCTGTTGACCATAGCTTTTATTGTACTGGTCACCTGACCCCCAACCAATGGCAATGGAGCTCTTTTATATATATTATCAGAATAAGATAAATAGATTGATTGATGACAAGAAATAAACAGACATGATTTCATAGTTATTTGAGAATAAGTAAAACCCTTGGGCATTGAATATTGATTTTGAAACTCAGGTATTCGATCTTCGCACTTAAAGTTTGACGCCATTCTAGCATCCTAACCTATTTCAGTCGCCATTAAATCTGTGTTCTAGTAGACTAAACTAAACAAATAGAAAAGAACACACATTTTCTTCCCCGTTTCTTATTATGCTTTCTTCCTTCTTATTTCGCTTTAAAACAAGTAATTACATTTCTTTACTTTGTCTCCGATCGTATCACCGCTTCATTTGAAGCAGTCAGACTTACAAACGGGTCGGGGATTGGTGGTTGGGGGTAGGGGGCTTGAAACGAAGCAGCTCATTTTGCGAAAAAGCTCGCTCACCATTCACCGTCCCATATGGCTGTCGGCATGCGTAAGTCGGAAAGAAAAAGGCCGGAAACGCACTTAGTACCGAAGTGCGCATGTTCATAATCCCTTCTGATGCTGTAGATATGGGAATCAATGCTTTGTGAAATAGGTTTTCAGAGGAAAGTTCAAAGTGGTGCACATCTGACGAATGGTTTCTAACTCAGTCTTTTCTGCAATATTTGATTCGTTCTGAAATGATTAAGACCGGTACGAAGTAGTAGAATCTATGCCAACATAGGAAATGAATACAGTACACCGTGTTCGAATCCTGATTGAAGCTGGTTATATTTTTCTTTGTTAACACGTTCCCTACGTTTGCTCAAATGGCAAAGTCCTCACAGACGTTGCCACATTTTGTTTATGGCATCAGTTTTTTTAAAGTTTTGCTGGTACACGTAGTGGGCTAATAATGTACCACGCCTCCTTGGAATAATATAGTACCAATACGTGTACGGTAAAGGTAAATTGAATGTTAGTTGATGGTACACATTTGGCACACGTATTTACCTGGTATTTATTTATCATCTGTACCTATATCACAGAATATGATATAATAGCAATATATGATATATATTTACCAACCCTCCGCACGAGCAGGATGTGACACAAGGTCAATTTCCTAAGCGGAGTTCAACAGGTTTGAATTCAGAGTTTTCCTTCTCCTAGACTGGTTGCCTAACCAAGTTTAAAGAGCGCAGTCTGCCCTACTATTTATCCATAGCTGGAGGGAGAATAGGATTCATACCTTTCCCATGGGTATTAGCGCTAAGTGAAATGTAATTACCACGTCCAGGATTTGAACTCGGGGCGACGAGTCCATTTTCCCTGACTTTAACCATTACACCACGCGCTTCAATAGCAATATACAATATAAAAATAATTTGTAACAGGTTATCATTTATATACACACATATGTGTGTGTGTGTGTGTTTCCATTTTTTACACCTTCCTAATAAGTTTTTTAATTCATAGAATGATATGAACATATTACTGCCTATTTGTGTACTCTTTCCCTATTACATGCATGTATATAATGTACATATTACATGCTTATCTTGCAAATCCTTCAGTTATTCAGTTTTAGTATATCACGGATATACTTATACTTGGTGAGCAGGGACTCGTCTAACTATCTTCCTATCACCAAGCAGTCCAATAACGTCAAAGAATATAATGTACATATTACATGTTTATCTTGCAAATCCTTCAGTTTATTCAGTTTTAGTATATCACGGATATACTTATACTTGGTGAGCAGGGACTCGTCTAACTATCTTCACTATCACCAAGCAGTCCAATAACGTCAAAGAATATAATGTACATATTACATGTTTATCTTGCAAATCCTTCAGTTTATTCAGTTTTAGTATATCACGGATATACTTATACTTGGTGAGCAGGGACTCGTCTAACTATCTTCCCTATCACCAAGCAGTCCAATAACGTCAAAGTATGAGGAATTGAAAATAAACACTGAAAGATAACTAAACCAACATTTAAAAAATAATGAAACACCTCAGTTTAGGAGGAAAAAAATATATATTGAAAAAAAAAAATCTAGCCTGTCTATTATGTAAGCGTTCGCGCTAGCATTAGTAACATGGATAAAGTTACGAGGTTTTCATCAATCTTTAAACAGAGATAAATCATTTTTTGAATATACACCGACTCAGGAATCGACTTACGTTACGCAACTTCTCATAAAATGTTTTTTTTTTTTCTTCTTCTATTTAATCAACAAAGATGCGATTCATTCGTTGGCTCTAGTCTTCAAGACAAGATTTCGCGATAACGTTGCAAGAGAAAAGAAAAGGAAATTTTCTCTGCTGAAAAATCTTTGTTCGGTAATGACTCACCCTGTCATAGATAAAGAAAAAAAAAAAAAGACAGAGGATGAAAAAAAAAGGAAAAGAGAAAAAAAATCTGTAGAATGTCTGGTAGCCAGGAGAGTGCAAACCTATCATAGTGTAAATGAAGGGTGTTATGCTCCCTCTTAAATCAGAATCATGTCTGGTAAATTTCCAGAAGGGCCATAACGTAGCACATGGTTTAAGCTAATGTAATAGTAAATTCGTCGGGGGGTGGTCTATAGTCGGTATCAGCCAGACACCGAGGGAGTCTACCCCCTTTCGACTAGCGCTAGACACAGGATATTTTTTTTTTGTTACATCTGAGACTCAGCGTCAAACCTACCATCAGCTTCTCACTTTGCCGCACAGTTCCTTCGCTACTCATACCGCTGAGGTAGCGCGGGCCTGTTTCGAACCAGGAACTTTGAGGTTCAAAGCAAGACAAAAAATGTAAACAGAAGAAAAATCATTATCTTAATTAAATAATTAATTAATCCTATCGTGGTGTAATTGTTAGCAAACTAGTCACGTAAATCCATTAATAATTAATAACAAGTTCGATCCTTGCTGTTAGCCCCCCTCCCCACAAACCTGCATAGTTTCATACTTCTGACGAATGTGTTTTGTATAAGGCATACTCCATCATGGTGTAATGGTTAACAAGTTTGTCTCGCAGATCCATAACTAATAAATACCAAGTTCGATCCTCGATGTAGCCCCCCCCCCACGAACTGTGTCGTTTCCTACTACTGGCGAATGTGTTCGTGGTGTAATTTTTAACAAGGGAACCTCGCAGATCCATTACTTAATAGTGAGTTCGATCGTCGCTGGATGCCCCATAGTTGCGACTTTAGGCCACATCCTACCCGTGCAAAGTGGATAGAGTATGTTCATGGCATCCCATCATAGTGTAATGGTCAGCAGATGATTTGGTTTGGTTTGTTTTGTTTTACGGCATATCAACCTCAGTGGGTTATTTAATGCCGACAAAGTTATGAAATAAATTCATTCTTAATGCATAATACAATTTTGTTTATAAACTCATGTTTTTCTATTTAACCCATAGATGGGACCCTAACAGGTAATACCACTCCGGGTCAGAGTGGACCAGGGAGCAATGGTGATGAAGGGGTGCTTCCAAACCTCCAAATCTGGAACCTCACCATCAGAGAGTTTTGGTCCGCAGATGAGTCTCGCATATCCATACCTAATAAATACCAAGTTCGATTCTCGCTATTAGCCTCCTTCCCACGAACTTAAATCGTTTCCTACCCCTGGCGAATGTGTTCTGTATAAGGCGTACCCCATCGTGGTGTAATCGTTAGCAGGCTAGTCTTGCAGATCCATTACTAATGAATAATGAGTTCGATCATCACAAGATGCCTCACACACATGACCTTGTGTCATATTCTACCCGTGGCGAACGGGTTCGGTATAAGGTGTAACCACATCCCAGTGTAATGGTTAGCAAGAGGGTCTCGCAGATTAATTACTGAATGCCTAATACATGCGTCTGTGTCACATCCTGTCCGTATCGAGTAGATTTAGGGTGCTCCATCTTAGTGTTACTTAAGTAATGACATCGAATTAGGCAAATATAAGGGAGGGTACAGATGAGATCATTTAGACCGAAACCATGGTAGACCCATATATATATATATATATATATATATATATATATATATATATATATATATATGCATAATTGAAAATGAACGGAGATTTTTTTTTTTAGATGGTTTGATTTTTAACCAGAGGTTGTTGCAAGATGGTAACAAGCGTATATATATATATATATATATATATATATATATATATATATACTCACAGGAATTTCTTTTTTATTAAAGTTATCTGTTATGCAGCAATATAAATAAAGACGCAATTATTCTTCCCGTTAAAATTTGTTGGCACTTAAAATTGAACGTTATATGACCCTAACTAGTAAGGCGGCAGACGTATTTTACCCTCCTCTTTAGATTTCAAATATTTGTCACCTGACCTAAACCTATTCAAGCGGTAAATTGGAAAGGATATATTTGGTTTCGACACCAAATCTGAACATTTGTTTAGTAATTTATTTTATTCTAGGAATGCTATTATGCAGAACATGTTTTTCCAGATGCAACCTCCATTATTTCAACCCTCTTTAACTTGCATGCTTTCTTTTCAACATATTCCTATAGATTTCAGGTTCTATGTTACTGGCATTTTTTTGCAATTATCATAAATACTTGACAACGTGGCGCTATTTCCGGAGGGATTAAAACGAAAATATTATTATGATTACAAGCTTTTTTGAGTGCGTCTCATTGGCTCCCATATAAACGTTCATTTAGCACATTATTTGTAAAGTCCAATTCCTCCTTATTGTGGCATTAGGGTAGGTCAATTTTTCACTTTTTAAAATAGCAAATTGTCCATCTATGCGAAATCGTTACTAAAATGTACCAAAATTCCTTGTTTTCTAAAAGGTTATTTTTTTTACGAAAACGTGGATTTTAATGCATTTTAGTAGACAAGCTTTTATGATATTTCCTCAAACAATGGTGCAAGTAAAATCTCATTTTTGGTATCAATGTTAAAAATAATAATATATGTGATGCAACCGAGTAAAATGTTGAAAATATTGTAAAAATGTGTAAAGCATATTCATTTAAGAGCTGAGTAAAAATACCTATGTTAACATATTCATTATATAGCAGTACAAAATTTCATTATTGCACAACTGAGTTAAAATATTCATATTGCAACTGAGAAAAGAATAACTGCATTGTGCACCTATGTAAAAATACAGCAGATTAAAAATAAAGTATATGTTATACAGCTGAACAAAATATATCTATATTGTATCTGTTATTCAGCTGAGTAAAATATCTATATTTTGCTGCTAAATAAAAGTAACCATACTGAAAAAATAACTAAAGACATTTGTTATACAACTGAGTGAAATATCCTTTATACAGTTAAGTAAAAATATATTTAGTGGTGAAAAAGTGACTTACTCTATTGCGGCCGGACCGTGTAAACTTGGTAGTATCAGACCTATGCCCTCAGGAAATCAAGTTCCTGGTAGGGTTTCTCAAAACGGAAAGGTCTAGCACTCAGTGCTAATAGGACAACATACCGGGCAAATGTGCTCTGGTGAAAATCCAAAAGGGCGTCCCCATCGCCAGGAACCAACAGCTTTTGGAATATTTGTCATTGCGTTATTGAAAAATCTGCGGCAAACAAGTGCATCCCTTTCCCTTACAGCGATATGCACGAGGGATTTGGGGACCGCTTGGGAATTTCATATTCCTTTGTTGCTCAGCCCATAAATTAATCGTAAGTCAAATCGTTGGATGGAGCGGGCTCAATCGATTCAGGGTGAATGCAGTCACAGAAACACAGTAGAACAGCGTCTATATAAAGCATATCGTGGTCTAATGGTTAGAGTCGTAGGCAATGGAACTCTTGACCAGAGTTCAATTCCTGGACGAAGCTTTTCGCATCGTGCTAATACTCTTAGGAAATGTACGAATCCTATTCTCCCTCCAGCTATGTGTAAATAGCAGGCATACTTGGCTCTTTAACCCTTGTTAGGTAACCAGTCTAGGAGAAGGAAAACTGAATTCAAACCTGTTTAACCCGCTTTAGAGATTGACCTTGTGTCGCATCCTGCTCGTGTGGAGGGGTTGGTAATATATATATAAACCATATCGGATGATCCCTGTGCTACTCATACGCTGAGTTGGCGAGGGCCGGTATCGAACCAGGAACCTTGTGGTTCCTAGTTGGGACGCCGTTACTTAATAGTGTTTTTAGTTATTCACTTTTTCTTCTGAAGACGCCCATTCCTGCACATACGTTTGCAGATAGATTACACAGTCCCTGACTTAACTGTTTGATCCTGACCATTGATCTACGATGTACATTCGCCCGGCATCAAATGAAACGCGCCGATGACCCGTTCTTGGGTTCATCCGCTTTGCTTTACACAAGGATACCCCGTGCTGTTATGTACAAATCCAGGAATCAACACCCCACAAATCAGCGACTTAACTCCTATCCTACAAACCATCCAAGTAAGACGAATAAGAAATGCTGGGCAGGGACACAGAAGGATGTATTTACAAACTCCTCCGCATGAGCAAAATGCGACTCAATACCGTTTTTAAGCGGTTATTAACAGGATTGAATTCAGAGTTTTCCTTCTATACTCATTGGCAAACCAAGGTTAAAAAGCTTTGATTGCTATGCTATTTTACTCATAGCTGGAGAGATAATAGTTGGATGCATACCTTTCCCATGATTATTACCGCTATGGGAAAAGCAAAAAGACGAACTGTTAAGTTATTTGGATTTTGAAACTGTTGTCCTCATTTTTATTGAAATATACAACAGATGAGTACAACAGTACGAAAAATCAAAATTATACAAATTATCATGCCTCATTTCAAAAATTCAGATAAGTACTCATAAGTGATTTTCTACTGTTGTACTACTACCAGTGTTAGTAGACCAGCAAATATTTACATTGTCCAGTTCGGTGCGGACAGTGGATGCCGTGTTGTGAACATGCTATGAACAATGGATATATGCGAATGGCGAGAACGAAAGAGCGCGTGTGTGTGGGTTGGAGTGAGAGATTGAAGAGACCTACCTACAGACAGACAGAGTCAATTTGGTTGGATTTACGGTATATTAATTCTTGTTGGGTTATTTTATACCGAAAATATTTTGCTTTATCAATTCTTGTTGGCTACTCATTTTTTTTAAATCACATTTTCAATACGCGTTTTTTTTTAAAACTATTTTACCCCCGTTACGAAAATTCAGAAATCGATCATTGTGCATTTTTACATTTCCTTTTTAAAGAATGATTTCTCACGGAATGAACGAGTTCTTTTTATTAAAAAAGAAAATCACCAATTTCCAATTTCTCTAACAGTACTGAATGACTTTAAAAATACCCTTTACCAAAGCAACCAATTCTACTGTTTGGTTTATCATTCATATTGCGGGTATTATTATTTCTTTATAATAAAATATATGCGTGAATGAAGAAAGCTCCAGACAGCAATTGACAACAGAGTGTGATACTGTAAAAAGCGATTTTAGTCTTTTTATGTTATCTTTATTGTTTAAACATATGAATACACATGTAAATAGGTACGTACATGAAAGAGACACACATACACATTTATATGCGAGCCTAATTACACACACACGCACATATATATATATGCGTGTGTGAGTTCTGTGTATATGTGTACTTACATACTAACATATGTAAAAGTATACGTATTGTAAGGAACCATACAAGTGTATGAGTATATATATATATATATAATATATATACACTTCCTCGATTCTGTTTGAGTGTTTCTTAAAGCATAGACCTGTTTTTGACTTGAAGACCGGACTCAGAATTATGAAATGACGTATTGATTTTTTGTAAGAGCATTTTTTAAAACTGACTTAGTTTTCGCACAAACAATGGATTTAAAAATGTTCTATAACGAGACATGATCACCTTCATAATTATTTGAATAGTAGACAAAACGTGATCCGTTGGGCCAACCATTGAATTCTGGGAATATAATTGTGATTAAGGAAAGTAAGTCTGCAAAACGAATTAAATTTGACAAAATTGAATACGACCGGAGAAATTAAAAAAAAACAACAAAAACAAAACAAACATTAAAACCATTTAAGATTTCTAAAAAAGGTAATGTTTAACCTAATTTAAAGTACGGGCTAGCTGCTTCTCTAACTTAACATATAAATATATTTGACACTCTAAATCATGTTTACTTGCAGATAAAAACTAACATAACGATGAGGTAATCAAGATATATATATATATATATATATATATATATATATATATATATATATATATATATATATATATATATATATATATATATATTAGAGAGAGAGAGAGAGAGAGAGAGAGAGAGAGAGATGGTTAAAGTGATAGGCAGAATGTAAATTAAGAGACGGGTCAGTTTTTTTTACTTAATTGGAAATTACCACTAATTAGAACCAATTAAAATGGACTTTTATCAAACATAACTCAATCATAGAACTAAGGAATATTTTGATATGACTTTTGTGTCATTTAACTCAATAGAAACAAAAGCCTTTAGAAAACAATCATATATTCACTCAACTTTGCAGAGTTACCTATCATAAAAACAGAAATATTTTGTATTACCCGACAATATGAATATTTCAAACATCTATTTGATCCATGTAAATGGACCGTAACAGTAATTCCACTTGAAAGTCCAACCCCCCGGAAAAACATTCACGGTTTAAAATAACTTTATTCTTCAAGCTTAAGAATCGTGAAATGATTTCTTATTATGTGCAAAAAAGAAATTGAAAATGGCAAGAATTAAAGAAAAATGAGTATAAAAAAAAAAACGATTAAAGGAAATCATATAAAAGAATGACGAAAATTATTAAAAATAATCCAAATTCTAATAAAGAAAGCTGAAAAGAAATTCCTAAACTTAATTTCGACGAAATAGCAAGAATAAAGATGGCTTCATAGGCATTTAAAACTACCGGACGTGACTTGCAAGATCGCCTGTGATTATTTAGGAAATATAAAAAAAAATAAAATGAAATATAGACTTAGACGAATAAGAGATTCGAGTTCAAATCCCAGCGGAACCTCATTCATTATTTTATCTATGTTACTTATTAATATTTGAAGAACAATGTGTCTTGTTTTTTTCTGTGTGATAAAAAAATAAAATAAATAAAAGACAAGTTGAATGATGAAAATGTTTCATATAAGAAATCCGTAGAGCATTATATATAGAATAAAGAGAATATTTTGAATAAGATTCTTAACGTGAAAACCTAAGAGAAAAGTAGCAAACAAAATAAACAAAGACAAAAGGAAGTAGTACCAATAGAAAAAATAGGACAGACAGATGAAAAAATAGACAATATGTATGTATGTATTATTCGACGCGAAAACCTGGGAGAGTAAAGCTTTGTATCGTGGGCAGTGGGGAAAAATTTTGCAGGAAGACAGAAATAAATTTGAGACCAATCGTATGCAACATGAATGGTTTAAATAAGATGTTCGTAAGGGGAACGTTCATAAAGCAGTAGACGAGCAAGGGCTTCAAATTGGTCTTCTGTGTGAACAGTTCGGAAGGCCATGTCTGAGTAGAGTTGGCCTGATGAGTCACCAAAGTGTGCATCGGCGAAATGGACCAATAAACTACACTGTGCTCCCTGGAATAACTTGTGATAGAGGAAAGATGTGCAAGACTTTAGCTAGATTATAAAACCACATACGCGCAAGTCACCGTTGGACATTTATTGCTTTATCAAACAATGACAATACTTGATCACGAGTTTGCTGCCATCATGTATGCAATATTATATAGATATATAGATAATTGTATTTACTTATCGTCTGATTTATTTCCATATATCCATATAATATACATGTGCGTGTGCAGGAGGTTGTGTTTGTTGTCAGTAAAAAAAAGAAGGGTAAATGCATATATTGACATCGTTTTCTCTTGATGAGATATTACAACATAGAAGGATTTGGTTTTGTTTTGTTTTACGGCATATCAACCTCGGTGGGTCATTTAATGCCGACAAAGTTGTGAAATAAATCAATTCTTAATAGATAATATAATTTTGTTTATAAACTCATGTTTTTCTATTTTTTTCATAAATGGGACCCTAACAGGGTACACTCCGGGTCAGGTGGACCAGGGAGCAATGGTGATGAAGGGATGCTCCACATTCCCCAAACCTTCAAAACTAGAACCTCACCATCAGATAGAGTTTAACGTCATTCCCAGGACATGTAGACCCTTTAGCACCCCTATGATAAAAAGGGGTTTGGGACTTGCCATAAGGGAGTTGTGTTTGTGTTTATGTGTGCGAGTGTAAGAGTTTGGATTTACTCGACTCAGAAATACTTAGATATCGAGATAGATTAACACTTATTATCCTTTAAAATGTAACATTGAAAGGATGAAAATAGATAGGTCAGTTTATTCCCTTTTACTTTCTTTGTTAAATGGCATAAACTTAGTCATAGATTATTCAATGCCAATGTAGAAATTATATATAATTTTTGCGTAAAGAAAACAGAAAACAAAACATACTCACAGTACAGGCAAATTATCTATTAAGTCCAAATCGAGATTGTACTTACCTAGAAAAAAGAAAAGAAAAATAGTGATTAGAATTATTATTTATAACAATGTTTTATACATACATACATACATACATTATATTCATATATATATAAATACAGTAAAAAGAAAAGAGAGAGAGAGGGGGTAAGAGATTAGTTTAATTTAGTTTCTTGTTTTAATGGCTTATCAACCTTCACACATCATTCAATTTCAAACCTATCCTTTTAGAAGAGGGTACTTGTACGATTTAACCCATAGTTGGTGGGATGGGGTGTTTCATACCTTTCCACAGGGCACACGCCCGGAAGAGGATAGATAGATAGCTGTGGCAGCTCGCGTGTTGTTTCTTATAAAGCGATTCTTTTTTTTTAAAACGTAAATAATTTTAGTTCTAACAGAATACGTATATTTTATTTCGAAACGGAACGTGTATTCTCACTCTAAAAGGAGATCAACAAGTCAAAGAATTATAAAAAGAAAAATAATCTCTTAAATCCTTTCAATGGCTGAACTGTCCGACCTACTTTGTTGACGAAAACATGGAAAACGCAGCAATGTCGTTTTAAAAGCTTAGATCAACGAACGAAGCTAATAAGCGATATTAACTTTTAATATTCACTAAGGCAAACATAGATTTTGTTTCCACTCGAAATTATTTTCAAGTGGAATTGACAGCTCGAATTCCCTTGACTCCCCCCACACACACAGAAACAAACCCTTTCTCTCTCGGCATCTGTATATAACAGTCATCATTCCCAGCATGTCATGGACTACTCAGACACCAGGATTTCGTCCTTAAGCATTACGTATTGCCATCCATGTCCATCGGATGGCAGAGAGAAGTTGGTATATTCTACCGACCCAGCTGACAGGGCGGGTAAATATTCCAGTAAAATTTGCTGCTGAACTATGATTGGTTTGGCTAAGCAATAAAGTTTTGACCGTCAGATTATCATAATCCAATTGTAGATATAACTGATTATTTATATAATGTTAAGTATCCATTGTAACTAAAGTAATCAGTGACACCATGGAACACACTAATATATATATATATATATATATATATCGTTATAATCTGAAGCTACTTATGATTATCTAACAGCTTATAAACTCATCAACTAGAACTTAAGTTTGATGCAGGAATCATTCTTGCCATTAGCATTAAAATCATGCGGCATTACCATTATCAGTTGGCATAAACATAAGCAAGGGGAGGGGATTTTTTTTCTTCATTTTGATAGCGAATTTTCTTTTCAATGAATATTTTCCTTCAAATCCATGAATATTCCTCGGTTTATTTAAATCCACACATTTTTATTTAGTCATCATCGGAATTGTAATATTTTTTGCCTTTATCTCGTATTTTAGTTGGTGAACTTATGAAAAGAGTAAAAAGGAAATAGGAAATTTACAAGCGGTCCCAAACCCCGCATGCATATCACGGTCAGTGGAAGCAAATTAATTTTGCAAATTTTCCACACCCGCAGGAACAAGCACACCAAAAGCAGTTGATTCCGAACGATAATGGGGAGGCTCTTTGGATTTTTATCAAAGCCCATTTAGCCGGGTCGATGGCCCTAATACAACTGAGTGACAGACCAATTCTCAGTAGGACAAGGAACTTGAGTTCCGGACGGCACAGTGAGGAGGGTTTTGACTTTTGAAGTAAAATTACATGTTATGATCCATTCATTTGGTTCAAATAGAAATGTTTAAAATATTATTCATATTGGAGAGTAATACATTGTTTTCATAAGACATTAGACAAAGGAAATGAATCATTACACTGCCATATCACATTCCCCAAATCCCCAATCCTATGTGTTAAATATTGTTTATCTTGGATTAATAATCAGAGTTTATGTCCAATTGGGTTCTTGATCCAATTTCACCTCAGTGATAAAACGTATACTTCTTATCGCTATTCAATATAATCATTTTTTTAAAATCTACTCAAATGTACGATTAAGTATTGTTAAAAATAAAGAAATTCTAAATAAATCATTCTTTTCAGCAGTTCTATGCAACTGAGAGCCCACATTAGGCTTTTACTGATAAAATCATCGAATCATGTATTGTGCCTTAATCTATTTCCCTAACCATGTAACTGTGCAAATTATTAGCACCAAAAGATGTTAAAACCGCCCAAGTGTATACTCAAATGTTTTAATAGAAACGTTAATTGAAATAATATGTTTGCAAAAGAAAAAGACCGACTCGGTTGAAATATTCTAGCAGTGATTAACATGCTAACCAAACAATATGTATGCGTATCTATATGTGTGTTCATTCATGGGTATTTTGAAACTACATAACTGTACACAAATTAATTTAGTAGTATAGTTAATTGAAACGATATGATTGAAAAGTAAGAAAAAGACTAACATAAATATTCTAGCATTGGTTGACATGCCATAAACTGACTAAACAAAACCATATACCTGTGTCTATATATGTGCTCATGCATTAGCGTGTTGAAAATGTATAGCTACATTCAAATGATTTTAATAATATTGTTAACTGACTGACTCCGCTATATAGAGCTAGCATTGGTTGACACGCCGTAAACTAATTTAATATTGTTTATTTATAGCATATAATATGATTTTAATAATATAAATGTGTATAATATAAATTATAATATAATATTAATATAAATGATTTAATATAAATATATAAATATAAATAAATATAAATGATTTAATATAAATATAAATAATATATAATAATAATATATAATAATATAAATAATATAAATAATATAATAATAATAATAATAATAATATAAAATAATAAATAAATATATAAATAATATATATATATAAATATAAATATATATAATAATATAAATATATAATAATATATATATAATATATAAATATAAATATATAAAATAAATATAAATAATATAATAATATATAAATAAATAATATAATAATATAATATAATATAATATATAAATATAAATAATAATATATATATATAATATAAATATATAAATATAATAAATATATAAATAATATATAAATATATATAAATATATATAAATAATATATAAATAATAATATATATATATAAATATATAGTTGATACCATATGACTGACTCCGCTATATAGAGCCTAGCATTGGTTGATATGCCGTAAACTAACCAAACCAAACCATATGTGTCTATACATTCTTTCATGCATTGGTATGCGTGAGCCAACGTTTATTACATGTTTCTCTTTAATTTTTAGACGTGGCTTTTTAACTTGTTCCTTTCAGTTAAATACAGCTAATCTCTGTAGGCATGTGCGTCAAACCTCCCCAAACCTATCAAACTAAATCATCTCAACGAGTTCATCAATTAACTGTATCTTGTCAGAGCACGTTCGTCGCAATGAATCCCCCGATAACAATCTTAAGACGCTGCAAATCCTCATCCTCATCATTTGCTGAAAAGCTAATGGCAATGCCAGTGGGCAGAAAGCCGGGAAGAAGAATTACCGAACGGCCATTACTACAACATTCTTACAAGAGTTTCCGCGCCAAAGATAAGCCTCTTTTTCGTTTTCTTCATTTTGTTACTAATGGCGTCTCTAAACTGCCTACAGAGGATTGTAATCGGTTTATTTGACTCATTAATGGAGGCAGAGTAAAGAAGTGGACGTGTTGGTCATGTTGAACAGGATGATGGACCTAATGCGCGGGAAATGAAAATTAAGATCAATGGTTAAGTTTCTCGTTGTACTTCTTGTTTTTTAAGATTTAAATTAAACTGGAAAGACAACGGTTACTCAGATTGAAAAACGTTTGTCTCATTAAGATTACAATAATTATTCAACTAATAAATGCGCGCATAACGTGGGAAGAAAAATAACTAATTTCTATTTAAAAATCTTATCAATTTCAAATATCTAAGCTGAACAGAATCTTATATTTTATAATTGAGATTCGGTGTCCGTCTGTATATAAAAATAAGCTGAATACAATACCCTCAGAAATTGTATTAGTTTATCATTGAATATTTAATGTATTGTCAAAATCATTAATACATAAAATTGAATAAATAGGAAAATCTGCGTTAGATTTGCCTCAAAACAGCTGATAATATTAGTGCGTTTAAAATCCTGCAATGTATTTCACTAAGAAGTAAAGGTTTACATGATATATGGTGTGGTTAATTTTATACTGGTTTTAACAAAGCTGGGTTTACTAAATGAGTACGTGGTTTTATTGATCTATTATTGTTTTATTCCAACATTAAAATCATCCTATGAATGATTTTATATAGAAACCCATTAGAATATAATTAAAATAAGTTTCACATGCGTTCTTATGAAATTTCGTTAATCTTTCTAATTTAAACATTTCATTACATTAAGTGTTAAATACTTACGCTAGGGGGAGGGGGATATTTTTGTTAGTTTAAATAAACTGAATTGGAAAAAACTGTTACTCGAATTGGAAAACGCTTGTCTCATTAAGAGTACGATAATAATTCAACTTTAACAAATGCGGGTAATCCTTAACTTGTTCCTCGTAAATTCCTACCATAAAATAAACTGAGCCTTCATTTTATGTCCGTGTTGTTGCAATAAATGTTTTATTTTTCTTGCACCCGTTATTTTACAATACTGAATATATTTTCTTTATTTAAAAACATTTATTGCAACGATATTTAAAAAATTGATTGCAAAAACACGGACACAAGTGTTCAGTTTATTTCATAGTAGGAATTTACGAGGAACAAGTTGAAGATTACCCAAACGCGCACATAACGCGGGAAGGAAAATAATTTTAATAGATCCTTTATGAATTGCAAATATCTAAACTGAACGAAATTACAGTAATGAATTTCCTGTCTTGGTATAAAAGTCGTTGGGGCTGCCTAATGTCGGTATCAGCCAATCAACGAGGGAGTCTATCCCCTTTTCACTAGCGCTAGACCAAGGAGATTGTTTTTTGCGTCTAAGGTGGAGCGCCACACCTACCATCAGCTCATTACTTTCCCGAACATATTCCTGTGCTACTCATAACGCTGAGTTGGCGAGGGCCGGAATCGAACTAGGAACCTTGTGGTTTGCTAGCCGAACGCTTTATCGACTGAGCTAAGCCGGCCCATAACACGCGAAACCCATAAATTAATAAACTGAACGAAATTACAGTAATGAAACGCAGTGGTAATTTGCCTTACGAGTGCTCAAACATGCGTCAGTGTTTGTTAATATTATAGTCTAATTTCCTGTCTTGGTATAATCACCGAAAAAACAACACGAAACCCACAAATTAATACAAGATACAGCCATGAAAAATCCAATAAAGAATAATGTGTTCAGAAGGAACATAAATGTCAGAAGATACGCTAAACCATCAACTAGAACTTATACTATTATGTTATATGTACCGCATTATCGTTTTACTATAATAATGTTATTACCTTTTTAATTCTATACGCATCGCCTTGATGTCAATGTTTTTCTTTACTATCATGGTAAAGTCAAATATAGTAGTCTTCACTGTCTGGCCGTACACTGTTACGTTTCAATGTAGGCGTACGCACCTTTTCAGTCTTTTTAATCTAATAATGCTATTACAATTTAATTCTATACGTATCGGCTTGACTCCAGTGTTTTTCTTTTGTTTTACAATTACGACATGTGTCGTAAAGTCAAATATAATAGTCTTCTCTGTATCACTTCTGTCCTGGTCGTATACAGTTATGTTATCAATGTAGGCGTAAGTTTCCTTTCAGTATTTATTTGGTTAGTAGTAAATATATCTATGAACGGATATTTGAAACTCGTACGTCCCGGATCAGCTAATATGAATCCTAAAATAATCTGACTTAACCGGACCAGAGTTAAAGTTATTGAATAAATTGTCTTGTTTTTCATAGGGGTCAAGTCACGGTGAATGATCAGATTCCTCTTAGATTCAAAGTTAAGCAACGATAATCCTGTTCAAAATGTAATTGGGTGACCACTTAGACAAAAGCGGGTACTGTAATCAAGCAGTGTTCTTAGTTTATCAAAATGTCTTGATTCGGCACTAAATGACCCAAAAGAGTGCTGATATGTTGTAAAACAACCGAATAAGCCTGTTTCTCTTTTAATAGAGGTTTTGATTTAACTCTTTACCTATGAGATTTGAATTAATATCCTTTAATTCTATAGCATTTCTATTTTTTGTTATTTAGCGGATTTAACAAACTCGCAGATTGGGGATTTTCAAACTGTTTATTGAAACCAAGTTTAAAAATTCAATGCCATATAAATTAATTGAATATTAAATCGTAAAACAATTTACCAGTGCTAATACATAGGGGGATGTACCTTCGGTAACAGATAAACAGACATTATTATATTGCTTTAGAATTATTTCTACTTTGATACATTCATAAAGAGTTTTAAATTATTATCAGCATCAATATTATTATCATTGGCTTTGTTAATTTTTTCCTAGGAAAAACATAAATGATTGATTTTTGATGTTTGTAAGGTTTTTAAAAAATTCCTTTTACAGTTTTCTTTAAGTGTTGCAATTCATGTAATTTTATCGGAGGCCGAGACAAAAAACACGCCATTTTCTCGCGAGTAAATTCACATACGCTTGAAAAATTTCTGACGTCCAAACGAAAAAGATGGCCACCAAAGAAATGACAAAAAATGTTTTGTGCTTTGATCATTAGTGACAGGTCTATTTTTTGCCCGGGACGGCGATATTTGAACAACAATTGACGATGCAGCCAATGATAATGGAATATTTTTCTAAACGAAAGAAAAACAAATTAAGAAAAAGAATTAAAAAAAGACAACAGAAAAAGAAACGTCGGTCGACGAGGGACTAAAAGTAAACATTATAAAAAGGCATTAAAATATTAATAAAAATAACAAATAAGTTATTATTGACCGAAGATGTTTATTTATTCGACTCAAGTAAAAAATAAATTTGAAAAACAAATAAAAAAAAAACAAACAACAAAAGAACAGTATGAACCAGAATTTAACAAAAAATATTTTATCTTCTTTTTCATGTTTAGAATTATTTTTCTGTGACTACCAAGTTTTTGAAATATTTTCTAAATAATTTGTAAATATTATGTTAAAACATACCCTCAATTCTGACCCGTACAATTCTTTAGAAAAACAAAATTCTAATCATCTCACACGCGTTATATTGCTAATACTGCCACGGACAGAGCGTTCTCCCAGCTACGACAAGTGATTTGCTCCCGAGAAAGAAACTGTCTCGGCTTTTATGCTTCTCAAGTAGTCTTAGTTGGGCAAACCATTTCAACCAACAGGGGGTGACAGGAGGCTTTGCCACAAGTCAATACTAACAACCTGGACATTGACACTTCAATCTCTAGCCTCTTGCTACAAATTGTACGGCCAATAGGCACGGCTGGGTGGTAAAGATGATCTACTGGAAATTTTGAAAGAGATTAAAATTTGTCCTTGCTGACAAATTATAGACAAGGTGTGTAAAAAATGTATCGAGATTTTTTTGTACTTTTTAACACACCTTATATTATGAAAAAATAACATTCCTTTCATTTTTTTTTCAGAATACAAGGTGTGTCAAAAAGGTACCAAGTTTAAAGCTGTATTTACCAAGAGAGAAATAAAAAATTAATGAGACTTTTTTTTTCAGAATACAAGGTATGTCAAAAAGTACAAAAAATTCCGATACATTTTTGACACTCCTTGTATTATGAAAAAATAACGTTCCATTCTTATCGTCCAAGATGAAATGCAAAAGAGACAGGAAATTGGTAATTGAATAGTATGTAGACCTACCCTCGTGGCGGGGGTCCAGTGGCTTCGGCCCTGGATCTTACAAGTTAATAGTGTTGATCCCAAGGGGCTACCCTCCCCCAGGCAACACATGCCCCCTCGATTTAAAGGGAGAGGGCTGGGTTTATTGCCCAGTGCCTGAGGCACCCTCCTTGAGGGGGAATGCCGACGGGATCGACGCAATTTTTCACCCGCCACCCATGAGTTTCGGTTTGTGGGTGGTCCCACGTTAATAGGGTCTTGTGCCTAACCCGTACAAGTGGGGTACGAGGTAAATATCATGTAATTGAATAGTTTCCATCACCATTGAGGTGTGTTAATTTTAACATTAAGAGAATAGTTGGATGAATACATTTGCCACGTATGTTAGAGCGTAAAATGCAAAGAGCCACCGTGTCTATTACTTACGACCATAACCATTATACACTGAGCGACTCCACATATAAAATCAGGTATTGCTTCTTTATTTGAAATTTAACGATTGTTTTTAGCTCAATTTACGTCTGTTTCAAATATTTGATATCTTATACAAGACGAAGAGAAGCTTGGACCATGTCAAATCAAACCAATAAGAATTCACTCACAATCAACAAATCGTAAGCAAACAACATTATCAAAAATCTATGAACTGTAAGTAATACAGAATTGACATAAGTATTAACATAAGAGTCTATTATTGTTGTTTCTTTCTATTCTTTCTTTTTGGTTATCTTTTATTTAATTTTTTTCTTTTTTTATGCCTGACTTGCCCATTTTAAAAAAAGATCTTACTCTCCATTAATTCCCCAAGGGAAATGGGTTTCTTGGCCTAGTGCCCACGAACATTATACCTTTAATAAAAATATAAATACCCACGCCCCCCCCACCTCTTATATATAATCGCCAAATATATTAAAACGATTCGTTTGTCATCAGCTGTCGTGATAGAAAGAATTCAACTTTCATTGAATATTTCCTATTTTGTATTTATCTAGAGACACTTAACAAGGGTTTAATTATTTTCAAACATGGCGAACTGTGGATACAGTGTATTTTTACAAGGTTGTACACTTGCGAGTTAAAGCGACAATTCTTTCAAGCTGTAAATTTATCAGTGCTACTGTAGGGTTGCACCACGTCGACCCTAACAAAGCGCCTTGAGAATAAGCTAGTTGGGAACGTGCGATATTAAATCGTGGAAACTACAGCCCACAAGAGAGCAGCTGTATGGCCACTTGCCCCCTATCACACAAATAATCCGAACAAGACTTGCAGGACACTGCTGACGAAATAAGGACGGAATTATAAGAGACGTCCTCTTGTGGAAACCAGCACATGGTTAAGCCAGTGTGAACCGCCCAGCAAATACCTACACTGAACACATCTGCGCGGATACTGGATGCTGCGTAGAGGGCCTCCCGAGGATGATGAATGATTGGGACGGTTGTGTGAGATTTTCATGGATATCTATGCTATTAGCGTGGGTTAATGATGATGATAATGATGTAAGAATACACTATTTACATAGCAACCATTTGTCAGCACAAACATACACACATATGAAAGAACACACAAGCATGCATACAAACACAAACATATATTTAGATAGAAGTCCGCAAAAATGTAAATAAATGAACATATATATAATTATGCAACAAATTCACATACGGATATATATATATATATATATATATATATATATATATATATATATATATATATATAACATAATAGTACACGGTATTAACCTACTCGAGTTTCACCATAAGGATCGTCAGGGTTAAATATAACGTATTAAGTACTTTATATTTGTTATATCGCTGCCTTATCATTGTGAAACTTGAATCAACTAAGCAGTGACCATTTTCACCGGAAAGTCACTTTTTTCCACAAATACCATATATATATATATATATATATAAGGAAAAAATAATAAAGAGGATTTATATATTTAGCATTATAGATTATTTCACGGAACCTAGAGAATTCATCTAAGTTCCCTGAAATAATCTATAAAGCTAGAAATCTAAATCTTCTTTGTTATTTTTTCCTGATATAATTTTGCTCTGTGACTGACAATAAGTGCACACATTGAGCTCTGCAAATTCCGACATTTGAAAAACTAATACTTCGTAAGAAAGATTTCTTCACTTGATCTTTGATTATATATATATATATATATATATATGTGTGTGTGTGTGTGTGTGTGTGGGTGGGGTGGGGTGAGGCAGAGAGAGAGAGACAGAGAGAGAAAGAGGATATCTGTCTATCTATACCTTTTTCTACGAATGATATCTAAAAAGAGAAGAATTTAGCATTTCCCATTAAACAAAAATTGCTTTCTTTTGTTTTATGATCCAACTAGATCCAATATATATATATATATATATATATATATATATATATATATATAGAGAGAGAGAGAGAGAGAGAGAGAGAGAGAGAGAAGAGAGATACTAATGTCTGTCTGTCCGTATGTCTGTCTATACCTTTTTCTACGAATGCTATCTAAAAACAAGAATTTAGCATTGCCCATTAAACAAAAATTGCTTTCTTTTGTTTTAATTAAATTAGATCCAATATATATATATATATATATATATATATATATATATATATATATATGTGTGTGTGTGTGTGTGTGTGAATGAGTGAGGGAGAGAGAGAGACCGTCTGTCTGTCTGTCTATACCTTTTTCTACGAATGCTTTCTAAAAACAGAAGAATTTAGCATTGCCTATTAAACAAAAATTGCAAGTTGCTTTCCTTTGTTTTATGATCCAACATATATATATATATATATATATATATATATATATATATATATATATATATATATATATGTGTGTGTGTGTGTGTGTGTGAGAGAGAGAGAGAGATACTATATGTCCGTCTGTCTGTCTGTCTGTCTATATCTTTTTCTACGAATGCTATCTAAAAACAGAAGAATTTAGCATTGCCTATTAAACAAAATTGCAAGTTGCTTTCCTTTGTTTTATGATCCAACTAGATCCAATATATATATATATATATATATATATATATATATATATATATATATTGTATGTGTGTGTGTGTGTGTGTGTGTGTGTGTGTGTGTGTGAGAGTGAGATACTATATGTCCTTCTGTCTGTCTGTCTGTCTATATCTTTTTCTACGAATGCTATCTAAAAACAGAAGAATTTAGCATTGCCTATTAAACAAAAATTGCAAGTTGCTTTATTTTGTTTTATGATCCAACTAGAGCGAAAGTGTGCCAATTGGAGTGATAGAACATATATCGATCACAAAATCCTTATTGATTTGTAATCAATATTTGAATACGACAAACATAAGAGGAGATTACATACTCTTATTATCTGTACAGAAAAGAATAATGCACTTGCGAGATCGTCTTGAGTGCATATATATATAATTTTTAATATATTATATATACTAGCAAATATATGCACCCCCCACCGGCTGCAAGTGTTTAAGTTTTAAAGTCATAAAATATTATATTAAATCAGAAAGCCTAATGAAACTAAATAAGAATGAAGATATAAATAATTTAAACAGAGGGGGCTATAATCGAAAAATAAAATTGAAACTTACTCTTCCATCTCCGCGTCTTTCATTGCGAAATTTTCCTAATTTAACTATTTAGTTGAATGGAAGTAAAGAATAAATTGACAGTTATTTCTTCTTGTTAATGGATTTTTTTCAGAATTATTCCTAAAATTTTTGCTCATATTCATTAAGACAAAACCAAACAATTAGAAATCTATAATACCAAGCGCATATTTATTAAAATGAAATTTTTAATATCAATATGCAAATTAGCCTTCCCGTTCACACTGTAAACCGCTATTTTTGTGTATATATAAATAGAATTGCATGTTGTCAGTATGTAGATAAAGTCAACAGTGTTAATAATGTAAAATAATTTTATTAATAATTGAGGTTTAAATAAAGGTAAACTGATTGAGAATGTGGCATAAATAACTAAGGGAATTGTGACTTGAGTAATGATATAGTTTCGGCTACAGATGTACAAACACACAATCTCAATTATAATAAGACAGACAAAGAAAGCGCGCGTGCGTAACGGTTATGGTTATTGGAAATATAATCGACGATTTGCGTTCCAAAACTGGAAGAAGTTTTTTGAGTTTTTTTTTTTTTACTTTCATTTCACGTTGGCCCCTGGCAAAAACTATCATGGATTTTTACCTTCTTATCAGATCTGACCCAATGTGATTTTATTTTTCTTCCATTTGAGTTCCTTATAGCTCAATTTGTGATCAGGAGTTTAATTTCGTTCAAAGATCTACAAGTCGAGAATTGTGCCTGAAGAGCCTAGAGCCTAGAATCGAATATAGCGTGGTTTTCTTTTTATGATCCGGTAAATTGACTGTAAGGATCGCTCAATTCTTCGAGGGGCCAACTGGAATATCTATTCGGAAAATATCAATCTATTCTGCAGCAACGATTTTCCTAATAAGTACTGAAGGTTATTTTCACAAGAAATAATCAACTTCCTTCCGTAAAGGATTTTCTACATACTCGTATGGTGTCGCATAGTCTAATGGTTTGAGTCGTAGGAAACTGACTCGTTGACCCGAGTTCAATTCCCGGACGAAGCTGTTTGCATTTTAACATGACGTTAAACCCTTGGCAAAGGTATTAATCCAATTCTCCCTCCAACTATGGGGAAATTTCAAGGCAGGCAGGGCTCTTTAATCATGACTAGGTAACCAGTCTAGGAGAAGGAAAGCTCTGAATACAAACCTGTTAAACCCCGCTTAAGAAATTGAACTTGTATCGCATTCTGCTCGTGTGGAGAGGTTGGTGAATATATATATATATATATATATATATATTATATATATTATATATATATATATATATATATATGGATACTCAATTTAAAAAAAATATAAACACATTTTACTATTAACCCATAGATGGGACCCTAACAGGTACTATCAACACTGGTCAGAGTGGACCAGGGAGCAAGAGTGATGACTGGGTGCACCACATTCCCCAGACCTCCAGAACTGGAACCTTACCATCAGTTAGAGTTTAACGTCATACCTAGGACTCTTAGCCACCGCCTTCTAGCACATATATGATAAAAAGGGATGAGTCTTGCCATAATGACAATAGGGTTGGGACAATCCGTCCTTAATTTCGTCCAGGATTCCGTCCTTAGTCATCAGAGGTCGCCAATTACAGCAAACAGGTGGCCCCATTGAGAGGTCTTACCCTTTTCCTGAGGTTCACTCGGTGTATTCTAAAGCCCCAACCGACAGGGTTTATATCACTTGTGTAAACACATAAAACGTTGTAATAATTAAATTATCATAATGTAGTGTATCCACTCTCCTGCTAATTTTCTTTACTCTGATAAAATTCTAAAGCTACGTTATCACATAAAATAATGGAGAAACATTTTGTTTTCGTTGGGGTGAATTTTTATTCAACTTTTGTTTGGTGACATATTGTATTGTTACACTTTCCCCTTTTATTTAAAAGGCTCATATAAAAATATTATAAAATGTCACTTTCCGAGCACTTATTAGATAATTAAATAGCAAATGTTCTCAAATATAAAATCGGTCTTCTTTTTTTTTTTTTTTTTTTTTTTTTTTTTGACGAACTGAAAATATCTGCCATTTTTCTTTCATTGAAATTAGCGAGGAACGCGTATCTCAGGAAACAAACGATAAGCAATTTAAAACAAGACAAACAACAACAAATGAATAACATAAAAGTAAACAATACAAATAGAAAACAGACAGAAAGAAAGAAAGGAACAGAAAACACAATAGTATCATTATCAGTGACAAGAGAAACCACACAATACAATCACCGAAGCGTTCCATTCATGCTCTTTGAATCCACGTGTTGTATCTCGAATAATATTCCGCGGTATTGTTTTAGGAAAACGGCTTAAAAGAAACACGTACAAAGGTATGACAATAATGAGACATTCCCTTACACATAAGTGTAACATATTGTCGTGTTTTTTTTTTTTTTTTTTTTTTCTATTGGGATAAATAGGTCAGGTAATGATCTAATTCGTAAACAAAGAAGCGTTAACTGAAGCAAAGAGAGAGGCGGAAAAATACGAATTACGTTATATAGTGACGCCTTCCTTTGTGCGGATGCAAGAAATGTGACAGATAATCAAGGGAGATAATCATGATTAACGATGTCCTTGTTTTCATTTATTATTTGAAACGCCATATTGATTTCAGGAAAATTGTTAAATAAATTTACAATGGACGCAAAATAAATTATTTTAATGGGAGGGATATTACTTTATGAAGAACTAGAAGCAGCTACCCAGCATCGCCTACATAGAGAAGGGGTAAAATTGTTGAAATATTTTGCAATATAAGGTGTGCTGGAGCCCACCACTTAAACTTATAGATTCTTCGTGGCCGCGTGGATTCAATCAGCCAATCAACACGCTCGAATACGTGGTTGGTTAACTATTTAATGGTCGATCTTGAAAAGTGTTCAGTTGCTCGTGCAACGAACGAACAGATGAACACCGAGGGAGAACCAAGGATTCTGCTTAACAACGAGGAACAACCACTCAAAACGGATTTCCACTGTAAAGTGCTCTAACCTCCAGCCTAAAAATATCCACAAGAATCTTAATACCTGTTGTATTGATTTTTTTTAACTTTTGGGATTTAAAAAATGCAGGATATTTTTAAGTAGAATTTCAATGATATTTCTATGTCTATATTTTTAAACATATTCTTATATCAAACAAATCTTCATGATTTTTGCACTAAAAACAAGAACCGGTAATATTAATGTGTACATATATTTACGTTGTCATTAATTGTTTTATTTTTGTAGTTTCATCCGGAAATACATGCATACATACATACATACATACATACGTACATAGATTGATACACACCAACTGCCTTTTCTACATGTACAGATTAACGACGTGAAATAAAAGAAAGAAAATAAAATTAGGGTCCTTTCGAGCGGTGTATTTGAACCACAAACACACACACACACACATTATATATATATAATATATATATATATATATATATATATATATATACATATATATATATATATATATATATATATATATATATTGATTTGTTGGTTGGTTTTGAAGGCTATCACAATGTAAGTGTAAAGAAAAAGAAAATAACTATGATGTTGTTTGTTAACCTGTGATTTATTCTTAATATTTCGAGATAAATATCTTTTCTACACATGATCTCCAGAACTGAAGTTGTTGCTAGTGACTGTCCATTTGGTTCTGCCTCATGCCTTTTAAAAATCCTTATATATATGTGATAGGTAAAAGGATAGGGAACAAGAAATGATAGCTCAAAACAAATCTAAGAGTTGAAATATTTCGTCCGATTTATACGGACATCATCAGCCAAATATTTTTATTGAAAGCAAAATTCCGTGCAACCTATCTTCTTATATATATATATATATATATATATATATATATATATATAAGATTTTTTGGAAGTTTGTTTATTTAGAAACGTTGCTGAATAAAGTATATATTAAATTTGTATTTGAAGGCACTTACAACGCATGTATCGCATAAAAGTCAATACTTTTTCTTATAGAAAATGAACTTGACAAGTGTAATCCCAGCAAAGGATGGCTCGATG